>JARQOC010000003.1:114341211-114402914 GCA_033576535.1 Allobates femoralis | reverse complement strand
AGTGGTATACAGCAGCCTCCCCAGTGGTATATACAGGCCCCAGCAGTATTACACCAGCCTCCCCAGTGGTATATACAGGCCCCAGCAGTATTACAGCAGCCTCCCCAGTGGTATATACAGGCCCCAGCAGTATATACAGCAGCCCCAGTGGTATACAGCAGCCTCCACAGTGGTATATACAGGCCCCAGCAGTATTACAGCAGCCTCCCCAGTGGTATATACAGGCCCCAGCAGAATATACAGCAGCCCAAGTGGTATACAGCAGCCTCCCCAGTGGTATATATAGGCCCCAGCAGTATATGCAGCAGCCCCAGTGGTATACAGGCCCCAGTGGTATATACAGGCCCCAGTGGTATATACAGGCCCCAGTGGTATACACGGCCCCCCCCTTGCTGCTGCACACATGTAAAGTAATAGATCATTATACTTATCCCTGTCACTGTCGCCGCTCTGCACTGCGCTCCTCCGGGTCTTCATGCTTCTTCATGCTTCCTCCTCCGGTGCACAGGCAATGACGTCATTGCCTGCGCCCACCGGTCATAAGCAGGAAGAAGCATAAAGACCCGAGGAGCGCGGTGCAGAGCGGCGACAGCGACAGGGATAAGTATAATGATGTAAGGTTTTCAGTCTTTTTTGCTATATCTGTTGTTATGTTTGCATTTAGTGTATTTTGTCGGCCATCTTGTTTCCTGTCATGTGTAATGACTTTTGCCCTCAACCAATATGGAGTTCTCAGCTTGTCGTCGGCCATCTTGTTTCCTGTCCTGTGCATTGACTCTTGCCCTCAAACAATATGGAGTCCTCAGCTTTGATGTCCCTGCCCTGTTTCTTGCCAATTGCCCTTTTAAACTACTTCAGCTGGTTAACCTGTGCTCCAGAATCAGGTCTGCAACCAGTTTGTGTCTTGCTCTCTGAAGCCTGGATTCACTCTGCCTGGAATCATCCTGTTTGCCAGCAACATCTGACAGGAAAGTAATGGACTCTGAATGACTTGTGCTATGCTTTAATACTCTGATGTCCTGGGTTGTTTTGCCTTGCACTCTGCAACTACATTTATGTTATCCTGTTGATGCACTAACTTGTATGAAGCAATACAAGAGCTGCTTAAGAAGCTTATGTCTCATGTGTCTCATTATACCCATGCATTAGACTCTATATAGACTGTATCATATATGACAGATTCTGGAGCCATAATAGAGTCTGCTGGGTCTAGGACAGTGCTGCATCTGCTGCCACCTGTATAGAGATTTCTGGATCTTTTGCCATTGGAGAGCTGCTGCAGACCGTGGATCTGAGATATCGATATATGTGATGATAGTGGTTGTGGCTTCTCACAACCTTTCCAGGTGAGCACATTCCCTTCTTTTAAGTCAGGAGTGTTACCACAGGTAAACACTATTGTGCTCCTTTTCTTCCTTTCCAGCCTCTCTGCCGTGCAGCTTCTGGGAATATGGAGGACCCCGTTAAACATCTGTGCGACGTGACGGATTCAATCCTTGCTGACCTACAGGCATTGAAGACCAGCTTTGCAAGCCTGCGGGATCGCGGTGATCATAATCTGCAGGTGTTCGGACAAACCACGCAGGACTTACGAACCCGGATTGAGGTTCTGGAGGGACGCGTCCACATCCCAACTTCAACCCCGGTTATTGGAATCCCCAAGCTACCACCATTCCGTTTTGGCGGTGAACGGGAAAAATTCAGGGGATTCATTAATCAATGCAAACTGTTTTTTGCGGCTCATGCGCCACAGTTCCTTACTGAGCGATCTAAAGTATTGACAATAATTATGCTACTCTCCAACAAAGCTCTCACATGGGCAAACCCCCTAATTGAGACTGATGATGACTGTCTAAATAATCTTGATGCTTTCATTTCAGCTATGGGGCAGGTATTTGATGATCCAAACCGCGGTGCTACAGCGGAATCAGCCATGTTAACTTTAAGCCAAGGTAAGCGCTCGGTAGCGGAGTATGCTTTGGATTTCCGGAGATGGGCCCTCGACACCACTTGGGATAGCTCTGCTAAGAAGTCGGTTTTCCGGAAAGGATTATCCTCTGTGATTAAGGACGAACTCGCTCGTGCCGACCCACCTACAGCATTAGGAGATTTTATCAACTACTGTATTCGGATCGATGCTCGGCTTACTGAACGCAGACAGGAGAGATGGTCGGAGATAAAGCGCACTAATCATTTATTTCCTCCCTCTCCAGCTAAGGAGTCCTTGAGCAGGATTATACGAGAACCCGAACCTGAGCCTATGCAGGTGGACTCTTTACAGAGACGGGTCAGTGATGCACGTAAGGAACATCGAGTAAAGGAAAATCTGTGTTTCTATTGCGGTAAGTCAGGACATTTCATTATAAAACTGCCCCAGTCGTTCTCGTAAGACAACTGCAGCCATCATACACTGCGAGTGCTGTGAGAGGGGTTCTGTCAGGTCCGAACCACAGATCCCAGAGAGAGTAGAGGATACAGACATTGATTACTCAGACTTGAACTCTGTTATCTCTGAGCCGGATGCACGTGTTACTGCAGCAGTTTTTCAGGTTTTTTCAGCGGTTTCCCAGCTGAGTTGTAAGAACAACAATTCTCATTGCTTTATTCCCCTCAAGCTCAGGGTTCACTCTGTCTGGGTATCTACCTCCGCTATGATTGATTCAGGGGCAAGCGGCAATTTTATGGACATCTCCTTCGCTGAGAAACTTGGAGTACGTTCAGTAAAGAAGGCTACTCCTGTACAGATGGAGACCGTAGATGGCTCACTGTTAAACTCTGGACCAGTGGATCAGGAGACGGAGCCCTTAAAGGTCCTCATGGGTAATGACCATCAAGAGAGTCTGTCATTTATGCTCATCTCTTCTCCTCATTTCCCTATTATTCTAGGACTGCCGTGGCTGCAGGCTCAGAATCCTACGATTAACTGGGAAACTAAAGAACTGCACTTTCCAGAGAAACAGATAAGTCCAGAAGCTTCAGTCTGCTCCATTCCTAAAGGACCAACATCAGTCTCTGAGCTACCAGCCATATACCGTGAGTATGCTGACGTGTGTGACAAAAGGAACGCAGACCTGCTACCCCCTCACCGTCCATATGACTGTCCAATAGACCTGTTACCAGGTGCGGGAATACCTTTTGGCAAGATTTACTCTTTGGCAGGGCCTGAGCTAAAGGCTCTCAAAGACTATATAGACGAACATCTAGCCAAGGGCTTCATACGCCCCTCTTCATCTCCTGCTGGTGCACCAATCTTCTTTGTGAAGAAGAAAGATGGATCTCTTAGGCCCTGTATAGACTATCGGGAGCTCAATAAAATCACGATCAGAAACCGTTACCCACTACCGTTGATCCCTGAATTATTGGAGAGAGTACGGCATGCAAAACTCTTTACAAAGTTGGATCTCCGTGGGGCCTATAACTTGGTCCGCATTAGACCTGGGGATGAATGGAAGACAGCTTTCAGGTCACGCTACGGACACTTTGAATATCTAGTAATGCCGTTCGGTTTATGTAATGCTCCAGCAACTTTCCAACATTTGGTGAATGACGTTTTTAGGGACCTCCTGGATACATTCATTGTCATTTATTTGGATGATATTTTGATTTTTTCTAATTCCACAGAGGAGCATCACAGACATGTGAAGATGGTCTTAGAACGCCTTCGACAACACCATCTGTATATCAAACTGGAGAAGTGCGAATTCCATCGAACGGAGATCCAATTTCTGGGGTATGTAATGTCATCACGAGGAATTAGTATGGATGAGGGTAAGATCCAAGCCATTAAAGCCTGGCCGGTCCCCAAGAATGTGAAGGAGGTCCAGCGCTTTATAGGGTTTGCTAATTTCTACAGGCGTTTTATCAGGAACTTTTCTGAGGTTGTGTCTCCCATTACACGGCTTACCCGCAAGAACTCTGCTTTTACCTGGACCCCCCAGGCTCAAGAAGCATTTTCCCGTTTGAAAGAGAAATTCACCACGGCACCTATTCTGGTGCATCCTAACCCTGAACTGGCCTTCATAATAGAGGTGGATGCCTCAGACAGTGCCATCGGAGCTATCCTCTCCCAGAGGACAGGTGAGAAAGAAGTCTTACATCCCTGTGCTTTCTTTTCCCGGCGGTTGTCTCCTGCAGAACGGAACTAAGATGTGGGTAATAGAGAATTGTTGGCCATCATCGCAGCCTTCAAGGAATGGAGACACCACCTTCAGGGAGCTGCGCAGCAGATAATCGTGTTGACTGACCACCGCAATCTTGAGTTTATCAGATCGGCTAAGTGCTTGACTCCTCGCCAGGCTCGTTGGAGTCTTTTCTTAAACCAATTCAGTTTTGTTATCTCCTATAGGCCAGGATCGCGTAATGGAAAGGCCGATGCGTTGTCTAGACTCTACTCAACTGAGACAATTCCACTCACGTCTCGTAAGACTGTTATCTCTGATTCCAGGTTCCTGGGAGTGCTTCATAATCAAGACTTGCTTAACGACATCAAGGAAGCATACCATACGGATCCCTGGCTGGCACAACCGTCTTGTGAAGTAAGTCTTGTATATAAGAACGGTGTGTGGATTCAGGGGCAACGCCTGTATATTCCTGAAGCAGTCAGGGTGAGAGTACTGCAACTCGTCCACGATTCTAAGATAGCGGGGCATAGAGGAGTTCTGAAGACTCAAGAATTCCTGTCTCGCTTCTTTTGGTGGCCCACATACAGAAGAGATGTTCTAGGTTACGTCACTTCTTGCGAAGTCTGTGCCAGATGCAAGACTCCACGATCTTCGCCTACGGGTCTATTACAACCCCTACCCGTTCCATCCCGTCCATGGGGATCCATATCTATGGACTTCATTGTGGAGTTGCCAACCTCTCAAGGAAAGAACACAGTTCTGGTGGTGGTGGATCGGTTAACAAAGGCAGCCCATTTCATTCCGTGTGTTGGTCTACCCACTGCGAAACACACATCGGACTTAATCATTCAAAATGTGTTTCGCCTGCATGGCGTACCGGATGAGGTTGTATCTGATCGAGGGGTGCAATTCACTTCAAAGTTTTGGCAACACTTCTGTGCTGCGTTGGACATCAAAGTTAACCTGTCTTCTGCCTTTCATCCGCAGACAAATGGACAAACCGAGCAGACTAATCAGACCCTAGAACAGTATCTCCGCTGTTTTATCTGCCACCTACAAGATGACTGGGTGGATTTGCTTCCACTGGCTGAATTCTCTTATAACAACTCACAGAGCGCTTCCACCAAGCAGTCACCCTTTTATGCCAATTTGGGTTATCATCCTAACATCCTTCCTCGACTTCCCATAGATTCACCTCTTCCAGCTGTAGCCGACAGAATCACCTCTCTACAAAGGAACCTCAATCTGCTTAAAGAGAATCTGGAATCAGCTCAGGACAGGTATAAAAAAGCGGCAGATAGGTTTCGTAAACCTGCACCAACCTTCAAGGTAGGAGATTTGGTCTGGCTGTCAACTAAGAACCTTAAATTGAGAGTACCATCATCCAAATTGGGTCATAAGTACGTTGGGCCCTATAAGATTAATAAGCTCGTCAGCAACGTTGCCTGTCGCCTTCAACTTCCAAGATCTATGAGGATTCACCCCGTGTTCCACGTTTCTCTACTAAAGGCTGTGACTCCCAATTCATTCCCTGGTCGTTCTTCTTCCCCTCCTGCTCCGGTACTCATCGATGGCCAGGAGGAGTTTGTCGTGGAAAGGATCCTGGACTCCAGGTTGCGTAGAAACGGGTTGCAATACCTGGTAAAGTGGCAGGGCTATTCTTCTGAGGACAACTCGTGGGAGCCGGCCTCCAATCTCCATGCTCCTCGGTTACTCCGCCAGTTCCATCGGAGGTACCCGGGAAAGCCTGGACTGGGGCCATCCAGAGGCTGTCCCTAAGGGGGGAGTAATGTAAGGTTTTCAGTCTTTTTTGCTATATCTGTTGTTATGTTTGCATTTAGTGTATTTTGTCGGCCATCTTGTTTCCTGTCATGTGTAATGACTTTTGCCCTCAACCAATATGGAGTTCTCAGCTTGTCGTCGGCCATCTTGTTTCCTGTCCTGTGCATTGACTCTTGCCCTCAAACAATATGGAGTCCTCAGCTTTGATGTCCCTGCCCTGTTTCTTGCCAATTGCCCTTTTAAACTACTTCAGCTGGTTAACCTGTGCTCCAGAATCAGGTCTGCAACCAGTTTGTGTCTTGCTCTCTGAAGCCTGGATTCACTCTGCCTGGAATCATCCTGTTTGCCAGCAACATCTGACAGGAAAGTAATGGACTCTGAATGACTTGTGCTATGCTTTAATACTCTGATGTCCTGGGTTGTTTTGCCTTGCACTCTGCAACTACATTTATGTTATCCTGTTGATGCACTAACTTGTATGAAGCAATACAAGAGCTGCTTAAGAAGCTTATGTCTCATGTGTCTCATTATACCCATGCATTAGACTCTATATAGACTGTATCATATATGACAAATGATCTATTACTTTACAGGTGTGCAGCAGCAAGGGGGGGGGGGGGGCCCTGTATACCACTGATGGGGAAGGGGCGCCTGTATATGACTCGTGTATAAGCCGAGGGGGGGACTTTTCAGCACATTTTTTGTGCTGAAAAACTCTGCTTATACACGAGTATATACGGTATATAATTTAAACAATGTGATTTTCTGGATTTTATTTTTGATATTCTACCTCTCACTGTTAAAATGAACCTACCCTTAAAATGATAGACTCTTCATGTCTTTGTCAGTGGGCACATTTACAAAATCAGCAAGGGATCAAATAATGATTTCCCCCACTGTAGTCTTCTATGGCACCTGATAGAGAGGAAATCAGACAATGAGAGGACAGTATAATAACAATATTATTGTATAAATATATTTGCTAATAAATATGTTATCTAGTCAAGTAAATGTTTTTTGACTTGTGTTGATCATAAAAGAAACATAAAGGAGAGAAACTAGCTTAAAGTTGCTATATGTCCACTTATTATTATATAGAGTAACAATGGCCTTACAATAGTATCCCATCTAGTGTCCATGATGTGCTTCATCTGTGCAAAACACTTGAAATCTTGGTGCCCCAGGTTCATGGATGTTTAGAAGTTGGTGAAAGGGACTTAGTAATGCCTCTATAGATTCATCTAATGCTTTTTCCCATGACCTCCTATTCTAATGTTCTGTTTGTTGATGAAAAAAGATATTGAATAGGTATTTCATTGTCCATATATAGAGCATTCTATGGATTTTAGAGGCCACCAAGCCATTACCAAATAGGTATCTGAGCAATGGTTTCAAAAGCTTCTTCATCAAATACTGGTTGTGGTTTATATTAACACAAGTGATTAACTGGACTATTATGTGTTTTCTTTTTAATGGACTATATGGCTTGTATTCCATCAAAATGTAATGCAAATGCACTATTTATTATTCAAACATCTAATCATCTTATAATTACAGACATCATAAGTGGCTTTAACAATGCGGTATGTGACAATGGTAAATAATGCCTGAAGTCTGCAATGGTTGTCACTAAAGAAAGTATAAAAAGTTAAGTGGAAGACTTTAAAAACAGTCCAAGAAAATTAGATTGAAAGATGTTCTACTAAAGCTCAAAGAGTATTTTACTATATTCCAATCATGAAGGAAGCATTTACATCTATGAATTTGGGTGGGATGTCTTTTTTGTGGTTTAAAATGGTTCTCATATAAGACTATCTTTGATTTAGGATATTAGTATAAACTTTCTTTCACTATGTTCAGTTAAGTCAATAAAAAGTCTGGTGTTCAAATCCCCAAGCACCACCGCAAATCCTTGCACAGTGCTCATTGGCGCCTATGAGTTGTACTGACTTGCCAGATCCTCCAAATAGATATAGGGGGCGATTCATCAATGTGTTTTTGCCAGAAAAGTTATGTAAAATATTGCGCAATGCAAAGATGGCAATTTCACACTAGTTTTAAGTAGCTCCACCAAAATGGGCAGAGCTAGGGAGAAGCATACGGTCTTCCAGCATGCAGTGCAACATAATGGTGAGCAATGGGGATGGTATGGAGGAAAGGCCCTGGCAACAGGGAGAGGGATCAACTCCTGGCACTCACCTGTGTCTGCACTCTAAGCTTTCTAATGTCATTACACAGGTTCTTCACTTACCTGCTTAGGCCCTAACTTGCCCTGAACTCACCCTGGTTAATGCGCTGGATGGTGAGGATGCTAGTCTTGCCACCACAATAATACAACACAGAGTAAGGAAGACAGACTTGGAAAATAGACATAAAAAGGATATACCGCTAAACTCCTCAATTGCAGCAAAGCGCTGCAGCTGCAATTGTCACAATACAACAGCTTCTTCCAGAGACTGTTCAAAGTGGACAACATAGAAAGAGATTCTATCACTGGCATCAGCTGATAAAAAACGTGACTCCTTAAACTGGAGGGGAGTGATCACCAAACAGCTGCACCTGAGACTGAGGCTTACAAAGAACAACCAAAGAAAAGAGTTCTTAAGCCCTGCAGCGCCATTAAAAAGTATATAAATTCCAATACAAGTTTTAGATATGTGATTCATATGGAGTTGTAACCTTCAGGTCCTAGACTTCCCAAATGTCTGCTAGGGGTGTAATACACTCGTGACAGAGTATCAACACTGAGACATGACAGGTGCAGCCAAGTATAATAAAAAACCACGCTTTACTCTCAGCACCAGCTCATTTGTTCCAGCAAGGCAAAGTCCAGACTAAACTACAACAACACACATAGTTTATCATCTTATTTAAAGGGGGAAAATAATTAGAGTGCAAGGGGAAAATTTCATATGGGCGATTACTCTAACGTGAACCCTAAAAATAAAGGGATAATCTCCTCCTTTTACCACTCGGACATCTTTTAATAGAGAGCAATATACAGGGTCATTTATTAAAGATTCTCTCAGATAACTGCTTCATATATAAAGTCAAACACCAATGATCATGAGGTAAGTACTAAAACCACTCCAGTCTCACACGATATGTCCCCTATAAGGAAAGACTCTATAGAAGACATCCTAAACTCTGGCATTGATAAAAGAAGGGGAAGGGGAACAAGAGGCGGAATAGTGCCCTATCACTCAGACACTAAGACACAGTGGTGTATAGGTAAACCACTCACCTATGTCAGTTGTGAGACCCACAACTGGTATGCAGACATGTAGTATCAATATCCTGCCAGCTGCCGCTGGACCTCCACCATCCACTCACACGTGGAATCTCAGGAGACTGGGGAAAACAGAGGTGTGCAACGGTCCGCGCTGCCGAAGTCCACTTACTTCAGAGAACAGTGATGTTCAAGCAGATTTCCTTTATTGAATCCTACGCGCTCTGGTGCCCTCCTAGCACCTTCCTCAGGGATCCCTAGTAAAAAACAAGAGTCATAGTCATTATATAAAAAAATATTGAAACCTGAGAGTCCTCAGTGGTTGATACCTTTTAATGGCTAACTGAAAAGATGTCTACAAAATAAATGAAGTTTTATATGCACTGTTCTGAAAAGCTATTTTGGCTCCACATGTTCTCCTTTTGATAACTGAAAATATGGTAGGTGAAGCAAGCTTTCAGGACACTATGGCCCCTTCATCAGGCTGATAATGACACAAATTCTGAAGACACATACATATATACATAAGCAAAAAAAAAGCAAGGTTAGATGATGTAGTAAATACAACAGGTGACATAAAGTGAGTCAGGCTAGGGAGGGGGAGAGGAGCTGGGAAGGTAAAGTCAAAATTACAAGACAAGAGGAACTGATGATATTATTGTTCAATGATTAGTGGCCTGTGGTGACTTGAAGATTCCTCAGTGACTGTAGAAAACCATAAATTGGTGCGAGACAGTTCACATAAGAAGTGTCAAAAGTTCATTGTCCTTTAACTGGAGTCTGTTGAAAGATGTGATATCCCTAAATATCCTTTCATTTTATATAAAAATGCATGAATCTATGTGAGACATTTAATCGTGTTTTGAATGTGTTAAACGTCGTTTTCAATTTGTATTTCCAAATGTTTCTATCTTTCTGAGATTTGAAGTTGCTTTTTAAAATGAGCAGCCTAATATCGGTTTCACTGTGGTCAGGGCTGCAAAAATGCTTTGCTACAGGTAGGTCTATAAGCTTTTCTTTTATTGAGTGGCGATAAGAATTCATTCTTGTTCTGAATTTTTGTCCGGTCTCCACTACGTACATATCACCTGTTTGGTACATAAAATTAAATCCACCACATTGCTTGTGATACAACTGAAGTTACCTGGGATCTTGTAATCCTGATCTGTCCCAAGAATCTTTATCTTTTCCATTGTCTCTGTTCCAGGAATCTTTTTCTTGTCCATTGTCATTACAGATGGACAGGTTTTACACCTGTTCTAGTTGCAGGGAAAGGTTTCTGTTGCTGCTGGAGAGGACAGGGAGCTTCTGACAATGATGCATTATATATTCGGAGGTTGTCTAAAACACAAGAGTGGGGTATCCAGAAATATTGATTTTAATCCGGCATCTTTTTGTAGGAGTGGTTGCAGTTTCCGAGCAGCTCCTCTTAGCACCTCCAGACTTGGATTGTAGGTGACTACGAGAGGAACCCTGTTGTTTTCTTTTCTTGTTTTGTAATGTAGGAGATGATTCCTTGATATTCTGGTGGCTCTTGTAATTTGGTTCTCGATTGCTCTTGGATGGTAGCCCTGGTTCAAAAAGGTCTTTCTGAGGTCCTCAAGGTGATTGTCTCTATCTGTAGGGTTGGAAAATATACGATTGTATCTGATGGCCTGGCTACACAATAGAATTTTTTATGTGTTTTAGATGAAAACTGTCCCACTGGAGATATGTTGGATGGTCAATTGGCTTCTGGTACAGGGATGTCTCTATTTCATTGTCTCTATTTTAATGATGATGTCCAGAAAGCTGACTTCAGTGCAGGAGTAGTTGAGTGTTAAGTTGATGGTGGGATGAAACTGATTAAAGTGTTCATGGAACGTCTTCAGCTGTTGCTCAGACTCTGTCCAGATGATTAAAATGTCATCGATATAACGGTAGTAGGCCAGAGACCTGATAGGATAAGAGGATAAAAAGTCACCTTCAAGCTTAGCCATGAAAAGATTTGCATATTGTGGTGCCATTTTGCTTCCCATTGCTGTGCCAGTCTCCTGTAAATATATGTTATTGTCAAATGTAAAGTAGTTGTGTGTGAGGATGAATTTTGTAAGCTCCACCACAGAGTCAGCATCAATCCCTGTGTTTTCCAGGAAGGTTTTGCAGGCATTTAATCGATCCTGGTGTGGGATGTTACTGTACAGAGATTTCACATCCATGGTGGTGAGGATGGTTCCTTCTGGTAAAGGACCTATTACTGACAGTTCATGCAATAGGTCAGTTGTGTCTTGAATGTAGCTGGGTGTCTCTTTTACCAGGGGTTTGAAAACACCCTCTACCCACCCAGAAATGTGTTCGGTGAGGATGCCCCCACATGAAATGATTGGTCTCCCTGGATTTCCTGATTTGTGAATTTTGGGAAGCATGTACAATGTGCTTGTTCTTTGACTTTCTGGTATTAGGTCATCAGCTCTTAAGGATATGTCAGGTAGACAAGAAACCAGCCTTGTGATAGTCCTGTGTGGGGTCAGACTCCAATTTCTTGTAATAGCATGTGTCCATTAGTTGTGTGTTTGCTTCCATCAGGTAGTCAGATTTTTTCATCATGACCAGGGCCGGACTGGGACCAAAAAGCAGCACTGAAAAACAAGCCCCACCAGCCCACATACAATATCACCCATCAGCCCCGACCAGTGAATGTCGTTTTTTACATTGTCGTGGCCTCATCACTTTCTTAAAGGAGTTATCTGAAGAGCCACATGTCAATGGTGCAGCAAAGGGAAATCAACCGCAGTTCCATTCACATGTTACTCTTCAAAGCCACGATTCTCAGATTTGTGGGATCCCAGCGATCAAATCCACAGCGAAGGGAAAGTCATCACCTCTACAGAAGAGAAGCGATGACTTCCATATTGGGAATAATTAATTCAAACAACAACCGCCTCTGATAACAGGACAGGAGAAGTGGCACTGTCCAGTGTATATATACATAATAATAGATACTAAGGATTACACCCAGTATAAAGGACAGGAGAAGTGGTACTGTGCAGAGTGTATATACAGAATAATACAGATACTGAGGATTACATCCAGTATACAGGACAGGAGAAGTGGTACTGTGCAGTGTATATATACAGAATAATACAGATACTGAGGATTACACTCAGTATACAGGACAGGAGAAGTGGTACTGTGCAGTGTATATATACAGAATAATACAGATACTGAGGATTACACTCAGTATACAGGACAGGAGAAGTGGTACTGTGCAGTGTATATATACAGAATAATACAGATACTGAGGATTACACCCAGTATACAGGACAGGAGAAGTGGTACTGTGGAGTGTATTTATACAGAATAATACAGATACTGAGGATTACACCCAGTATACAGGACAGGAGAAGTGGTGCTGTGCAGTGTGTATGCACAGAATAATACAGATACTGAGGATTACACCCTGTATACAGGACAGGAGAAGTGGTGCTGTGCAGTGTATATATACAGAATAATCCAGATACTGAGGATTACACCCAGTATACAGGACAGGAAAAGTGGTACTGTGCAGTGTATATATATAGAATAATACAGATACTGAGGATTACACCCAGTATACAGGACAGGAGAAGTGGCACTGTGCAGTGTATATATACAGAATAATACAGATACTGAGGATTACACCCAGTATACAGGACAGGAGAAGTGGTACTGTGGAGTGTATTTATACAGAATAATACAGATACTGAGGATTACACCCAGTATACAGGACAGGAGAAGTGATACTGTGCCAGGCTGATTTTAGACTGCACGTCCTTACTTGAGTACTGTCAATAAAGACAAAATACTTAATTTAAAGTACAAATATGATAGCGAAACTATTCAACAAAGCACCCTCATTTGCATATTAAATAAAGTAGATGTTTCTGCAAATATTTAAAAAAGCCCCCTAAATCTGTGTAAATGTTAGTGTAGTGTGAGGTCTCTGTCCTAATATACTCACCTGATCGCTGTTTTGTCACGTGCCCGACTCCATAATGATTTCACATCCACAGCTCGTCTCTGCAGGTTTCCCTCTTCTCCGATCCTCTGCAGCACATCCCGACACAATGCCCTTAAAAAAACAACATTGTCATTATAATGCTCCTGAATAAAAAATAACCACCTATGCTGTGTCCTAAATAAACCCTATGCTGTGCCCCTGCAAATAAAGAATTACTCCTCACCTCACTGTCCCTTTTACGGTACATGGCCTCCACACTATCCTCTCCTATAAAATAATCCCACCACACCATCCGCTCTTGTATAGTATGACCGTCACATTAACCCCTAATAATCTCCACACTGTGCCCCTTATAAATTATACCTACACTTTCCTCAATTATGAACCATGATCTCCACACTGTCCCCACATCACGCTGCTCCTTCTTCGCAATGTCCCACTCATGTTGTCTTCATACTGTGTCCTCACTGCCCCTCTCTATACTGTCCCCCCAATGCTGCTCCTTCTCAATAATGAAACCCCTCACACTACCTCCCTGCCATACAGACACCACCACTCTGCCTCATGCCTAATGCAGAGACCCCCACACTGTCCCACTCTTTATACTGATTCCCTTTCATTTTTCCACTCCATATTGATCCCCACACATTGTCCTCCATCTATTTTGTCCCTTGCATTATCCCTCACTCTGTAAGACACCCTAACCCCCTGTCTACAGTAAAAGTCCCTCTCAGCCCTAATCTACAGTAATAGCCACCTCATAAACCCTAGCATATGGTAAAAGCTACTCTAAAAACTTTTCTATAGTAATAGCCCCCCTGTGTACAGTAATATGACCCCTAATCCCCAGTCTAAAGCGTCAACCTTCCTCCCCATCATCCCCAGCCTATAGCATCGGCCTCCCCATCATCCCCTGCCTATAGCATCGGCCTCCCCATCATCCCCAGCCTATAGCATCGGCCTCCCCATCATCCCCAGCCTATAGCATCGGCCTCCCCATCATCCCCAGCCTATAGCATCGGCCTCCCCATCATCCCCTGCCTATAGCATCGGCCTCCCCATCATCCCCAGCCTATAGCATTGGCCTCCCCATCATCCCCAGCCTATAGCATCGGCCTCCCCATCATCCCCAGCCTATAGCATCAGCCTTCACATCATCCCCAGCCAATAGCATAAATATTCCTTTCCAATTCCCCCCCTGTAGCATTAGCCTTCTTGCCCCATCACCCCCCTAGCCTGTATCATTAGACTCCCCATCATATCTCCCAGCCTGTAGCATTAGCCCTCCTGCCCCATAATCCCCCCAGCCTGCAGCATTAGCCCTCCTACCCCATAATCCCCCCCAGCCTGTAGATTTAGCCTCCCCGTCATCCCCCCCAGCCTGTAGCATTAGCCCTCCTGCCCCATAATTCCCCAGCCTGCAGCATTAGCCCTCCTACCCCATAATCCCCCCAGCCTGTAGATTTAGCCTCCCCGTCATCCCCCCCAGCCTGTAGCATTAGCCCTCCTGCCCCATCATCCCCCCCAGCCTGTAGTATTTGCCCTCCTGCTCCATAATCCCCCCAGCCTGCAGCATTAGTCCTCCTACCCTATAATCCCCCCAGCCTGTAGATTTATCCTCTCCATCATCCCCCCAGCCTGTAGCATTAGCCCTCCTGCTCCATAATCCCCCCCAGCCTGTAGCATTAGCCCTCCTGCCCCATAATCCCCCCCAGCCTGCAGCATTAGCCCTCCTACCCCATAATCCCCCCCAGCCTGTAGATTTAGCCTCCCCGTCATCCCCCCCAGCCTGTAGCATTAGCCCTCCTGCCCCATAATCCCCCCCAGCCTGTAGCATTAGCCCTCCTGCCCCATAATCCCCCCCAGCCTGTAGCATTAGCCCTTCTGCCCCATAATCCCCCCCAGCCTGCAGCATTAGCCCTCCTACCCCATAATCCCCCCAGCCTGTAGATTTAGCCTCCCCGTCATCCCCCCAGCCTGTAGCATTAGCCCTCCTGCCCCATCATCCCCCCCAGCCTGTAGTATTAGCCCTCCTGCTCCATAATCCCCCCAGCCTGCAGCATTAGTCCTCCTGCCCTATAATCCCCCCCAGCCTGTAGATTTATCCTCTCCATCATCCCCCCAGCCTGTAGAATTAGCCCTCCTGCTCCATAATCCCCCCCAGCCTGCAGAATTAGACCTCCTACCCTATAATCCCCCCCAGCCTGTAGATTTAGCCTCCCCATCACCTCTCCCCCCAGCCTGTAGCATTAGCCCTCCTGCCCCATCCCCCCTCCAGCCTGCAGCATTAGCCTTACTGACCCATCCCCCCCCCCTCCAGCATAAGCTCTCCTGCCCCATCTCCCCTCTAGCTTGCATGATTAGACTTCCTGCCCCATCTTCAGGTCTAGGAGCAGTGCACTCACCTGCTCCTTCTCCTGTGTCCTGTCCTCCTGCTCCGGGATCGTCCTCCTCCTCCTCAGTCTGTGTTGACTTCCTGCAGTGTGGTGAGATGATGTCATCTCACTCCACACACGCTGTAGCTGCAGCTTCTCTGACACAGGAAGCTGAATGAACTCAGAAGTGCAAGAGCTGCTACTTCCGGGGTCATTCAGCTCCCTGTGTGAGGCATATGGAGGTGCGCCCCCCCCCCACACAACCCTCCCCTCTCCCTCCGAAAAGACAGCTGATTACATTGTCTAACGGAGGGGAGAGGAGGAGAGGGTGCCGGCCAGCAGCGATCATGGCCGGGGCGGGGACTCCGGCAATTCATGTATAAATCCCTGCTCAGCGGCTGCGGCCACCAGGTGATTCAGCCGCGCAGCACTTCAATCACCAGCGGCCACATCATCTGGAGACTTGTACAGATTATAATGCGGCCGCTGGTGATTTGAATGTGCAAAGTTTCCAGGGTACCTGGCGGCCCAGAATGGTCCATAAAGGACAAACTCCTCTTTGCTCTATCACCCAGTCTGCCACTAGGCCCCGCCCACTCCACAACCAACGGCCCAGCGGGAGAACTCCCGCTGCTCCTGCCTCTCAGTCCGGGCCTGATCATGACTATTGCACCACCCTTATCTGCAAGTTTAATGATGATTTCTTTGTTGGTTTTTAAAGATTGTATGGCCCTTCTCTCCTGGGCATTGATGTTGGATGGTTGACTTGTGTGTGTATCTAAAATAGTGGATTTTGCCAAATGTCTGAAAGTGTCTATACACTTATCCAAATGAGAGTTGCGATAAGATTCAGGTGTCCAGTCTGACCTTTTTTTGGTTGTCAGGATCCCTCTTTGTCGCTGTAAGATTCACTTAGGTGTAGTCTCCTGAAGTAATCCTCCATGTCGCTGCATAGTTCAATTTTATCCAGATCTTTAGTAGGACAAAATGAGAGTCCCCTAGAAAGCACAGGAAGTTCCACTTTGTTGGGTTTGTAATCCGAAAGGTTGATGACACAATTAGATGCTGTTTGACAGGAGCATAGTGTCCCGAAAGCTTGCTTCACCTACCATTTTTTCAGTTAGCCATTAAAGGTATCAACCATTGAGAGCTTTCAGATTCCAATATTTTTCTATCTTCTGGCTAACATGGTACAAACATATTTTACATAGTCATTCTATGGGATCCCAATCCTCTGACAACATCATGAACAACTTATGTCCATCAGAAAAATTCCTGTACTATTCAATTTCTTCATCCGCTAATTCTTTGCTGACCAATCTCAACAAAAGGTTTGACATGTTACAAATTTCCCACCAAGAAGTTAAAATTAGGGTCAAGGTGGCAAATGTTACTACCAGACAAGATTCTATCAAAGAGAATTAAAATGTCTTCAAAGAGGAAATTTTAAGTTTAATAAAACCAAAATTGTTGGTCTCGAGGACAGAAACAGATGGAACAATTTACCACTTTGGGGCATTCTGGAAAGTATTCATCAAAATGAACTTATCCATGATCTAAAACAGATTTTCAGAACAACTTTACTGAGCTTAATACTACCATTCCTAGAGCTCACAGGCTCCAGAAGCTAAATTTCATTCCTAAAGAAGCCCCTAAGAATGTTATTTTTAGTCACCAAATAGCAATTAATGTATTACAGAAGGTGAAATAAGAACCTCCATTCTTAAGAAAACAGAAATGGCATGCATTTTTTCAGAGGAATCATTGAAAGCGTGAAAAAGCTTTGCAGCAATATCTTCCATTCTCTCTAATAATATAATCTAGAAGTGGGAATTCCCAACAAGAATGATAATATTCCATAATGGTAAAACCAAGCCCATTCAGGATCCAGAAGCAGAACACATTTTTATGACATCTCTGAAAGTTCATAGGAGAAATGTTAAACCTACTGCAGAAACAGGAGACAATCTTTGACTAAGTGACTCAACAGGTTCAAAAGTATTTCTCTTCTCATTCATTCTAGAATGATAATCATCATCTCCCGCCTTGATTACTGCAACCTCCTGCTTACCGGCCTACCCGCTACCTCCCTTGCACCTCTTCAATCTATCCTAAACTTCGCTGCCCGACTAATCTATCTGTCTTCCCGCTACTCCCATGTTTCCCTCTGCCAAGCCCTTCACTGGCTCGCCACTTCTCTGAGATCCCGGATTAAAACCCTAACTATGACCTACAAAGCCATCCACAACCTGTCCCCTCCATACATCTCTGACATGGTCTCCCGATACCTACCCTCACACAACCTGCGATCCTCCCAAGAGCTCCTCCTCTACTCCCCCCTCATCTCTTCTCACAACCGCATACAGGATTTCTCCCGTGCATCTGCATATACTCTGCCCCAACACATCAGACACTCTCCTACCCTGGGAACCTTTAAAAGACACCACCTCTTCCACCAACCCTACAACCTGCAATGAGACCCGGTCCACTGCCCCGTCTCATGATTAGCACTGCCCCCTCCTACTGTATCCCCACGCATCCCTCTTAGACTGTGAGCCCTCGTGGACAGGGTCCTCTCCCCTCCTGTACCTGTATGACTTGACTGACCACATATAATGTTCTTGTCCTCGCCTACACATATTGTATTTGTCCTCATCTGACCTTTCCATATGTAAAGTGCCATGGAAACTAATGGTGCTATATAAATTAATAATAATAATAATAATAATAATAAAAAATAATGTTTCATGCTCTTTTTTTCAGGATACGTCTGCAGAAACTGCCAAATTTTTACCCTCTATTTCTTGGGGGAAATTTGCCTTTCATCGCTGAAAAGTATTAGATGACTTTTTATGTTTTATCTTTTATCATTTCAGCTCTGTTACACGGAAAAAAATACTTATCCATAAATATTTTTATTGCTGTTATATTATACAATTGTGTGCTATCTCTAGGTTATGTAGAATGTTCATATTCTGGCCTGAAATTATGCTTCTTTTATTACCTATAAATGGAGGTCACATTCCTTTCACTCAATGTCAAGGGACTAAATATCTGAATAGTCCCTTCAAAAGGCATTTGATTTGGAAGGAAGCCAAGTCATCTAAGATGGATATTATTAGACTAGCTGTGAGCCCGATGCAAATGCATCGGGTGTCTAGAATGTGCATTAATTTGATTATAGTAGTTATAGCTGGTGTGAGGACTTTTCGGGGGGGTGTGAATAGTTTTTGGGGGGTCACATACTTTTTTGGGTGGGTCACATAGTTTTTTGGGGGGGTGACATACTTTTTTGGGGGGGTCCAATATTTTTTTTGGGGGGTGACATAATTTTTTTGGGGGGTCACATCATTTTTTTGGGGGGTGACATATTTTTTTGGGGGGGTCACATACTTTTTTGGGGGTGTCAGATACTTTTTTTGGGGGGTCACATACTTTTTTTGGGGGGGTCCAATACTTTTGGGGGGGGTCCAATACTTATATTTTAATAAATTAATGTAATTAATATCTTAATGTAATTTTTTTTTTTTTTTTTTTTTTTTTATTATTATTTTTTATTTTATTATTTATTTTTATAATTTTTTTTACGATTATTATTATTAAATTTATTTATTATTTTGTATTTTAAGTGATTTTTTTTGTATTAAAATTATGTTATTTTATTAAAAAACCGCATCTGCGGTACGTTTGCGGTAATCCCCATACAAAGTATAGGGGGACTTGCGGCAGGTGCGGCAAAACCGCACTTGCCGCAGCTGCCGCAAGTCCCCCTATACTTTCTATGGGGATTTTTGGGGGGTTACATAATTTTTTTGGGGGGGTCCAATACTTTTGGGGGGGTCCAATACTTATATTTTAATAAATTAATGTAATTAATATCTTAATGTAATTTTTTTTTTTTTTTTTTTTTTTATTATTATTTTTTATTTTATTATTTATTTTTATAATTTTTTTTACGATTATTATTATTAAATTTATTTATTATTTTGTATTTTAAGTGATTTTTTTTGTATTAAAATTATGTTATTTTATTAAAAAACCGCATCTGCGGTACGTTTGCGGTAATCCCCATACAAAGTATAGGGGGACTTGCGGCAGGTGCGGCAAAACCGCACTTGCCGCACCTGCCGCAAGTCCCCCTATACTTTCTATGGGGATTTTTGGGGGGGTTACATAATTTTTTTGGGGGGGTCCAATACTTTTGGGGGGGTCCAATACTTATATTTTAATAAATTAATGTAATTAATATCTTAATGTAATTTTTTTTTTTTTTTTTTTTATTATTATTTTTTATTTTATTATTTATTTTTATTTTTTTTTTTACGATTATTATTATTAAATTTATTTATTATTTTGTATTTTAAGTGACTTTTTTTGTATTAAAATTGTTATTTTATTAAAAAACCGCATCTGCGGTGCGGTTGCGGTAATCCCCATACAAAGTATAGGGGGACTTGCGGCAGGTGCGGCAAAACCGCACTTGCCGCACCTGCCGCAAGTCCCCCTATACTTTCTATGGGGATTTTTGGGGGGGTCACATAATTTTTTTGGGGGGGTCCAATACTTTTGGGGGGGTCCAATACTTATATTTTAATAAATTAATGTAATTAATATGTTAATGTAATTTTTTTTTTTTTTTATTATTATTTTATTATTTATTGTAATTATTTTTTTTACGATTATTATTATTAAATTTATTTATTATTTTGTATTTTTTTTTAATTAAAATTATGTTATTTTATTAAAAAACCGCATCTGCGGTGCGGTTATCCCCATAGAAAGTATAGGGGGACTTGCGGCAGGTGCGGCAAAACCGCACTTGCCGCACCTGCCGCAAGTCCCCCTATACTTTCTATGGGGATTACCGCAACCGCGCCGCAACTGGCACTTGCGGCGCAATTGCGGTAATCCTTATGGGTTTGACCGCAACTGCGCCGCAAGTGCTCGCACTCAGCCAGCGACTCGCAATGCGGCGCGGTTGCGGTAATCCTTATGGGTTTTACCGCAACCGCGCCGCAAGTGCTCGCACTCAGCCAGCGACTCGCAATGCGGCGCGGTTGCGGTAATCCTTATGGGTTTTACCGCAACCGCGCCGCAAGTGCTCGCACTGAGCCAGCGAGTTAATATGCGGCGCGGTTGCGGTAATCCACAGGGCAATGGGGCACAGGGGCACAGAGGCACAGGGGCACAGGGGCACAGGGGCACAGGGGCACAGGGGCACAGAGGCACAGGGGCACAGAGGCACAGGGGCACAGAGGCACAGGGGCACAGGGGCACAGAGGCACAGGGGCACAGAGGCACAGGGGCACAGGGGCACAGAGGCACAGGGGCACAGAGGCACAGGGGCACAGGGGCACAGAGGCACAGGGGCACAGGGGCACAGGGGCACAGGGGCACAGAGGCACAGGGGCACAGGGGCACAGAGGCACAGGGGCACAGGGGCACTGGGGCACAGGGGCACAGGGGCACAGGGGCACAGAGGCACAGGGGCACAGGGGATGGCGGGGGTGACAGGGGCACAGGGGCACTTGGGCACAGGGGCATTGGGGCACAGGGGCACAGGCTCCGGAGCACTGTATCAGCATGTGCTGACAGCAGCTGCTTCGGAGCGGGAGGCACAGGGGCACTGAGGCACAGGGGATGGCGGGGGTGACAGGGGCACAGGGGCACTTGGGCACAGGGGCATTGGGGCACAGGGGCACAGGTTCGGAGCGGGAGGCAGAGGGGCACACTGAGGCACTGAGGCACAGGGGCACAGGGGCACAGGGCGGCTGAGGTAGCGACTCGCAATGGCCTCGCGGCCATTGCTCGCGCTACCTCAGCGGTACATCGCTAAATTTGTGGCCGAGCCTCTGGTTCTATTTTCGGCCACCGACTCGCAATGGCCGCTTCGCGGCCATTGCTCGTGCGTGGTGACGTCAGCGGCTCGCAATGGCCGCTACGCGGCCAATGCTTCGCCGTGATGACGTCACAGAGTGTGACATATCCACGGCACGTTGTCGGGGTCCGACACGAAAACGTCTTAGGCAATTATATAGTAGATTCTAAGAATCCAAGTTTTACATATATGACCAATCAAGGTTTCAACACAGAAATTTTCCCTATATACTTTATGCCTTTTCTGAAGAGATAAAGGCTGAGGTTGAAACGGCTATAAGGGATAAGGTTACATTTCAATTTACTACAAAGATAAAAGATAAAAATGATAGGTATCATATTTTGGTCTGCAAAATTAATAACGTCTCTAGTTAATATCTACGAGCCAAAAAGAGTCCAGATCTTCTTCTTAGATTAATTACTAAAGGAAGTCAGGAAAGTTCAAAAAGGAGACTTAATCTTATTTGGAGACTTCATGATTAAAGCCGATCATAATATGGAAACAACATCAAGATAAAGACAAAAAATGTTTAGCCGGAAGAATTGGTTAAATAGCCAAGATCTATATGATGTGTTTATTTGTATTAGTTCTTCTTCTTAAGAGTGCACATATTACTCCTATAGGCAATGAACACTTACTAGAAATTATTTAATCCTGACAACTGTCCACTCCTTATATAAGTTTAATAGGATCAGGACAGGTAACAATTTGGGGTGACACCATGCACCAATCTTATTAAACTCTTAGACACTGTTAAAAACTTTAGATCATGGGAATGTGATACCTTACTCTTACATATCCCATATTGTGAAGCAGAAAATTGAAGAAGATAATAAATATTATTTTAAGGAATATTCATCACTAGATCTGTTCCAAGTCACAATTTGGAGTGCTCACAAGGAATTTATTAGAGGAGTATTAATGAATTAAACTATCAATATATAAGCAATATAAGAGGAAAGCCAAAGAAAAAATAAATATACAATATCTAAAGCAACAAAACCATTCTCTGTTTAAACACACTAAAATATTTTAAAACTAATAGCAGAATTCAAACAACTACTTATGGGAAATTATGACAAAATGCTCCATTCAACATATATGGTTCGCAGCACTCATCTAGGAGATACACAGTAAAGTCTCACCTCACTTGTGCCGCACGTCAACTCCAATGAGTCATCTTGAAATACATGCTCCAATCTCTCAAAGCGAATCATTATTATTCATGCAAAAAGATATTTACAATAATCTAATATATAAAGCTGAATGTGTGTGTGTATGTATGTATGTGTGTATGTATGTATGTATGTATGTATGTATGTCCGGGATTGGCATCTACACCGTCGCAACTACAGCCACAAAATTTTGCGCAGTCACACGTCTGGACCCCGAGAGCGTCATAGGCTATATTGTGAGGCGAAATTTTAACCCCGCGCGTTCCAGTTCACCAAACAATTTTGCCCCTATCTACATAATGGGGAAAAAGTGAATGGAAAAGTGTTGGAGGAAAATCGACAGCTGTCAGCTATAGTCACAAAATTTTGCACAGTCACACGTCTGGACCCCGAGAGCGTCATAGGCTATACTGTGAGGTGAAAGTTTAACCCCGCGCATTCCAGTTCACCAAACAATTTTGCCCCTATCTACATAATGGGGAAAAAGTGACAGTTACCAGTTGACAGTTGTGAATGAGAGGGGCTTAATGATTAATAGACTAACAGCACATACCAGCATATAGTCACTAAGATTGGGCCCCAACATGAGATATTCACCACGCACGAGGACATGTATACACACCACACGCACACAAAGAGTAACAGCAAGTGTATAATCGCTAAGGTGCAGCCCCAACATTGGATACTCACCACGCACCAGAACCAACATACACACACCACAAAGAGACACACACAACACAGAGACACACACATACACCCCCAAGGGGACACACACACCCTATAGCGACACATGCACTCACCCCACAGGGACACACACACCACAATGAAACACACACAACACAGACACACACACCACACAGACCCCCCCCACAGGGACACACACACATAGCCACCCTATAGGGACACATGCAGTCACCCCACAGGGACACACACACACCACAAAGAGACACACCCCCCCCCCCCCCCCAGGGACACACACACACATACACACCCTATAGGGACACATGCACTCAACCCACAGGGACACACACACACACCACAAAGAGACAAACACAACACAGATATACACACACCACACAGACCCCCCCCACAGGGACACACACACATACACACCCTATAGGGACACATGCACTCACCCCACAGGGACACACACACCACAAAGAGACACACACAACAGAAACACACACCACATAGAACCCCCCCTACAGGGACACACACATACACACCCTATAGGGACACATGCACTCACCCCACAGGGACACACACACCACACAGACAGACACAGATGTGCACAAATCACCTCACACAACTCGCCTCATACGCGTGCTATCTTTAATTTCCAAACTTAAACATCTGATTAAAAACAGCCAATGTGCAACACATGTGCCATAAAGGGAATTAAGGCAGATGTCAGTCACATGAGCTGTCTTTTATGTGTATGTGTGAGGTAACATATACTGCCCGGCCGGGGGGAGGGTTTACTGTTGGCTGGAGATTTATTAGGCTGCCTATAGCAATCAGTCACAGCTCAGCTTCTATTTTCCTACAGGTCATTAATATGACATATTCAAATTCTATTTTGTAATAGCTAACATCAGTTATCTATTAACCCGGGCGTAGCCGGGTACTACAGCTAGTAGCTAATAAACTAAAAACTCAGATAAACAAAATTAGAGTGTATTGTCAACTTAAAAAGGGCAATGTTATTTACTCTCACTACAAGACATTTTGCAGGTATTTGCTTTTACAATCTAAAAGTGGAAAGATCCCCCTCCAACCTAACAACCATACTATCAAGCAGTTCCTTGAAAATGTCCAACTTCCTAAACTAAGTGAGGAGCGATTAGCAATCCTAAAAAATTTTCCTTTGATGAAGTTAAATCTTCCATTACTAAATGAATGGAAAACAAGTCACTGGGTTCAGTAGGAATTACAAATGAATATTATAGGCAATACAATGAACTCTTAGCTACCCTCCAATAAATATGGTATATTTAATTATTTATTGAATGAGGCTACATTTCACAAAGAATTATTCAAAGTACAATATAAAATAATATTGTGGTACCGTGTTGGCCAGAGAAATCGATGTAAATACTTAAGTCCCAAAAAAAAGGTTGAGAAAAGTATTATAGGAGTGATACCTTTATTGGCTAACCCCAAAAAAATATGTTTGTAAGCTTTCAAAACTCAAGGCTCCTTCATCAGACAATATCACAAATGAATTACTGAGATATTTAAATACAAAATACAGCAGGACATAAGGAAATGGAGGTGTGCTAAGGAAATTGAAATAAAGTCTTTGTTGATGTTGTAGATGAGGTAGAGTGGTCTTTTATATATCAGAAGATCTTCTTGTGGAAGTGTTAATTGTGTCTATGTAATGACTCATGAATCCATGTGTCAAATTGAGCCCTTTTGTTAAGGATTGGAGCATTCTTATGAATTTAAATTCCCAGATTTTTCGTTCTCTATTATTTTTAAAGTGGCCTTTCAATATTAGAACTTTTAAGTCTGTCATACTGTATCCAGGCTTAGAGAAGTGTATTCCTACAGGTGTGTCTAGCTTATTTTGTATTGTATGTCTATGTAAATTCATCCTTGTTTGTAGCTTTTGCATTGTTTCACCAATATACATTCCTGTAGTGCACTTTGTACATTGTATCATATGCACCACATTGTAGGATGTACATGAAAATAAGTCCATGATCTAAATCCGAATGTACCTTAGAGCTTGACTGTAGATTATTGTTTTTTTTTGTGTCTTGAATGGAAGTTGTTCCATCTCAAGTATACCGGACATCCTGTGGTTTTATGGTAAATAGACATTTCTATGGTATTGTCTTTGATGTGTATGGTTGCGTCCAGAAAATGTATTTGTGACTTTGAAAAGTTGAGGGTGAGCTTGATGGTAGGGTGGAATCTATTGAAGTTGTTGTTGAAGGTAAGTAGATCATACTTTGAGCCTGACCAGATTATTAGTAGGTCATCAATATAGAGGAAGTATGCTAGAGGTTTGATAGTACAAGATGCCAAAAAGTCATGTTCTAGTTTAGACTACATCCAAGAAGCAAACAGGCAACTCTTGGACAAAAAATACTACCGACGATCAAGGCGGTCAGTAAGAGGAAGCTGCAGGCCACCTGGGCGGCCCTGACACTGACACCGTCTGCTTTGAACAAAGTGAAGCAATTCCCTTCAGGAAGATCCCACCAAAAAATACAAAGAGGATTTAACAAAGATCATCAATGGTTTCGACTCTATGTAATCCCCTCTACTGGACCTAAAACCAAACAACCCCAAAACAGGCACCTTCTACGTGTTACCTAAAATACATAAAGAAGGTAATCTAGGGAGACCCATCATCTCTGGTATTGGGACATTAACCGAGAATATCTCTGGCTGGGTGAAGAACATTTTAAAGCCCTTAGTGAGGCAAACAGCCAGCTACATCCAGGACACCATGGACATTCTCTGAAAATTGTCAGCCCTGGGTCCACTTCCAGAGGAAAAAATATTAACCACCATGGATGTAGAGTCCCTTTACTCCAACATTCCTCACAAAGATGGGATTGCTGCATGCGAATATTTCCTCCAAAAAAACAATCTGGCCACGGAACCAGCCCTGAAATTCATCAGGTTTGTGCTCCCCCACAACTATTTTTCCTTTAGGGACAATATATACCAACAGTGTATGGACAGTGCCATGGGAAGCAAAATGTCACCACAGTATGCTAACCTGTTTATGGCTAAACTAGAACATGACTTTTTGGCATCTTGTACTATCAATCCTCTAGCATACTTCCGCTATATTGATGACCTACTAATAATCTGGTCAGGCTCAAAGGATGATCTGCTTACCTTCCACAACAACTTCAACAAGTTCCACCCTACCATCAAGCTCACCCTCAACGTTTCAAAGTCACAAATACATTTTCTGGACACAACCATATACATCAAAGACAATACCATACAAATATCTATTTACCATAAACCCACAGGATGTCCGGCATACTTGAGATGGAACAGCTTCCATCCAAGACACACAAAAACAATCAATAATCTACAGTCAAGCTCTAAGGTACATTCGGATCTGTTCAAACAATGAAGACAGAGAACTACAACTACTATCACTGAGGAAAACATTCCTGAAACAAGGATACCATCCACTGGTAATAGATGAACAGATCCACAGAGCTACAAGGGTCCCAAGAAGCAGCCTCCTGGATTACAAACAGAAGGAGGACAACAACAGGGTGCCTCTTGTGATCACTTACAATCCTCACATGAACACACTAATGAAAATTGGTTCTTATCTTTAGCCCATATTCAACAAAGACCACAGACTGAAAGCCATATTCCCAGAACTGCCACTGCTCTCTTATAGCAAATGGAAAACAAGCGGTGTCAGAGATTTGGAGCGCTAAAGAAACCACGGGTTGGTGATTAAATTACCGATAATTTATTACACGAACAGCAGGGGTCCAGTATGCCACAACGCGTTTCGACGCACAGATGCGTCATTCTCAAGTGGATTTGCTAATCCCCTTCTCCCTTGTTGGGAGTGCGGTGTGTGAGCTGCTCTAAGATCCACAGTACCTGGCAGTACATCATAAAGACCCACCCTTGAATGATCAACTGACACATAGTGTGGAGCTGGGAAGGAAGCCAGTGCAGCGAGTCTGCCTCTTCGGGTGGAGGAGTGAAGGAGCCCACCTCCATCTCCAGAGGAACTAAGGAGCCGACCACCAAGCCCGGAGTATCTGAGGAGGAGGGAATATTGGCCCTTGTCACTACAGTGATCCACATTAAGCCATCAGTCTGGTTGTGCGGGGTGTTGCACAACCAGTAAAGGTTAGTGCAAACATAGTATAACCGTGTATTAAGTTCCTCCAGTTGCAGTGTGGCGCAATATCTGTTTTTTCTTTTTTCTTTTAATTACATATAACACTCTCGAGTGAGCGGTCACCGCACTTTGCAGCCTGCAGCAGTTGGGGAGAATAAATTATTAGTCGATCCCTTTACAAGAATTAACTTCCCCGGCCAGTCCTTTACAAGTTCATCATTAAAAAAAACCCACCTTGATTGAATATCCTCGATCAACCAAGTCTGCTAATGCATGAAATGACTGCTCTCTTATAAACAGGCCCCCAACCTAAGGAATCTCCTTGACAGAAGTGTCCTCACATCACCATCACAGACAGGAGCATACTCCTGTAACAACAAGAAATGCAAGACGTTTACCCACATACTATCAACACATACAGTCCCTATACCCAACACAAACCAGGACTATTAGATCATGGACTTCTTTTCATGTACATCCTCCAATGTGGTGTATATGATACAATGTACAAAGTGCACTACAGGAATGTATATTGGGGAAACAATGCAAAAGCTACAAACAAGGATGAAGTTACATAGACATACAATAAAAAATAAGCTGGGCACGCCTGTAGGAATACACTTCTCTAAGCCTGGACACAGCATGACAGACTTAAAAGTTCTAATATTGAAAGACCACTTTAAAGGGAACCAACCACCCCAAATGACCCCCCCAGACTGTTAATATGGGTCCCTACACCCAGCACACACATTTGCTGCAAGCGTTTTTACTAAAAAAACGCTTTTGTAGAAGTGAAGAAAGAGCTTTGTGAAGTTTATAACATTAGGACGAGTGGGCGTAACTTAGCTTGTTCTAAAGCCGAGATTCAGCTGTCAGTCATCCTCCTCTACCCTATCGCTGCAGTGAAGCCCAGCCCTTTCTTATCGTCACAGCCTGGTGCACGGGATCTCATGCCCGTGCACACGTCATCAGCTAGAGCCGGGTCGCGAGCACACGCTCTGACTTCCTGCGCTCGGCTGTGCATTACACCAGGAAGTCAGAGCGTGTGCTCGCGACCCGGCTCTAGCTGCTGACGTGTGCACGGGCATGAGATCCCGTGCACCAGGCTGTGACGATAAGAAAGGGCTGGGCTTCACTGCAGCGATGGGGTAGAGGAGGATGACTGGCAGCTGAATCTCGGCTTTAGAACAAGCTAAGTTACGCCCACTCGTCCTAATGTTATAAACTTCACAAAGCTCTTTCTTCACTTCTACAAAAGCGTTTTTTTAGCAAAAACGCTTGCAGCAAATGTGTGTGCTGGGTGTAGGGACCCATATTAACAGTCCGGGGGGGCCATTTGGGGTGGTTGGTTCCCTTTAAAAATGATAGAAAACGAAAAATCTGGGAATTTAAATTCATAAGAATGTTCCAATCCTTAATAAAAGGACTTTATTTCAATTTCCTTAGCACACCTCCATTTCCTTATGTCCTGCTGTATTTTGTATTTAAATGTGTCAGTAATCATTTGTGATATTGTCTGATGAAGGAGACTTGAGCTTTGAAAGCTTACAAATATATTTTTTTAGGTTAGCCAATAAAGGTATCACTCCTAGAATACTTTTCTCAACCTTTTTTTGGGACTTACAGTCATATGAAAAAGTTTGGGCACCCCTCTTAATCTTACTCATTTATTTTTGTTTAAAATTGGATTTTCGCAACAGCTATTTTAGTGTGATATATGTAATAACTGATGGACACAGTAATATTTCAGGATTGAAATGAGGTTTATTGTACTAACCGAAAATGTTAAATATGCATTATTTCAAAATTTGACAGGTGCAAAAGTATGGGCACCTCAACAGAAAAGTGACATTAATATTTAGTAGATCCACCTTTTGCAAAAATAACAGCCTCTAGTCGCTTCCTGTAGCTGTTAATGAGTTCCTGGATCCTGAATGAAGGTATTTCTGACCATTCCTCTTTACAAAAGAATTCCAGTTCAGTTAAGTGTTTGATGGTCGCCGAGCATGGACAGCCCGCTTCAAAACATCCCACAGATGTTCAATGATATTCAGGTCTGGGGACTGGGATGGCCATTCCAGAACATTGTACTTGTTCCTCTGCATGAATGCCTGAGTAGATTTGGAGCGGTGTTTTGGATCATTGTCTTGCTGAAAGATCCATCCCCAGCGTAACTTCAACTTTGACACTGATTCTTGAACATTATTCTCAAGAATCTGCTGATACTGAGTGGAATCCATGCGACCCTCAGCTTTAACAAGATTCCCGTGCCGTCATTGGCCACACAGCCCCAAAGCATGATGGACCCTCCCCCAAATTTGACAGTGGGTAGCAAGTGTTTTTCTTGGAATGCTGTTTTTGTGGCGCCATGCATAACGCCTTGTTGTATGACCAAACAACTCAATCTTTGTTTCATCAGTCCACAGGACCTTCATCCAAAATGAACCTGGCTTGTCCAAATGTGCTTTTGCATAGCTCAGGCGACTCTGTTTGTGGCGTGCATGCAGAAACGGCTTCTTTTGCATCACTCTCCAATACAGCTTCTCCTTGTGCAGTGTGCGCTGTATTATTGACCGATGCACAGTGACACCATCTGTAGCAAGATGATGCTGCAGGTCTTTGGAGGTGGTCTGTGGATTGTTCTTGACTGTTCTCACCATTCTTCTTCTCTGCCTTTCTGATATTTTTGTTGGCCTGCTACTTCTGGCCTTTACAAGAACTGTCCCTGTGGTCTTCAATTTCCTTACTATGTTCCTCACAGTGGAAACTAACAAGTTAAATCTCTGAGACAACTTTTTGTATCCTTCCCCTGAACAACTATGTTGAACAATCTTCTTTTTAAGATCATTGAGAGCTGTTTTGAGGAGCCCATGATGAAACTCCTCAGAGAAGATGCAACTAGGAGAACAACTTGCAAGTGGACACCTGAAATAGCTTTTCTCATGATTGGATACATTGGGCTATGAAGTACAAAGCTCAATGAGGTTACCAAACCAATTTAGTGCTTCAGTAAGTCAGTAAAAAGTATTAGGAGTATTCAAATCATGAAAATCAGAAGGGTGCCCATACTTTTGCACCTGTCAAATTTTGAAATAATGCATACTTTTGTAAAGAGGAATGGTCAGAAATACCTTCATTCAGGATCCAGGAACTCATTAACAGCTACAGGAAGCGACTAGAGGCTGTTATTTTTGCAAAAGGTGGATCTACTAAATATTAATGTCACTTTTCTGTTGAGGTGCCCATACTTTTGCACCTGTCAAATTTTGAAATAATGCATATTTCACATTTTCGGTTAGTACAATAAACCTCATTTCAATCCTGAAATATTACTGTGTCCATCAGTTATTACATATATCACACTGAAATAGCTGGTGCAAAAACCCAATTTTAAACCAAAACAAATGAGTAAGATTAAGAGGGGTGCCCAAACTTTTTCATATGACTTTAAATATTTACAACAAAGAATTATTGAAAGCCAGGATTACTGTAATTTCAAATAAGGTACTGGTTCCTCAATTCTAACCAATTTTACTGTAGACTGTTATCACTATTAAACACCAACATTTGATTGTATGCCAAACTCATCGCCCATAGGCTATTAAAGGTTATTCCGGACTTGGTATATATAGACTAAAGGTACCGTTACACGCTTCAATGTTGTAACGATATCACCAGCGATCTCATGGGCACGCGGTCGTTAGGACATTGTTTAGAGATCGCTGGTGAGGTGTCACACGTCTAGATATCGTGGACGACGCACCAATGATGTAGCGAGCAGCTATCGTTCCCACAACCCAGCAAACGATACTTGTTCACTGTTGTGAATAGGGGAAGTCGTTAACTACATCGTTATCGCGGTGTCACACACAACGATGCAGCAGGTTGGCTGATCGAGGATGAACGATGCAATGATTTATCGTAGTCATATCTCAGTGGGACACACAACGATGTCCTAACGATATCGTTTGAATGACTCCAAACCCGTGACATTTGAGCGATGTCGTTCACGATCGCGTACCGTGTAACGGGCCTTAAGAAGTTTCACACTACCAGTTTTTGTAATCTGGCAAATGCTGGTAAAACCTGCATCTCCCAGGATTCCCCTGAAATTGTAAAACTTGATGCAACTGGATGCACCCACACGGGTATTATCACTGATCCGTCTCACGAATCAGTGATAATACTGGTGCTTGAGCATCCCATTATATCAGGTTCGTTACCTTGTTTAGCTGGATCCTGTGGAAAATGACACATCCCCTAGTGTGTCATTTTACAATGGGTTTTGGGCATACTCAGTTAACAGCCCAGATCTGGCATCCAGATCCAGCGGGATTCAGATTCTGCTGGATCCGGGTTCCATAGAGCATCATTCTAATTTAACCCGTAGTGCCCCAAATCCGGGTGTTTTCGGTTTTGAAACAGACACCAAAATCACTCCAAAATGCATTTTTAGCATCATTGAAAAAAATATGGACACTTGTGTCAGGAGGAGTCGTAAACAACTGGAAGCACTCACAAGTTCTTGTTGCCTCGTTGAAAGTAAAGGGGCCGAAAACTTATGTGGGTGTATCCAGTTTAACCTGGATTCACACGGATATCGAAAACTGGTAGTGTAAAAAACCAGCCTAAGAAGGTAGTAGACACACTTCAGATGGAATAAGAAAGATACTTAATCTGATCTCACTCTTTGAGACAAAACTCCCTATTTAATAATCTCAATGGTTGCCAAAAAGGTGTTTGATATTAAATAGGACTTCACATTTATGACCCTAAATAAATTTGGTTTGATGGCTACATATGATGCGGCCAGGGCTATGGGGTACTCGGTCACCGGGTCTGCTGAATAGGGAGTCACGGGTGGACGGGATCCCGGTGCCGTGCCCTGGTGATCATTTGAGGAGATGTTGATGATGGGGGAGAAGGGGTTATTTGCAGGGAAGCTTGACGCCACCTGTAGTTCCCGGTAAATTGGTACCGGCGCTGCAAGCTGGCCGCTGAGGTGATGGTAAGTGCAGCTGAATGTGGTGCAGCTCCCTACAGGTGGAGCTATTACCTCAGGGCAGCAGGGAAGGAAATTGTGGATAAGGGGAGTTGTAGTGCTGAATGGTGTTGCAGTTCTTACCCCTCTGCTGAGCTGCTGCTGATGCTGAGCCCTCCCCGGGCACCAGCGGGAAGAATAACGGAAACCAGTTCAAGTTTTACTCCACTTTACTTAGTACGGCAGATGATAAAACGGAACACGGTACAGTTTGGTTTGCAGGGTGATGTTGCCAGCTCAGGGTTCCCCTTATGGAGTCTCTAGATGTTCTCTGTCTTTGTCTTTCAGGGTTTCCTTTCTTCCTCACTTCTACCACCCTCGCAGAGCTCCCCCGCCAGTACTATGATCTCCCACGGTGGGGCATGGGTATCCTTTCCCGGATTTAAGAGGAATCTGTACTCTCCCCCGACATCGGTACTTGGGCCGTTACCCCTGCGGTCTAGAATCTATTGTGGTCCTGAGGGGCGAGGTACCTTGTGGCGCTGTCAGCAACCCGGTTCCTATGGGCCTGCAGCTTGTCAGTTTGCAGATAGAGCTGAACTGCTATCTGCCTTGGCTTCCTGCGTTGCCGGTGTCCTGGGCCCCCACTCAAAGATGGGGCTCCCTCCTTTCAGCTGGGCTGTCTGGCCTGACCTTCCTGTCTGCCTTCCCAGCACCGTCTGACTAAACTAAGCTTCCCTCTCTCTCCTCTATCCTAGGCTCCACCCCACCCTTCTGGGACCTACTAAATTAACAGCCCCCCCTTTTCTAAGTGGTGTGGTCCTAAGTGGGTGTAAGTACAGACTCCATAAGGTTTAACCCCAAACTGACAACTTTACAGGGAAAAGAAAACACATTATATTAAAGTGCAATACTACCCTGTGGCGCCTAGCGCAGGTGCGCCACACATACGCAACACCATCCAAGCCTTTGCTTCTGGTAATACACTTGTGAATATTTGTCTTTCCAAGAATTTTGAGATTTCTAATGGCACTAGGCAGGAGTGGTCGCTATCTCTATCATTATTTTCTTTGACAATGGAACCAATAGCCTATAAGAACTATCCCCTTTCTATTAATAACAGGCAATATAAAATTAATCTTTTTGCCGATGACACCATGTTTACCATAGTTGACCCTTTAAGCTCCTTAAATAGCTGGGTTAAATAATACTTTCTCACAGGCATCTTACTACAATATAAGTTCACAAAAATAAAAAATCTTGAGATGTATCCTTGATGCAGAATTACTTGTATCTTTTAAAAAAGAATTTCACTACTACTGGAGAAATAATTTAATCACATAGTTAGGGATAAAAATAACTATCCCAGGATCCAATACAAAGGAGATTAATTTAATTGGTATCTATAAAAAAATATAAGAAAATATAATAAACTAGCTGTGAGCCCGATGCAAATGCATCGGGATTCTAGAACGTGCATTAATTTGATTATAGTAGTTATAGCTACTTTTTGGGGGAGTCCAATACTTTTTTTGGGGGGTCCAATACTTTTTGGGGGGGGTCCAATACTTATTGGGGCGCGTTCAATGCTTTTTGGGGTGCGTTCAATACTTTTTGGGGCGCGTTCAATACTTATTGGGGTGCGTTCAATACTTTTTTGGGCGCGTTCAATACTTATTGGGGTGTGTTCAATACTTATTGGGACGCGTTCAATACTTTTTGTGGCGCGTTCAATACTTTTTGGGGCGCGTTCAATACCTATTGGGGTGCGTTCAATACATTTTGGGGCGCGTTCAATCCTTATTGGGGTGTGTTCAATACTTATTGGGACGCGTTCAATACTTTTTGTGGCGCGTTCAATACTTTTTGGGGCGCGTTCAATACTTATTGGGGTGCGTTCAATACTTTTTGGGGCGCGTTCAATACTTATTGGGGTGTGTTCAATACTTATTGGGGTGTGTTCAATACTTTTTGGGGGGCGTTCAATACTTATTGGGGTGCGTTCAATATTTTTTGGGGCGCGTTCAATACTTATTGGAGTGTGTTCAATACTTTTTTGGGGTGTGTTCAATACTTATTGGGACACGTTCAATACTTTTTGGGGCGCGTTCAATACTTATTGTGACGCGTTCAATACTTATTGGGGTGTGTTCAATACTTTTTGGGGCGCGTTCAATACTTTTTGGGGCGCGTTCAATACTTATTGGGGTGCGTTCAATACTTTTTGGGGCGCGTTCAATACTTATTGGGGTGTGTTCTATACTTTTTGGAGTGCTTTGCTGGGCTAAACCTGAATGGTGCACAGGGGGTTAATCACATGTCAGGTCTGTGTGTGAGTGAAGATGTGCTGATTGACTCACTGGGTTGCAGCTGGGAGTGAGTAGGCTGGATAGGAACCTGCCAGGTGTCTGAGTGAGGAGAGGTCGATTCAGAAGTTCAGAGCACTGCCATGTGAAGAGGTGCTGGAAGTGATCCGTCCTCAGTGGGTAAGTGATGGGAGCCTGCCAGCTCCATGCTAGTGCACCTGATGTGTGCATGGCAGCCAGTGTCCAAGGGCCAGGCGGTCACAGCTGACTTTGGGACATTGAGGGGGGGGGCTGTGCGGCCATTGAGGGGGGAGGGGGGGTCTGTGCGGCCATTGAGGGGGAGGGGGGGTCTGTGCGGCCATTGAGGGGGGGGGGTCTGTGCGGCCATTGAGGGGAGGGGGGGTCTGTGCGGCCATTGAGGGGGGGGGGTCTGTGCGGCCATTGAGGGGGAGGGGGGGTCTGTGCGGACATTGAGGGGGGGGCTGTGCGGCCATTGAGGGGGGGGGGGTGTCTGTGCGGCCATTGAGGGGAGGGGGGTGTCTGTGCGGCCATTGAGGGGGAGGGGGTGTCTGTGCGGCCATTGAGGGGGGGGTCTGTGCGGCCATTGAGGGGGAGGGGGTGTCTGTGCGGCCATTGAGGGGGAGGGGGTGTCTGTGCGGCCATTGAGGGGGAGGGGGGGTCTGTGCGGCCATTGAGGGGGGGGTCTGTGCGGGGATCATCATCATCATCATCATCATCATCATCATCATCATCATCATCATCAATCTCCCCGTAGAAGGTATAGGGAGACATGCTGTGGTAGCGACTCGCAATGGCCTCGCGGCCATTGCTCGCGCTACACAGCGACTCTCAATGGATCCCCATTGAAAGTATAGAGACACGTGCGGTTGCTGAGGTAGCGACTCGCAATGGCCTCGCGGCCATTGCTCGCGCTACCTCAGCGGTAAATCGCTAAGTTTGTGGCCGAGCCTCTGGTTCTATTTTCGGCCAGCGACTCGCAATGGCCGCTTCGCGGCCATTGCTCGCGCGTGGTGACGTCACAGCGTGACATAGCCACGGCGATTTCGGGGGCCGACACGATTTTGCCTACGGCAATTATAGAGTAGATATTGAAAATAAGGAATATGTAAGATCATCTTATAAAAAAGGTGTATTCTTCCAAAAATACAGCATATTTTTAGAACTATATCTTTTCTTCTTCCCAACTGCTGGTTAGATAGACTTCAAAAACAACTACTAGGATTTACCATACCTTTTGGACTATAAGACGCATCGGACTATAAGACGCAGCCAGATTTTATAGAAGCAAAATAGGGAAAAAAGTAAGCAAAAAATGTGGTTACATTGCACTGTTACGGTGGTGAGATCTGCTGCTAACACTGTTATGGGGTAATGTCCCCCATCCTGGGCCCCTTCCAGGTAATATATGATTCCCCATCCTGTATATAGCCCCCTCAATCCTGTAAATAACCCCCTATTCTGTATATGGTCGTGGTATATGCCTCTCATCCGGGATATAGACCCCCATCCTGGATATGGTCCTCCGGTTATGGTATATGCCTCCCATTGAGTATATAGTCCCCCATCCGGTATATGGCACCCCTAGTCACAGTATATGCCCAACCTGTATATGGCCCCCCATCCTGTATATGGTCACTGTATATGATCTCCATCCTGTATAAAGCCACCCCATCATGGATATAGCTCCTGTTTATGGCGCCCTTTAACCTAGTACATGGCTCCCCATCTTGCATATGGCCCCCCTGGCCACAGTATATGGCCCCCATTATGGATACAGCTCCTGTTTATGGCCCCTCCTATCCTGGAACATGGCCCTCCATCCTGCATATGGCCCCCCCGGTCACAGTATATGGCAACCATCATGGACATAGCTCCTGAACATGGCCCCTCTCATGCTGGTACATGGTTCCCCATCCTGCATATGCCTCTGTGGCGCCCCTGCGTCAGGGTGGCCACAGGTAGAAACTGCAGCCAGGCAGGGGGGTAGACAGTTTGTTTAACAAACACCTCAACACACATATCCACTGTCATGGGGACCTAACCCGGAGTCTGGGACTCTAGGCAGACAAGGGGTAGTAGGTTAGATATGAGTGGATGGAGCGTAGTCATGGTAACGGATGGGTATATAAGGGAGTGACAGGAAGCAGTTAGTCAGTAGGTGAGTGCCGAGCAGCCAAGACGAGTAGGCCAGTGGTGCTGAGCAGAACAGATGAAGAACAAGGAGTAGGCCAGAGTGAGCTAAAATGGGAAGACCGGACCAGTGCCATCAGTTCCAGAGAAGTAGTGAGGGCCAGCAGCTGACTGACAGGAGAGTTTCCCTTATTTTAATAGGAAGTTAAACGGGAAGGAAAGGATCCGGTAATCTCTTGAGAGACAGGGATACCTGTGGTTTGGCTGAAACCAGAGTGTCAGCTCTGAGGGGGGCTGAAGATTTACCCGGTGCCCAAGACAACCTGACGGGGAACACAGACTCCAGATCTATATTCCCACCAGAGGATTGGGAGCACAGCAACAACAGAGAGGACCCGGCTTACCGCCCAGAAACTTACGGGGAAGCTGTTAATAGGAACCGAGCTGCCGCTTCGCAATCCACTTTAAGGAGGAACACTGAGAAATAGCCTGAAAGGACACGGAGAGGGACTGAGGAGTCTAGGAGAGATAACCTGGATGCAGTGGGTTCAGTATACGGGATTCAATATAGCAAAGCTGTAACGATCTGTATTATACCGTGCCTTGTTTGACAGAAGAATAAGAACAGTAAACCCTGGTGAACCCTGCTACGTTGTCTGTGTCTGATTTCAGGTATGAAGTACTGTGAGTCCTCCATTTGACCCTGTCAGGAGCCATCTCCTGATCATCCCCTTTTTTTCCTGGAAAGCCTACAATTACCATCACTGACTTTAATCATCACTGCCCCGGGGAACTCAGTTCTACCCACTGGAACTATTTCATCCAAGCTACTATAACATCATCCCCGGAGGTTCTGCAGCAGCGGCGGCCCCATTACTGGCCGCATATAGTGGGTGGCGTCACAAGAGACAAATCCCCTGTAAATAACCCCCATTTTATTGTCCGGGCCTGGGACACGGTCCGGACCAGGACTGCCGTGACAACCCCCAGCAGAACCCCGGTCCAGTACCGAGTACCCCGTCCCAGTGGGCTCCACAACTTGGCGTCACGAACAGGATCCACCGTGCCCGGTACCGGACATTGTGTGCCGTGATTAGTGACCGTTTTGAATCAGCCGCAGTTGCTGGGCGTGCGGCAAGAATTTTAACTGCGTCACAGAGACTGAAAATTTCAAAATTCGCCATTACAGAGCACGCGACGCGCGGGAAGAAAAACCGCTCACCGCTCTGACGTAATCGGGTGGAAAGAGAGAGTCCCTGTCGCACTGCAGAATCCAAGATGAATCCGGTCAAAAGGAAAGGAGAGGTCCACCCTGGCTCCTCTTAACTCCGGGGGAGCCAGCCATCAATCCTGGGGAGGAACTTCCGTCTCAAGTTGTAATAGCCAGTAAGAATATGGCGAGAGAGGAAGTCGTCACCTCAGAAAGGCGGGACAAGAAACCGGATGTGGAGCAGCGGCCATTACGGTATACCCAGACGGAAGGAAAAGACGCTGTGAAGAGTGCTGCAGAGGAAAGACCTCAATTGATCCCGGAGGGCCCACTGAACGTGAGTGTGGAGGAACCCGGCCAGGGAGAGATATTGAGTGATCCTAGCGGCATGGCGGAAGGCGGTAGAGGATATCCACAAGTCCGAGACACCCGGAGGGGTGTAATGCGGCTGCTGCCCTTGCAGTTAACCCGGGCCCAAATAGAGCATAGTCTCATACACGGTTAATTGGCGTGCACTCTTTGTGTGAGTTGGAGGTGCTATTTGTAGGGGTCATCAAAGACCCTGCATATAGTAAGTCTTGTTGAGCAAAAGCACTCTCAGTAAGCAGTTTTGCTAGTGAAAAATTCGTGTTGTTTTTATTAGTGCTGTACACATTAGACAGGTCGCATGTCTAATGTGTACAGCACTAATAAAAACAACACGACTTTTTCACTAGCAAAACTGCTTACTGAGAGTGCTTTTGTTCAACAAGACTTACAAATAGAGCATAGGACCCAGATACAAATAGACTTTTATCAACATGAGCAGACAATGTCAGTGCAGCCCGGCTGGGCTAGTGACTTCAATGCTACTAGGAGCAAGGAAGGTCCCGGGACAGAAGTTCTGGTTGATGTGTCCATCCCTGAGACAGCACCCCCAAGTACTATTGGAGAGTTTGACCCATTTGGAGCTTTGGAAGAGAGATCCCTTCAGCTACCGAAGCCTCTGACACCAGCCCCTGCATCCACAGAGGTGAGAGGAGAGAAGCTCCGCTGTTGGTGGGAACGGGACGAGAAAGAGGAGGACATGATGGGATTCCGTGGGGACCCTGATAGTAACGCGGGCCCAGTAGAAATAATAACTAGAAACGAGTACCTACGGAGATGTGCCCAAAAATGGGATGAAGAAGAGGCAATAAGATTAGCCCAAAAACAGGCAATGATAAACCGTGTTCAATATCTAAAAACTGTTGCCCGGCGAGATCCAAGTATCACTGGTTCCCAGCGACATACAGGAAAGGTGGTAAAAATTAAACCAGACTTGGGATACGCGTTTGCTCGTGAACCGGGAGCAGAATGGGACATATTTATTAACCGTCGGGATGTAGAAGAGCACCTTCCACTAAAACACCCGGACAGGGAATTGCAGATCGGAGAATGGGTCTCCTACATAGTAGAGTCTGGAGAAAGAGGCCCTTATGGAATAAAAGTAAAGAAATTATCGCTACAAGCTCCGTAAGACAGTGAACCACCAGAACTGGAGAATCCAGCTGCTTACCCGGATTCTATTACAATCCCAGAAGACGTCGTGGAGGAGGCTGAACCAACCAAAGTCAACGTAGCAACGCAGACAAGCTACAGACATTTGTTATCCAGTGCTCTGGAATCTTTGGAACTGTTCCCGACCCGGAGAGCACCACAAGTTCTACCCTGGAAGAAACAGGAGTGACAACCTGGATCCTGTTACCAACAAGAGACTGTAAGTGTGAATGTGACGTGATCCTTATTGGCCCCATCCCATTCCTGAATGAATGTTAGCCTTTTTCCCCTGTTTGTTTTATATGTTATCTGGACATTGATACCACGGACAGTGAGTTGGTATAAACTTTCGTTGTATATAGTTGCGCACTTAGTGTGCTCCCCTTTCGTTTTAAGACCAGAAGTATTGTACTTTTGAGACGGTGCATAGAACTTGAACTGAACTGCTGAGTGCCTTTGTGAAGTTTTGCACTTTTGACTTTTTGAAGTTTTTGCACTTTTCGAAGCTTTTGCACTTTTAAAGCACTTGTGCCATGTTTTGCACTTTTAAGATTTTTGTACCTTTTTAAGACTTTTTACATTTTTAGAGAGTGATATATATGTTATTTATTTTTAATGCAACGTTTAAGATTCGTACCTCCGTAATAGGAAGAAATAAATATGCTTAATGTTTAATGTTTAATGTTATGCAAGAAAAAAAAAATGTTCTTCAGGGGGATCCATGCCGGACGGCGTGAGGACACGCCGGTTTAACTCCGGGGGAGTATGGCGCCCCTGCGTCAGGGTGGCCACAGGTAGAAACTGCAGCCAGGCAGGGGTGTAGACAGTTTGTTTAACAAACACCTCAACACACATATCCACTGTCATGGGGACCTAACCCGGAGTCTGGGACTCTAGGCAGACAAGGGGTAGTAGGTTAGATATGAGTGGATGGAGCGTAGTCATGGTAACGGATGGGTATATAAGGGCGTGACAGGAAGCAGTTAGTCAGTAGGCGAGTGCCGAGCAGCCAAGACGAGTAGGCCGGTGGTGCTGAGCAGAACAGATGAAGAACAAGGAGTAGGCCAGAGTGAGCTAAAATGGGAAGACCGGACCAGTACCATCAGGTCCAGAGAAGTAGTGAGGGCCAGCTGCTGACTGACAGGAAGGTTTCCCTTATTTTAATAGGAAGTTACACGGGAAGGAAAGTATCCGGTAATCTCTTGAGAGACAGGGATACCTGTGGTTTGGCTGAAACCAGAGTGTCAGCTCTGAGGGGGGCTGAAGATTTACCCGGTGCCCAAGACAACCTGACGGGGAACACAGACTCCAGATCTATATTCCCACCAGAGGATTGGGAGCACAGCAACAACGGAGAGGACCCGGCTTACCGCCCAGAGACTTACGGGGAAGCTGTTAATAGGGACCGAGCTGCCGCTTCGCAATCCACTTTAAGGAGGAACACTGAGAAATAGCCTGAAAGGACACGTAGAGGGACTGAGGAGTCTAGGAGAGATAACCTGGCTGCAGTGGGTTCAGTATACCGGATTCAATATAGCAAAGCTGTAACGATCTGTATTATACCGTGCCTTGTTTGACAGAAGAATAAGAACAGTAAACCCTGGTGAACCCTGCTACGTTGTCTGTGTCTGATTTCAGGTATGAAGTACTGTGAGTCCTCCATTTGACCCTGTCAGGAGCCATCTCCTTATCATCCCCTTTTTTCCCTGGAAAGCCTACAATTACCATCACTGACTTTAATCATCACTGCCCCGGGGAACTCAGTTCTACCCACTGGAACTATTTCATCCAAGCTGCTATCCCATCATCCACGGAGGTTCTGCAGCAGTGGCGGCCCCATTACTGGCCGCATATAGTGGGTGGTGTCACAAGTGACAAATCCCCTGTAAATAACCCCCATTTTATTGTGCGGGCCTGGGACACAGTCCGGACCAGGACCGCCGTGACAACCCCCAGCAGTTCCCCGGTCCAGTACCGAGTACCCCGTCCCAGTGGGCTCCACACCTCCCCCCGGTCACAGCATATGCCCCCTGCTGACATGCTCATAAAAATAATAGACAATGTTTACTCACCCTCTGTAGCTCCTTGTCTGCAGCATCCTCCAATCTTCCTGTGTGCTTTGAGCATTGGATCATGAGACTGGGGCACATACCGAAGACGTCACTGTGCTGCACCTGATCACACGACCGAATGCCGGGCACAGACAGGAAGGAAGACAGCGGTGCTTGGAGCAGGGAGCAACGGGGAGGTAAGTTAATTTTGTTTATTATTTTTATGTGCATGCTAGCAACAGGGCATATACTTTGACCAGGGCCCTACAATTTAGGGGAAAAAAGTGTGCATCATAGTCTGAAAAATACAGTATTTGGAACTATAAACCAGCCAGGATTTTTAAACAAATCTTAATTAAGCATAAATTTAAAGGTTGAACAGGTGTATATTATGTGGCCAACCTCGTGTTTCAAAGTAGACATTGGTTTTTACAAACCAAAAAGCTATCCTTGCTTTTTTTTATTTTATTTTTATTAATATTATTGATATTATTATTATAGTTTAGATAGTATCATTAATTCCATGGTGCTGTACATGGGAAGGGGTTACATACGAAATTATAGATATACGGTAGTTTGAGTAAACAATTTAACAATGATAGACTGGTACAGAGGGGAGAGGACCCTGCCCTTGTGGGCTTACATTTTACAGGACAATGGCTTGAAATAGAATACGTCTCAATATCCTCATTAATATTAACCTTTTTACTGGACCCCCGAACTCATTCTTCAAATTCACCCCTTGATCAGATCTACTATCACAGCATGGAGAAGTGAGTCGATCGACAGGGTAGGGGGTACTCGGATACTGGGACAGGTTGCTACTTCAGTGAGGATCACGGCAGGTCGGGTTCCGGTCCCATGCCCTGGACACTCAATGGCTGAGGGGGAAAATTATTTGGGATGGGGGATTATACGTGACACCACCTGTGGTACCTGGTAATGTGGTTACCAGCACTGCAGCCGGCCGCTGAGGTAATGGTGAAGCAGCTTTGTTAGTTCAGCTCCCCACAGGCGGAGCTTTTGCCTCAGGGCAGCGGGGTGGATGAGGGGACTCATAGTCCTTGGCTCTGTGGTGCTGTGGGAGCCTCCCAGGCGACAAATAATGGATGCAGAGACACCAAGTTAGCCCAAACAGTTCTTTACTGGTACCAGATGGTTCAATAGGTACACGGTACAGTCTAGTTTGCCAGGGAATGTGTTACCACAGGTTTTGGGGATTACCATAGAGTTTGTCAGAGGTGCCTCTCAAATGCTTTTCTTGGTCCAATTCTTTATGGCTCTGTTGGCGCTCTACACTCCCACTCTTAAAGAGGACCTGTCACCAAACCAGGCATGGTAATCTAATTACAGCACTGGATGCAGCATGTCTGCAGCATGCAGACAAGGGCTCCCCCAGCACTTGAGCAGCCCTGTACCCCGAGATAATACAGTTAGAAAACTTACATGCTCCAGCCACTAAGGAGGTGGCTAGGGGCTGAAGCCAAGGGCAGATTCACAACCCCTGCATGTGTAATCTGCCCACCACTGCCAATCATTCTCTCCCTGTCTGCAGCATTTAAACAGAGTTTATTTTTCTCTCCCGTTTCTCTCCCGACTTTCTGGGAGAGAGAAAAAAAGACTCTGTTTAAATGCTGCAGACAGGGAGAGAATGATTGGCAGCGGTGGGCAGATTACACATGCAGGGGGTGTGAATCTGCCCTTGGCTGCAGCCCCTAGCCACCTCCTTAGTGGCTGGAGCATGTAAGTTTTCTAACTGTATTATCTCGGGGTACAGGGCTGCTCAAGTGCTGGGGGACCCCTTGTCTGCATGCTGCAGACATGCTGCATCCAGTGCTGTAATTAGATCACCATGCCTGGTTTGGTGACAGGTCCTCTTTAAGTCTGGTTTCTGGTCCCCGGGTCCGTTGCTTAAAGTTTCTCCTACTTGTCAGCGTCTTGAACCCAGCTTTGGGACAGAGGTTGGACTACTTTGATGGGTGCTGTAGCACCTTCTCGATAAGGCCCACAGCCTGCCTGTCAGCAGTTTGGGATGAACCTTAACAAACCGCCTCAGTTCAGGTTTTCCAGTGTTGAACTGGACTCTCCAGCTGGCTCCAACCAGTCCTGGAGTGTCCCCTTCGTTGTCTGGGTCACCTCTCAGTTTAGAGATGCCCTCCTTTCACACCCACAGGGTCCCCTGCATTCGTCCTTCCTGCTTTCCTCACACTGTCTTCTGACTGACTGCTCTCAACTGTCACTTACGTCACGTCTCCCTCTCTGCTAAGCTCTACCCCTCTAGGACCTACTGAATATACAGTCCCTGGTGCTAGGGTAGCTGTGATTGGAATCTTGTGGTTTTAGTTACAGACTCTGTAGCTCCCCCCTCTACCTGTGACTATGGAGGCACTACACCTTTTGTTTGGGATGCAGTACCCGTCTGTGGCGTCCCGCCAGAGGGACGCCACAGAAGCCTACTCAACCAATCTAAAAGTGCCTTCAACTGAGATAATCTTTTAAAATCAACCAATCTCTATTCTCCAAATTTTCATTCCTAGTTTTTCTAATAAAAAGTGGGAGAAATTGGAAATACATGATTTTACCAATTTATTACCCTAACATACTCTCTGAAGATAATCTACAATGATGTTCCCACAAAGTACTGTGGGGCAGCGCCAGGATTGCAAGTCAGGCATCACGTGGAGTCCGGTAGTAGTTCCAACAGTACCCGGTTTTATTGCAGATACACACACAGCGGTGACACAGTCTGCCAGAATCCGGGTCGCAGCTGGGTACACAGGATACAGTTCACACAAAGCAACCCGGTTCCTTCAGGTTATGGGCTTCCATTATAGGTCACCCCGAGCTCCCCAGCCCTCCTGGGCTAGGCCGTATTAGTATAGCACACGGCCCCCTGGAACTCTAGACCTCTCCAGTCTATCTCTGCTGCTGCTGCAGCTAAGGCACAATTCTGTGTACAGGGAACCCCGCCCTGCCTCCTGCTCAGGCTTTTAACTCCGTGTCTCCTTCCGGGACCTTGCAAGACACGGAGCGGAGGGAGCGGACCGTCCCTTTCTCTCACACCCTACACCGGGCTCAATACGGGACAGTGCGCATTCTGGGGGAGACATAGCGCCCCTCGCATATGATCCCCCCCACTGTCTCACAGTACACTCAGCTCTGCTAAATCAAGAGATTGCAGCAAAAGGACACGTGCCTGCACCCTATATGATTACACTGACTGCCACAGGTGACATCACTCAGTGAAATCAGGTGTCCCCGCTGCCCACTGCGGGGCCTCATGACTCAGTGAGTGACATCACGGCTCTTTGTGGCAATCAGTATGATCACAGAGACTGCAGGGAGAGAATACTTGTTTAGAACAGTAAAATCCAGCACCAAAAGCTCTTCAATCCAAAAAAGTTCCTTTATTATTTTACACCAGTGATGGGCAACCTTTTGAGCTTGGTGTGTCAAAATTGGCCAAAAAACCGAGCATAACTCGGGTGGTGTGTCACCTTGAGAAAAAAAAAACTAATTTTTTACGATATTTATAGTTTAAATAACAAATATGTATAATTATTTAACTTACCTGCTCAGTGACTTCTTTGTTAATCTGTCAGTTGGTTTCTTTTGTTGGTCTTGCTGTTATTTAACTTTTGTGGGGTGCCATGAACTAAGTCAGATAAGTGAGGGGGAGGGGGAATTCTTCCAGTGATGGCGAACCTGTGGCAGTCCAGCAACAGCAACAGCTGGACTGCCACACTGCCACAGGTTCGCCATCACTGATTTAGTGACTTTTTTGTTGCTGAATTTCATTGGCTAAAATAAATCTTCAATTGAAGGTTGGTATTTTGTACACTTCAAGGCCAAGCAAGCGCTACTAAGGTTATCTGTCAAAATGTCTATTTATATTCAATGTTCTGCTTACTACCGTTTCACTACATAGAACGCAAAATGATCTGCCATTTTTTACTATAATGCCATACATCTCAGTCCATGTCTCTTGAAAGGGTCGGCTACTGCTACTACCACTTCCTTTACTTAACCTTGGTTAACCTTTGGCTTCTCCATCAGAGGGGCAGTGACAGAAGATTTATAGATAGCCCTGCAGGCAATTAGGGGTTAACTGTCTTTTAGGAAAGGGCAGAGTTAATCAGCAGAAATAGGGATTAATAGGGTGCGCAACAATAATAGTGGTGAAATGGAGTCTGTACTATGCTGCAAGATGGCGTTCCTTATGTAAATTAATGGCGGGAAACAGCACCCATAGCACAGGCCTCTTCCAGCCTCCCCCTCACTTATCTCAGTAATGGCCAATCACACATTCATGACACCCCATATTCTGCCCAGAACCTTTCACTGGAGGATGGTTGCTGTAGTAATCACTGGACCTCCAGACAGCGATCACAGGGCCTCAGATATGCGTCCCCCACAGCGTTCCGCTGCTCCCTGCTGTGCCAGCCAGAAGTTCCGCCTACCGAAAGTCCCAGGACTGGACGCTCTGTGCCGGAGCTCTGCTGTTCTGGCCTACAGACCTCCAGCACATTTTTTTTTCCTCAGCTACTGCACCTGGCCCTGTAATTAGTGATGGGCGAGTCCTAAATTACTCGGAATCGCTTGACTTAGCGAGTCCGAGCCCGGGACTTGCTACTCGTTGCGAGTCTAGCGAGTCCAATGTTAATGAATGGGGAAGCGAGTAATGTGCGATTTACAAATCGCAGATGTGTCTCGGAAAGCGCTCGCATTGCCGTTTTGGAAACCCCACTCGCAACAGTTTTTTGCTGCTGTGTCCGTGTCTGTGGTTTTTATCCAAATAGCGAGTCTAGCGAGTGAGAAAAAGTAAACTCTGACAAAACTAGGATTGCCATTGACTTGCATTGGACTCGTTACTGTGCGAGTAATCGCTGGGAAACTCGCAGAGTACCGAGTCCTACTTGTAGATTCTCCGGCGGCCGCGTGTCACTGAAAATGGCTACGCGTGTCACTGCTGACACGCGTGTCATAGGTTCGCCATCACTGCTTTACACCATAAAAAACATGGTTTTTAACCTCGGTTTTCCATGTTTTTTATGGTGTAAAATAATAAAGGAACTTTTTTGGAACGAATAGCTTTTGGTGCCGGATTTTACTGTTCTATGGATGTCTTGGGGATTGCTCTGGAGCACAGAAGGAACAGGGGAGCTGGATTGAAAAAAGTTGTTAGAGCATACTTGTTCCCTCACTGCAGTCTCTTGATCAAGCAGAGTCAGGATCGTGTGCTTGGTGGAATCATCGTTATGGATTATTAGCAGATGGTGTGTATAGGGTTAATAAATGGGAAAATTAGGTTGTCTGTGTGATTTATTTCAAATAAAGGATTTTTCTATGAGTGATGTTTTTTAACTATTTACTCACAGGATTGATAATGGGTAGTTCTCATAGAGACCTAAATGTTATCAATCTGGGTTTAATGACAAGTTGTAAGTACTCAGCTGTCATTAACTCCTTATATCACCCCGATGGCACCACACGAGGGCATCAGCCAGGAATTGGTGCTTCTAATGAATGTACCAATTTCTGAGGTGGCTGCAGGCTGCCATTCTTTAGCCTGGGATGGCCCAATAACAATGGGCCTCACCACAGTGAGAATACTAGCTCTTGGCTACATGGGTTTTACCTTGGATGGCTATCAAAAATAGAGCAAAACCAACATTTTTTAAGTTATTTATATAAATAATTTAAAGGAAAAATAATGAGCTCCCCTGTATTTTTTATTGGCAGCCAAGGTAAAGCCAAGCAGTTCAGGGTGGCAGCCCATAGCTGTCCACTTTATCTGCACTGAGAATCAAAAATACAGCTAAACACTACATCATTTTTTTATATGTACTTATTTTCACACTACTATGATGTCAGGTTTGTTGCATATGCAAATAATCAAAAAGTCTCCATGGAGACAATGGATCCAATTTTGGCCCCCATGTATCCCTATGGCCCCGGATTGTGCCTATTTGCCATCCTGTTTGCTGGTTTTCTGTGAGGATCCGGGTTTGTCTGATTTTTACATTGGATACAAAACCGGAGTCTGCATCATTTTTTGTGTCTGATGCAAAAATTGCACAAAGCCTGATCCCCCCGGAACCTCCCGAATCCTCCTGGATCCGGCACCCATAGCATGGGAGTCTATGGGCGCCAGATTGCACCAGATCCGAAATAAAATCAGACTGGGTCCCAGACGCTGGGTGCTGTTAAAAGCAGCCGTCACTGAATATCAGCACCTGGAGAGCTCCACGGCTGAAATTCCAGCACCGTGGCCAGCTCCCCTGCAAATCACGGTGCTGAAATTTCAGCACTGGACAGCGGCAGGACTGAAGCTGGCAAAAAGCCCTCCGGATCTGCTTGTCCGGGTCTGTCAGGTTGTGTCCAGTGTATACTGCAAAACACCAGACACAACCTGTCAGCCGAAAACTGTGGTGTGAAGCCGGCCTTAGCAGGTACTTGCATAAACCTGGTGTCATTATCCCAACACATGTTTCAAAGGCAAAAACGGCCTCCTTCCTCAAGTTTTTTGCAAGTTCCTGCTAATTTGCTACTGATTAGTAGGAAGCACTGAAGAGGAAACCAAGAGATTCAGGGAATAATAAACCCCTGAAAATACTAACATAGATTAATATTTTTAATGAAGTTATTTAAAGCCAAGATCACATTTTAGTGATTTTCTTTTCCACTAGAAACTAATGTGAATTTGTGTGTGGGAATTTTTGCTGTGGTTTTACTGTTATGTCTTGTTATTGATGATTTTAATAAATTACAAACATAAATTGTAACCATAGTTTAATAGTGGAATTCCATTAGCGCACCCTAAATTTCAATTTAATTTACTATCTTAGTATTTTTGGGTTTATGAGGGGAGAAACCTGTAGTGAGTGCTGCTTTGAAGCACTAATCCTATTACTTTTTTTTAAAAATGATACAGATCAACATAGAAACATGCCCAAAATATGCAGATCTGTGGCGCCCCACTTGTCAGTGCACCACAGAAGGGGAACTGCACCCAGATCAGTGTGTGTGGTATCCCAGTGAGCAGAGGATGTGATGTTAATCTGAGGCTCTCATCCCTGCATTCACACACCTAGAATAGGCGGACTAAAGGGTTAAACTGTTTGTCTGGGAGACCCAGCCCCAGTGGGAGGAGCTTAGGTGTAGTGGCAAGAGCGGGATGAAGGGAGTTAGGTAGAACAGGCATGGAGTGAATCTGAGGAGGAAGGAAAGGGAAGACGAGGAGCATCGAGCTCGCCTCAGAGGAAAGCGCATAGAACGGACACCGGGTCCGAGACTGTGCAGGGTTACACATTCCCGGCAGTTAATACCAGAAGGTGGGGCATTCCAGATTTCCCAGCCACACAGTGTCAGGAGGCAAAGCAGCGCATAGAGTTCAAAAACACTGATGCCCAGGAACAGGATAAGTACAGGGTAAAGTAAAGGATTCAAGCTGTCTGTCATACGGCACATGCAGGACAGAGTGGGCAAGCAGCTTAGCTTCAAGCAACTGCAGGAGCCACAAGTAGAAGTGCAGGAAGAGAAAGTGAGGACAGGGGTTGGAACCTGAAGGAACGTCAGAGAGGGCCTTAGAGAGACTTTACATCCTTTGATGGCTACCCGGCCAGCTACCCAAACTGTAATTGTGTACCTTACAAACTGTTTGAAAAGTCACCAGTAAAGTACCCGGTGAGCTCACCATGGTCTGAGATTGTTCCTTCCAGCATCACATCAGAGACTTCCACCTGCAAAGCCGGAGAAAGCTATTTCCACACACTGGCTGGAGAAGCTGCAGCAGCAAAGTAACTGAACTGAACAAAGTATAATCCCTCACCAGGCTCCTCCACCACTACACCTGCCTTTGGGACCCTCAGCCCTACCCAAGGAGGGCTTACCATCCACGCTGCCCCACGTCACCATCCCCAGCAGGGAGTCACGTCAAATCCCCTATAAACACTCCCTTTACTTGCCGCATCTGGGTCAACGGGATCGGGCCTGGCACCTTAACCTTGACATCCCCAGAGACAGTACAACCTGGTCTCCAGTACCCCGGTCCCTAGTGTGCGGCAGAACCACCAACTTATTTTTATTGAAATTTTCACACAATTGAAATTGAAACAAAATGAAATTGAAATGAATGAACAGTAAAAAAGCTGAGAAAAAACATAAATAGGTCACGAAGCAATTATACCTATATAATAAGAAAATAAAGCAGTATCATTTTTATGCTCTATTTTTGTCCTTTGAGCCTAACTAATAAGCCTCTGCTACTCTTCCTTTCATTTTACAGAATGAATTTACTACTGCAGATCGCATCTATTCCACACTCCAACCAATAGTAATCCAGCAAAACCAGTAAAAAAAATCTTTATTCATCCAATAGTAAAATCAGACACAAAAGGTAAAATGATGCAAAATAGTACTCCATATTCAACATCCCAAGTAGGAAAAAACAATGGTTTACGTATTTTGAGGAACATATCCCTTACTCAAGACCTAAAATAAAATTATTTTAGGTTATGACTATTTTATATATTCAAATATACCACTTGTTCAAGAATTATTGCAAAATAAATCAATATATAAAGCTGAGTGTATGTATGTGTGTGCGGCATAGGCCCACCCCCTCCTCATAGCCCAGCACCTCCCCATAATCCCACCCCCTCCACATAGTCATGCCCTCTTCATAACCCTGCCTCCTTTATATACACTGTGTGCAGAATTATTAGGCAAATGAGTATTTTGATCACACGATACCTTTTATACATGTTGTCCTACTTGAAGTTGTATAGGCTTGAGAGCCAACTACCAATTAAGTAAATCAAGTGATGTGCATCTCTGTAATGAGGAAGGGTGTGGTGTAATGACATCAACACCCTATATAAGGTGTGCAGAATTATTAGGCAACTTCCTTTGGCCAGATGAGTCAGAAGAGAGATTTGACGGTCTCTGAAAAGTCCAAAATTGTGAGATGTCTTGCAGAGGGATGCAGCAGTCTTGAAATTGGCAAACTTTTGAAGCGTGATCACCAAACAATCAAGTGTTTCATGGCAATCAGCCAACATTGTCGCAAGAAGCGTGTTGGAAACTCAAGCGTGAAGCTGCCAAGATGCCATTTGCCACCAGTTTTGCAATATTTCAGAGCTGCAACGTTACTGGAGTATCAAAAAGCACAAGGTTTGTCATACTCAATGACATGGCCAAGGTAAGAAAGGCTGAAAAACTACCACCTTTGAACAAGAAACATAAGATAAAACGTCAAGACTGGGCCAAGGAATATCTTAAGACTGATTTTTCAAAGGTTTTATATACTGATGAAATGAGAGTGACTCTTGATGGGCCAGATGGATGGGCCAAAGGCTGGATCAGTAAAGGGGAGAGAGCTCCACTCCGACTCAGATGCCAGCAAGGTGGAGGTGGGGTACTGGTATGGGCTGGTATCATCAAAGATGAACTTGTGGCACCTTTTCGGGTTGAGGATGGAGTGAAGCTCAACTCCCAGACCTACTGCCAGTTTGTGGAAGACAACTTCTTTAAGCAGTGGCACAGGAAGAAGTCGGTATTGTTCAAGAAAAACATGATTTTCATGCAGGACAATGCTCCATCACATGCATCCAACTACTCCACAGCATGGCTGGCCAGTAAGGGTCTAAAAGAAGAAAAAATAATGACATGGCCCCCTTGTTTACCTGATCTAAACCCCATAGAGAACCTGTGGTCCCTCCTAAAATGTGAGATCTACAGGGATGGAAAACAGTACACCTCTGGGAACAGTGTCTGGGAGGCTGTGGTGGCTGCTGCACGCAATGTTGATCGTAAACAGATCAAGTATCTGACAGAATCTATGGATGGAAGGCTGTTGAGTGTCATCATAAAGAAAAGTGGCTATATTCGTCACTAATGTTTTTGTGTTTTGTTTTTGCATGTCAGAAATGTTTATTTCTAAATTTTGTGCAATTATATTGGTTTATATGGTGAAAATAAACAAGTGAGATGGGAATATATTTGGTTTTTATTAAGTTGCCTAATAATTCTGCACAGTAGTAATTACCTGCACAAACAGATATCCTCATAAGATAGCGACATCTAAGAAAAAAACAATCCAACTTCCAAAAATTTTAAGCTTTCATATTTATGAGTCTTTTGGGTTGATTGAGAACACAGTTGTTGATCAATAATAAAAATAATCCTCTACAATACAATTTGCCTAATAATTCTGCACACAGTGTATGCAAATCCACAAGTAGAACACAAGAGACACAAATACTCGACAAATACAGTGACATAACTCAGAATTAACATTTTATTTTGCAAAATAATCTTTCTAATAATCACAGTTAGTTACCATCCCAGGCTACCAGGCCACACTTAGCCCCCAGTATATCGCCGGAGGCAGCACACAGCCCCCAGTATTACAGCAGGAGGCAGCACACACCCTCCTTTATACAGCAGGAGGCAGCACATACCCTCCAGTATACTGCAGGAGTCAGCACACAGTTCCCAGTATTACAGCAGGAGGCAGCACACTCCCTGCAGTATACAGCAGGAAGCAGCACACAGACACGCAGTATTACAGCAGGAGGCAGCACACACCCTCCAGTATACAGCAGGAGGCAGCACACACCCTCCAGTATACTGTAGGAGTCAGCACACACTCTCCAGTATACTGTAAGAGGCAGCGCACACCCTCCAGTATACAGCAGGATGCAGCACACATGCTCTAATATACAGCAGGAGGTAGCGCACACCCTCCAGTATACAGCAGGAGGCAGCAAACACCCTCCAGTATACAGATGGAGGCAGCACATGTGGCGCCCTGCTCACACAGGTAACAACAAGCTTCCCTAGTGCACGGCTAGATTTCCACAATGGGTACAATCTACAAACAACACCTTCCACCCCAGCACAGTAGGGTGAGCACCACTTGCTGACCTTAGGCAAGATCCCCTATATATACTGGTGCTGGGGGAGGAGTTAGGCAGAGTGTGCAGATGCTAGGAGAGCTGCGAAGCCGTCCTGGTGCTCGGTGCTGTGTTAGGCCCGAACCAGTGACCCGGAGTAGCCCTTCTGCCGTCCAGTCAGGCCCAGGAGTGGGGTCGGAGGGTGACGAGTACAGAGAACAGTGGGAGTAGAGGAGCCAGTTGAGGTTCGCCCAATTAAACACCGGACTTTGGGGGTCCGCACCTGCAGCAGTGCTTCAAGCTAGCAGAAAACCCCGATACACCATGGAGACTTTAGTCACCCGGTCCCCCTGCGTACTCAACAGTAAGGAAGCCAGACACCGTAGTGAGGAGAGGATGACGGTGATCATCAGAAGTAACCCGCAGACCGCGCAGGAGGAGAGAGAGAAAGAGAGAGAAAGAGAGAGAGAAGTGAGGAGGCCAGCCAGGTTATACATGGGCAGGGATTCAATGACAGGGGAGAAAACTTAAGGAGGCCTTACACCCACTCGCTGTGGAAGTTCAACTGTGCTTCTGGTCACCCGACAGTGCTCTGGACATATTATCTGCAGTTTCACCAGTAAAAGGTAAAGAGACACTCAGCGGTGTGTGTGTGCATTATTCCTCCTGATTCCTGTGCTCCGTAGAGACATTTTCACTATCCACTACCTTGGCCCAAGCCCCTGCTCCGAACTGCCCACTCATTGCTGCCCCGGAGGCCCAGCTTCACCTGTAGGAAGCTATACCACCCTTGCTGCAATACCAACGCCCTCCGGAGGACTGCGGCGGCGCTGGTGATCCCTCACCAGGTACTACAGGTGGCGTAATGAAATATTCTAAAAAAAAATTGTATTTTTGGAGTCACAGACCCCTAGCACCACGGGCTCGGGTGCAGCCACCCGTGATAGCATCCCCCTCACATCGTGCCTGAGCTCTGAGTACCCCAGCCTGGGTGGGTCACACACACCCTACAGTATACAGCAGGAGGCAGCACACACACTCCAGTATACAGCAGGAGGCAGCACACACACTCCAGTATACAGCAGGAGGCAGCCCACACACTCCAGTATACAGCAGGAGGCAGCACAAAGCCCTCCAATTTACCGCAGGAGGCAGCACACAGCCCCCAGTATACAGCAGGAGGAAGCACACACACTCTAGTATACAGCAGGAGGCCTATTTAATCTGCCCAGGCAACGATGGGCTCTACAGTTAGTACTGATATAAAATATAATATTATATGAAAAAATGTAAAAAAAAATCTTCTTTCTGTGAAATATAATGAAATCGTTCCAAGAATTGTTTTTTTTTGGCATTCATGTATTTACAAATTCATATTTCTTTACAGGTTGAAAATAAAGGATTATTTAATAGTAGCATCAATAAAAGAGTTCAAATCTCTTAATATTTGGGTTCACTGAAAAGAAAGGTAAAACACATCATTTTTATTGAGCAGATTTTTATTTCTCACCCTGAGTCACCAACCCTGAGAAGTTTTTTGTTCCAGACTCTGGAACTATGCTTTACAATGATCTATTGTTGGTGGTTATTAAAGCAATTAAAAGTTAAATGTGACAAAAGTACAAGCCTTCTAAAGTACTAAAATAACTAGCGATTGCATAATCATAATTAAAGAGAAAAGACCTTAAAAGAACCTTAAACTACTTGTGCCACCTACATTCTTCCATCAAAAACTTTGATGATTCGTACAAAAAAAGCTATTTCATAATTGCAGACAGGTTGCATAGTCAAGGAGAGATTTATGCTTTTATAGTGAAAAATGTCTGTTCTATGCAAGATTTTCTATTCCAGTTAAATGATGCTTTTAATGTATCTTTCCAACCTTGCATTGTTCTGCACAAATATGCATGAAAATGACAAAGTAGCAACAAATGCAACTTTGACAAGTTACATGGAAATCTGTCAATCACACAATTCATAATAAAATCTCTGGACAGAAACACAATAACAAATATACCATATATAAAAACCTAGATTCAGCCTCCTTCATTTTATGCGTGCAGTAAGTTACCAACAGAACATGGAGAGAAGAACAATTGTTGGTTAATCTGTGCTGCCGGTCAATAATGATGCTGTGCGCTATTCAAGAAATGTGGATTATTTATTTGATGTGTTTCAATGCTGCCTCGCTTCTTCATCAGGAAAAAGAGAGACCACAATACAACAATACAATATCAACATCTGCAGCAGCGGTCATTTATATGCCTTAGGCTGGTTTCACGCAGCCAAACATATGCGCACTGTGTTCCTATGTTTAACATGGGAACGCATGGTACCTGCTTTTGGCTGCGTTCGGTTGCGGTTGAGTTTGGATGCGCATAATTTATGCACCCTCCGAACGCAATATGTTGCATCTTTTGTGCGTTCACGGGCACTTGTTTTATCAGAAAGCATCCGCAAGCACAAAATGCATGAATCTCAATGGATTCGCTGTGTCCTCCGCATGACAGCGCAAGAGAATGCTGCGGATCATATTGAAATCTCTCCCAGTGGCCGTCACTGATCTCCTGGGAGATCAGCGGCAGTCACCGGGAGATCAGCTGGAGCACAGGCGCCACTAATCTCCCGCAGTGTCAGTGAGGGATATTTGAAGAAACAGCTGATCTGACAGCTGTTTGAATCTCCCGCGCCGATATCACCTCATCGGTGTCGGCGAGGGAAATTTAAACAGCTGTTTCTTTAAATCTCCTGCGCCGACACCGTCGGGAGATCAGCGGCGGCTGGGAGGAATAGATCTCCGCTGCTGATCTCCGCCTTCTGGCCGCGCCAAGGTCGCTGATTGGCTGGCCGGGCAACATACTGATGTGAATGCATGCGGAGAATTTCCGCTGTGTTCACATCAGTATGGCTGCGTTTGCAATGCGTTTGCATCTGCATGCCCTCCGCATGCAGACACAAACCCTAGTCTGAAACCGGCCTTATTTCTTCCACCAAGGTGAGCACACATGATCATTAATATTTCTTTTTTTTCGGATAAAACCCATTGCACTGCTTCTACCTCCTAGCATTACTAACAGAATATGACAATACTTCACATAGGAATAGAGGTAGACTAAACTCTTGGCATCTCTTATCATTTCTTATTTTTTCTTTAAATGTGCAATTAGGTTTTCTGTTGTAAAGCAAATACCTAGATAGTCACCATAGGGAAAAACAGTATTAAATGACAGCATTCAAATGAATGGCCCAGAACATGTAATGCAAGGAGGGCTTGGGTCCATCAAGAAGAGTTATTTAAGGACAGCTTCACGCCACGTTTATTTGCTGTCAGGTTCTGTCCGGTGTTTTGCAGGATGCACCGGACAGAACCTGAAAGCCCCGGAAAAACAGAACCGGAGGGTAAATATGCCTTCCAATCCTGTTTTCTGCTGGGATCAGCAGCTGTCGCTGTCCAGTGCTGAAACTTCAGCATAGAGTCTGGAGGGGAGCTCTCCAGGTGCTGAAATTTCAACCATGGCTCTTTTAGCTGCAATATCCAGGTGCTGAACAAGCGTGGTTTGAGTGTCAGAGCCACCTCTTGTTCAGCACCTGACGTCCAGAAACCGGAACAATTTTCTGTCGGATCCAGTGCGATCCGGTGCCCATAGACTTCCATGTTATGGGGCGCCGGATCGCACCGGGTACGGGAGGATTCAATTTTGTACGATTTTGCCCTTGACACAAAAAATGCTGCAAGCTCCGGTTTTGTGTCCTGGGCAAAAAAAAACTAAATCTGCCTGATCCTCCCAGACAGCACAAAACTGGATAGCAAATCACTGCCGTCCGGCCCCATAGGAATACAATAGGGGCAAAATGGGATCCGGGGCTGTCCGGTTCACACCGGAAAGCCCCAGATCCAGAAAATCATGGTGTGAAGCCTGCCTAAGAGAGACTGCACTGTAGAATACATTTTTGGAGAAGATATAGAGAGTAGATATTATAGATGAGTGAATGTATTTGAGTAGAATTGAATTCTACTCAAATATGAGAAAATTTTGCATTCAACAAAATGTGGATTTCTTGTAATTTGCTTCCGTGTGAATTCAGCCAATGGGGGACATTGGCTGCTGTTTTTGTGAACTATTACTGGCCATCAAGAGCTTAAAAAATTTTAGTTTAGAGTTTAGAGGTGAGTAAAAACTCTATTCTACTAAAATTTAACAAAATAATCACATCTGCAAAAATGCGGATTTCCTGTAATTTGGTTCTCTGCAAATTTAGCAAAAAAAAAATCAACCATTGGCCGCCGTTTTTCTGAACCATTGTGGGTCATCAAAATTTTAAAACATTTTAAAAAATCCTTCTACTAGGAGAGAGAGAGGGAATCAAGCAGAGAAACAACCCGGTGCTTGATTGTTGTGATTTTGGCATCTTGGAAATGTCTTCCTTAAATATTTACACATTAAACGTCAGAGGGTTCAATGTACCCCAAAAACGTTCACAAATTTTATATGAACTTCATAAAAAGAAAGCACAGGTGGTACTGCTCCAGGAAACCCACTTTAAGACGGGTTCAATACCAAATGTCAGAAACCGTTACTATTCAACCTGGTTGCATAGCTCCAACCCCAACGCAAGGTCCAAAGGGGTTTCTATTGGAATACACCGCTCATTCCCACACGTGATATTAAGCTCTGAGGTAGATGAGGGAGGCAGATATATTTTTCTTAAAATACAGGTTGCCGCCTCTATTTTAACCATTGTAAATTGGTATCTCCCCAACAGGAATCAAACACTGGTGTGTCGAACCCTCCTGAATAGGCTGGTCGATTTTGCAGAAGGCTCCATACTGATAGGTGGCGACTTCAATTTTACCATGGACCCTGGCGTGGACACTTCATCCGGTAGAGGTACAATACCGTCTAAACGTCTGCGGGCTCTAAAAAACCTCCTTCACTCTCTCCAGCTTATTGATGTATGGCGGATATTTCATCCAAGAGATAGAGACTTCACATATTACTCTAACATCCATGATTCTTATAGTCGTTTGGATTATTTTTTGGTTAGCCATAGTTTGCTTTCATGGGAGCCCCACACTGACATTGGAGATATTCTGTTATCTGACCACGCTCCGGTACACCTAAGGTTGACAATACCTGACACGACTCGTAGACCATGGACGTGGAAACTTAACGACGATCTCCTTAAAGATTCCATATGTATGGACGAACTTAAAGATAACATCGAGATGTTTTCCCAAGTACACGCGACGGACCCCACACCACAGACATACAAATGGGAGGCCCTCAAATGTATGATACGGGGAACTTTGATTAAACATAGATCTCGCATTAAGAAAGCCAGAGCGGAGGAGATTTCTAATAAGATCAAACAGATACATGCATTAGAGGTTACCCACAAACACACGTTATCCCGATCTGTCTTGACCGAGTTAACCCTTCGTAGACAGGACCTCAAAGACTTATTAGCCCAGAAATTTAAAACATTCATGGACAGGACGAGAAATTATTACTATAGGACAGCTGATAAATGTGCAAGACCGCTTGCTAGATTGCTCCACCCTAGAGCAAATCAATCATTTATACCTAAAATTAGAGGTAAGGAAGGGGTGGAGGTGCATAGGTCGGACAAAATTCTGGAAACCTTTAGAGAATACTACAAGGAGCTCTACACCATTAAGGGCAAATATGCAGCTTTAGCCCCAGAGGAGCTTACCAAAAAACTTAGAGACTATATCTCCTCTAACCAGCTTCCGCCTTTAAATGACAACGCAATAGCGTCTTTGGAGGCTCCAATCACGGGTACGGAGTTATTAGAAGTTATTAAGACCACACCTCCTTCTAAATGCCCAGGCCCAGACGGTTTTACCCCAACTTTTTATAAGACCCTTCAGACCTTGTTGATGCCTCATATGCTGGACACTTTTAATTCCATTTCTGATGTAATTGGCTTTGCTCCGCAATCTCTAGAGGCACATATTTGTGTCATACCTAAACCGGGGAGGGATCCGACCGTGGCATCCAATTATAGACCAATCTCTCTTCTAAATGTGGATGTCAAGATCTACTCCAAGATCTTGGCAGAACGCCTGGCCCCGTTGCTCCCCTCAGTGATTAACATGGATCAGGTGGGCTTTGTCAAAGGCCGAGAAGCAAGAGACAACACAATCAGGACTATACTATTAATTCAAAAAGCAAAACAACGTAACATTCCATTCAGTCTCTTGTCAGTGGATGCGGAAAAGGCCTTTGACAGAGTCCACTGGGGTTTTATGAGGGAGGCACTGATCCATATGGGATTAGGTCCTCGATGCCTGGGTCGGATTCTATCTCTATATACGGTTCCTTCGGCCAAAATTAGAGTCAATGGTAATCTATCGTCTCCTATAGCCATCCAAAACGGGACGAGACAAGGTTGTCCTTTATCACCACTATTATATGTGATTGTTATGGAGCATTTGGCTAATGCCATCAGACAAAACCCTGACATTTCTGGTATACAGGTGGGGGATACACATCATAAAACAGCACTCTTTGCAGATGATCTTCTGTTATATGTGACAAACCCCCACATATCCCTCCCATGCATAATGAAGGAGTTTGATGTTTTCAGTTCCCTGAGCAACTTCAAGGTCAATTACTCTAAGTCTGAGGCACTAAACGTATCCTTGCCCGTGGTGGAGATCTCTTTATTGAAGACCAATTTTCCATTTAAATGGTGGTCTGATAATGTTAAATACTTGGGAGTCCGTATTCCGTCTGACCTGTCTAGCCTCTTTTCCTGTAATTACCAGACTCTTCTAACTAATATAGAGTCGCAATTATCTACCTATAACATTTTAAAGCTGTCCTGGTGGGGACGTATCAATGTGATACGTATGGATATCCTACCTCGCTTCTTATATATTTTTTCAAACTGTACCGACTATGCCTCCATGCAGTTTCTTTACCAGACTTCGCTCTAGTGTGACACGTTTCCTGTGGAGTGGGCGTAGAGCTAGAATTAGCTACAAGATTTTAACTGCTCCGACGATGAGAGGCGGAACTGGTTTACCGAATTTCAAGGCCTATTTTCAAGCAGTCTCCCTGGTTAGAACTTTAGACTGGTGTTTCAGGACTGACACAAAGAGATGGATAGCCATAGAACAAGATGGGGTCCAGGTACCGTTGCACTACCTCCAGTGGGTATCCTCGATACCGGATTCAGTGATGTCCAGCCTCACTGATATTTCTAAAACTACCTTACAGGTATGGTCTAAGACGTTTGGTGCCCTGATTAGTGGGAAAATGTTGAGCCCCTTAACTCCGCTGTTTTCCAACCCATGCTTTCCACCGGGAATTGATAGGGGAACTTTTATGTGCTGGAAGAGAGTGGAGGATGTTCGAGTCGGGCAGATATTACATAATGGAGATGTACCTCCTGTGGAGATTCTACGCCAGAGGACGAGACCAGCAGATGTACAATGGTTGGAATATGCCCAACTCTGTTCCTTCCTTTCTTCAGGACCCTATCCCTGCAGAGTTCGGATACACTTACATGCTATCGAGACCTTGTTTAACCAGGACTCTCCCCCAGCTCATCCTATATCAGAGCTTTATCGCATGATTATGGAAGGAATGGCAGGGGATACAAAACATAAGTTTCAAATGAGATGGGAAAGAGACTTGGGAAGAGAGTTATCAGACGAGGAATGGAAAAAGAGTTTCCTATGCACGCGCTTATTGGCGTTGCCATGCGTATCGCAGGAAAGAAATTATAAAGTCCTTTCTCGTTGGTACTTATGCCCAGACAGACTACGTAGAATCTCACCCAATGTTTCTGACTTGTGTTGGAGATGTGGAACTGCTGTTGGAGACGCGATCCACATTTGGTGGTCCTGTCAGGAGGTACAGCCTTTTTGGAAAAAGGTCTTCAGAAACTATAGTATGATTACAGGGAAAAGAGTTGAGGGCACTCCAGAGATGGCCCTGCTATCAATCTTGCCGGGTTCTACTAAACTTATCAAAAAAGATATCCTCAGATTTTGTGTATCAGCAGCAAGGGCTGTTATCCCACGTTTATGGAGGATTCCCACACCTCCTTCCATTCTGGATTGGTACTCCGAAATGAGGAGCATATTCAGAATGGAGGAACTTGCGGCGGAGCACAATGATGGTATGCCCCAGTTCAATGTGACGTGGTCGGAATGGATTATGTTCCATGACTCCCCAGACGCTCAAAAGCTGCTAAACTGAGGAAATATGGACTGGGCGGGGTGGGGTGAGAGGAGAAGGGATGTAGTAAGATAGAGGCACTTCTCTTCTCTTTTCTTCCTTTCTTACTACTGCTGATTTTTCTTTTCTTTCCTCATGTCACTTCTTATTTCACTTCCCATCCTTTTTATTTCTACCTTTACTTTTTTAAATTGTAAAATATGAATATGAGAAATTTCTAGAGTTGAAGATAATAGCTAAATAGCTAAATATATAAAAGTATAAAAGTTGAAAGCTAAACTGAGTTTTAATGGATAAGATATTAACTAGGTCCGTATAAGGGTCATTCCATGTCAAGTGATCCAAAAATGAATATTTTTTTTCCCTGACTCCTCCCGATTTTTAAAAAAAATTTTTTTATCTGAAGGAAACAACTTTATCTAATTACAAAAAAAAAAATTTTGAAAATTTTTTTTTTTATCTTTAATTTTTTACAGAATTTTTTAAAATTTTAAAAAAGTGCGAATTTTGGCCTGGTATGGCTTTACATTTTCTATCATATCTCGGGCTAGGAAAAAAAATAGAGAAACAAAATAAACACCAATCTACTCAGAACTGTCCAGGCTTTTTACAGATATGTTCCCCAAGAGGTATTTTTAATATTTTACCCAAGTGATCCCCAAGCGCAAAACTTTAAAACGCATTTCCGAAAAATCGGCCCCGCTTTAAATATTTCAAAAACTGCCCCTGTGTCTGCTGTGCTCTTTGCCCACTTACCAAATTTCAAGTTGGGATCGCAATGGGATCATATTTTTTAAAAATTTTAAATAGTAAGGGGCTTTAATTGGGGGCATTCCATAACAAGTGATCTAAATATGAATATTTTTTTTTTAAAACCCGACTCTTTTGATTTTTTTTTTTTTTTTTTCCCTTTTTGAAGTACTACTTTTGTTAATTACAAAAAAAAAAGTTTGGAATTTTTTTTCTTTATCAGTTTTAAATTTTTTTCAG
>JARQOC010000003.1:114312467-114341111 GCA_033576535.1 Allobates femoralis | reverse complement strand
AGCGTGTACTAGCTCACTAGATAATAAGACTAGAACATAATCTCGGTCCATGACACTGATTTTATTTAGTCAGTTTGAATCCAAACACCAGCATTCAGATATTTTATCTAATTATTCTATTCTAATTTATCTATTCATATGAAGAAATACTTGTTCTATATTTGAACCGATTAATCAGATTATTTGTATGGAATATGATGAACGTTTTTGTTTCAACATAATAACTGAAATTGAGATTATGTGCAAATACACGTCACTTCTATCCTCCCCTTCCTACTACTTCATCATGGCGTAGTTAATTTGTTGTCTTTCAAATGTATATAAGGAAATTTGTTGTATGGGCTCTTGATATTGCTATTTCCTGAGGAAGGAGCACAGCATACTCCGAAACGCGTTGGAGAAAGAATAAAGAGCATCATTGCATCAACCCTTGGGTCAGCATCCTCATTTCAGCAGCTCTCAAAACCGGATCAGGATCCGCAGCCCATAGGCTGCAATAGAAAAACCAGATTGCACTATTTGCAATCCGGTTACCGGATCAGGTTATGGAGCTTGCGGGAAAAATCATGCAGGCTGCGTCTATTGCGCCGATTCCAAAACTGGATCCTTTTTTTATAATGGTACTCTATGGGAACCGAAATGAGGGTTGCAATTTTACTATCAAATGATAGTATAAAGGCACACGGTAAAACCGCATCCGGTAATGGATGCGGTTACCAGATTGTGCCTTTTAAATTTATGTATGAGATAGCAAAGATGACTGTCTATAAAATGAAGGTAGGCTGCTTTTACACTGCGTGATTTGTACATCTGTGTGGTTCCTTAAGTTTCAAGGACCACATGGACAGGCACTGCTGATCTGTGCCATCAGATGCCAACTGATGCCCACAAACTATTTTTTTAATGGATCCATCATCAGTTAGCAGAGATAGGGTTGGGAGGAGCTGTACCTTGCTTCCGAGCATGCTCAATACAGCAAAAAGGATCCATTATACGGATCCATTTTTTTCACGGATCCGTCTCCATAGACCCCCATGTTATTTGATACTGACAGCGATGGATCCGTGTCTGTCCGTTTGTGTCCACTTTTTTCAAGGTAGCCCAAAATTGCAACAGTCTCCGATTCTGGGTACATTAAAAAAACTGCCACAAATAGATCTGTATCAAAAGTGACACACACGAATGACCATATAGGACCAATCCGTGCCCATAGGGATACATGGGAGGTCAAAACAGATCTGTGGTTATAATTTTTTAAATATAGGGATCCCAAAAACGCAGTGTGAAGGCAGCTGTAGTCTCGCACTCAAAGTTGCAGTGAATGGTGAGATATGGAACCTGAATGTCAAAAGTTCAAAACATTGTTAACCTGTTGCTTGTTAGTGTAACATCTGGACTGAGATGCAATTAAATTTGGCTCCAACTGCAGCTAAAGCAAAGAGCAGTCATTAGACACCATTGACCTGTTCCCAACATCATTCCAAGAGATGAGGTTTGTCTTTCCACTAAAAACATCAATTTAAAGTCTTGCAAAAAGATAGCTCCTAATTTCATCCTCAAAATTAGTTTGGAAATTTAATCTGGTCACTTACCTTCTAAAACAGTCTCCTACACTAAAGATTCTGAATGCCATTCCAGTTTCTCTTTTACATACTCTTGTCCTACTCAACGTCTTTCCTTCACTCAAGACAGTTTCTGCTTCTGCCTCTGATCTAGACATGAGGTATACAATCAACCAAATTCTGGACTGTTATAATGTTTGAACCTATTCTACCTAATAGACTGGAAGGATTACGGTACCTAAGTGAGATGCTAGGTACTCAGAAAGGAAATGTTCCAATCTTGCTCAATAGATATCATGCAAATCATCCTCTTTCTCCTATTGCTGACTCTTCTGGGTACAGAGTACTGTTATTCATTTGTCTCATCTGGGCCAGGCTCTGCTCCCTTCCCCTATGGCCACCATCTTATGCTTTTCTCCACGTTGCGTTTTACACATTGCCAAGCATGTACAGTTAGGGCCAGAAATATTTGGACAGTGACACAAGTTTTGTTATTTTAGCTGTTTACAAAAACATGTTCAGAAATACAATTATATATATAATATGGGCTGAAAGTGCACACTCCCAGCTGCAATATGAGAGTTTCCACATCCAAATCGGAGAAAGGGTTTAGGAATCATAGCTCTGTAATGCATAGCCTCCTCTTTTTCAAGGGACCAAAAGTAATTGGACAATGGACTCTAAGGGCTGCAATTAACTCTGAAGGCGTCTCCCTCGTTAACCTGTAATCAATGAAGTAGTTAAAAAGTCAGGGGTGGATTCCAGGTGTGTGGTTTTGCATTTGGAAGCTGTTGCTGTGACCAGACAACATGCGGTCAAAGGAACTCTCAATTGAGGTGAAGCAGAACATCCTGAGGCTGAAAAAAAAAGAAAAAATCCATCAGAGAGATAGCAGACATGCTTGGAGTAGCAAAATCAACAGTTGGGTACATTCTGAGAAAAAAGGAATTGACTGGTGAGCTTGGGAACTCTAAAAGGCCTGGGCGTCCACGGATGACAACAGTGGTGGATGATCGCTGCATACTTTATTTGGTGAAGAAGAACCCGTTCACAACATCAACTGAAGTCCAGAACACTCTCAGTGAAGTAGGTGTATCTGTCTCTAAGTCAACAGTAAAGAGAAGACTCCATGACAGTAAATACAAAGGGTTCACATCTAGATGCAAACCATTCATCAATTCCAAAAATAGACAGGCCAGAGTTAAATTTGCTGAAAAACACCTCAAGAAGCCAGCTCAGTTCTGGAAAAGTATTCTATGGACAGATGAGACAAAGATCAACCTGTACCAGAATGATGGGAAGAAAAAAGTTTGGAGAAGAAAGGGAACGGCACATGATCCAAGGCACACCACATCCTCTGTAAAACATGGTGGAGGCAACGTGATGGCATGGGCATGCATGGCTCTCAATGGCACTGGGTCACTTGTGTTTATTGATGACATAACAGCAGACAAGAGTAGCCGGATGAATTCTGAAGTGTACCGGGATATACTTTCAGCCCAGATTCAGCCAAATGCTGCAAAGTTGATTGGACGGCGCTTCATAGTACAGATGGACAATGACCCCAAGCATACAGCCAAAGCTACCCAGGAGTTCATGAGTGCAAAAAAGTGGAACATTCTGCAATGGCCAAGTCAATCACCAGATCTTAACCCAATTGAGCATGCATTTCACTTGCTGAAATCCAGACTTAAGACGGAAAGACCCACAAACAAGCAAGACCTGAAGAGTGCGGCTGTAAAGGCCTTGGCAAAGCATTAAGAAGGAGGAAACCCAGCGTTTGGTGATGTCCATGGTTTCCATACTTAAGGCAGTGATTGCCTCCAAAGGATTCGCAACAAAATATTGAAAATAAAAATATTTTGTTTGGGTTATGTTTATTTGTCCAATTACTTTTGACCTCCTAAAATGTGGAGTGTTTGTAAAGAAATGTGTACAATTCCTACATTTTCTATCAGATATTTTTGTTCAACCCTTCAAATTAAACGTTACAATCTGCACTTGAATTCTGCTGTAGAGGTTTCATTTCAAATCCAATGTGGTGGCATGCAGAGCCCAACTCGCGAAAATTGTGTCACTGTCCAAATATTTCTGGCCCTAACTGTATCAGTGACATAATCTACCTAGGCCTTTTAAGATCCAATTGGATGCACCTCTATATGTGTGTTAAGGCAGGGCTGCGTTTAGCTGCTGTGTGTTCATACTAAAAATCTAGCTTCTTCAGTTGCACATATCTCCTCAGACTTCTATGATTCTGCACCTATGGCTCCACAAGACCAGCTGGGAAACCCATCGTTTGTAGTAAACAATATGAACTGACATTTAGGGACTAATCACTTTGCCTCATTTATCTTTGCAAACTTTTTTCCAAACCCTTAGATCTGCTGATTTTTTTTCATAGTAACATAGTTTTTAAGGTTGAAGGAAGACTTTAAGTCCATCTAGTTCAACCCATAGCCTAACATGTTGATCCAGAGGAAGGCAAAAAAAACCCATGTGGCAACACTAAGCTCCACATTGGGGAAAAAAATTCCTTCCTGACTCCACATACGGCAATCAGACTAATTCCCTGGATCAATGCCCTATCAAGAATCTAGTATATATAACTGGTAATATTATTGCTTTCAAGAAAGGCATCCAGGCCCTTCTTAAATGTTAGTAGTGACTCACTCATTACAACATCATGTGGCAGAGAGTTCCATAGTTTCACTGCTCGTAAAGAATCCACGTCTATGATTATGATTGTTGGGCAGCACGGTGGCTCAAGTGGTTAGCACTGCAGCCTTTGCAGCACTGGGGTCTTGAGGTCCTGGATTCAATTCCCACCAAGGACACTAAGGACAACATCTGCAAGGAGTTTGTATGTTCTCCTCGTGTTTGCGTGGGTTTCCTCCGGGCACTCCAGTTTCCTCCCACATTGTAAAGACATACTGATAGGATATTTAGATTGTGAGCTCCAAGAGACACAGCATTACTCATGTATGTAAAGTGCTATGGAATTAATAACGCTATATAAATGAATAAATATTATATTATTATTATTAAACCTTCTTTTCTCCTGACATAGAGGATGCCCCCTTATCTTCATCTCTGTACTGTCCCCTCATATATTTATACATTACTATAAGATCACCCCTAAGCCTTCCTTTTTCCAAACTAAATAACCCCAAGTTTAATAACCTGTCTTGGTATTGCATACCCCTCAGTCCACTAATAACCTTGGTCGCTCTTCTCTGGACCCGCTCTAGTTCAGCTATGTATTTCTTATACACCGGAGTCCAGAATTGTACACAGTATTCTAATTGTGGTCGCACTAGTGACTTGTATAGAGGTAAAATTATGTTCTCCTCATGAGCATCTATGCCTCTTTTAATGCATCCCATTATTTTATTTGTCCCTCGTAAACCTATGTTGATATTGGGTCATGAGGTTATTTTTCTTCAGATATTCCAGTATAGCATCTCTTAGTAAACCCTCTAAGATTTTACCCACAGTAGAAGTTAAACTTACTCGCCTATAATTTCCAAGTTGAGTTTTTGTCCCCTTTTTGAATATTGGCACCACATTTGATATACGCCAGTCCTGTGGTACAGACCCTGTTATTATGGAATCTTTAAAGATTAAAAATAATGGTCTATCTATGACAGTACTTAATTGCTGCAGTACTCTGGGGTGTATCCCATCCGGGCCCGGGGATTTGTCAACTTTAGTAATTTTTAGACGGTGCCATACTTCCTGCTGGGTTAAGCAGGTGACATTTAATGGAGAATTTTTGTTATCACTGATCATGTAACTAATCATGGGATTTTCTTGTGTAAATACTGTTGAAAAAAAGTCATTTAGCATATTGGCTTTTTCCTCATCCTCATCCACCATTTCACCCAGACTATTTTTAAGGGGGCCCACACAATCATTTTTTCGTTTCTTACTATTTATGTAGTTAAAAAATATTTTGGGATTTTTTTTACTTTCTCTGGCAATGAGTCTCTCTGTCTGAATCTTTGTTGCCTTGATTTGCTTTTTACAGATGTTATTTAATTTTCTGCATTTATTTAATGCCTCATCACTACCTACTTGCTTTAATTCGCTAAATGATTTCTTTTTGTCACTTATTGCGCCCCTTACAGCTCTCTTTAGCCATAGTGGTTTCCTCCTATTTTTAACATGTTTATTCACATAGAGTATATATTGTGCACATTTATTATTCAGGATGCTAATAAACGTCTCCCATTTGCTTTGTGTACCTTTATGTCTCAGGACATCGTCCCAGTTTATTGCACTAAGATCATCTCTCAACCGTTGGAAATTTGCCTTCCTGAAGTATAGTGTCCTTGTAGCCCCTCTACTACACATCTTATTAAAGGATACATGAAAATGTATTATTTTGTGATCACTATTACCCAAGTGATCTCAAACCCGTATATTTGATATGTGATCCAGCCTGTTGGTTAATATTAGGTCTAACAGTGCCCCCCTTCTTTTTGGGTCCTGAATCAGTTGTGAAAGGTAATTGTATCTCAGTGTTGTCAAAAACCTATTACCTTTGCTGGAACTACAGGTTTCTGTTCCCCAATGAATTTCAGGGTAGTTGAAGTTATCCATAATAATGACGTCTCCCTGAGTCGCTGCTTCATCTATTTGCTTTATGAGGATATTCTCCTCCAGTTCCATTATTGTTGGAGACTTATAACAAACCGTTAGTAATTTATTATTTTTTCCCTCTCCTCTTATCTCCACCCACAGGGAGTCTACATTTTCATTAGATTCACATATATTATCAAATAGTATAGGTTTTAAGGATGATTTTAGTTATAAACACACACCTCCTCCACGCTTATTTGTATGGTCATTTCTGAACAGACTATAGCCCTGTAAATTAAAAGCCCAGTCATGGCTCTCGTCCAGCCATGTCTCCGATATCCCCACCATGTCATAACTATTTGCCAACATAATTCTAATTCCTCCATTTAGTTGGTGAGGCTTCTAGCATTAGTGTACATGCACTTTATGCATCTCTTTTTACCTTTATTTCTTCCTACTATATTGATTGTTCTAATCCAACCCCCCCTGCCACCCCCAATTTTATTACTTGTGACCAGGTTATTATTTACACTATCTTCCCCTCCTGTACAATGAATACCTCCCCCCCAATACCTAGTTTAAACACTCCTTCAACCTTCTAGCCATTTTCTCCCCCAGCACAGCTGCACTCTCCCCATTGAGGTGCAGCCCATCCCTAGCATATAACCTGTAGCCAACAAATAAGTCGGCCCAGTTCTCTAGGAACCCAATCCCCTCCTTCCTACACAAATTCCTGAGCAACTTATTTATCTCCCTAATCTCCCATTGCCTATCTGGTATGGCACATGGTACATACAGTATTTCAGAGAATACTACCTTGGAGGTCCTTGCCTTAAGCTTGCAGCCTAATTCCCTGAAATCATCTTTAAGGACCTTCCACCTGCATTTAACTTTGTCATTTGTGCCAATTTGCACAATGACCGCTGAGTCCTCACTAGCCCTTCCCAGTAATCTGTCAACCCGATCAGAAATGTGCCGGACTCGATGTGCCAGGTATGCAGCACATTGTTCAAAGATCTCTGTCTTCGTGCAGACTGCCCTGTTCCCCTAATAATTGAATCCCCCACTACCAGCACCTGTCTGGCCAGCTCTGCTCTCCTGTTACTGGAGCAGACACTCCTCCGGCTTTCAGAGGCCATGCCTTGCTGCAGCAGTGCTATTCCTGTACTGACACCCCCCTCATCTGCCAACTTAGCAAATTTGGTGTGTGCCAGATCTGGACTAGCCTCCCTGGCACTGCTCCCTCTACCCCGCCTTCTAACTGTCACCCACTTAGCAGCCTCCATGTCCTGCAGCTCCATGCTACTATCCTCCTCCACAACTATCCAAGTGAGCAGCTGCTCAGTGAGCAGCAGACTCCTTTCCATATTGTCTATTGATCTCAGTGTTGTCAGTCGCTCATTTAGATTCAGTATCTGGGTTCTCAAATGCACAACGTGCTCACATCTCGCAAAGCAGTATGCACCCTCGACCAGCTGTTCAAGGATTGCATACATGTGGCAAAATGTACACTGAATGGCATTGTCAATTACGGAGCTCATCTCTTAATGGGGATTGCACCAGACAGAAATTTTAATTAAAAAGAAATGTAAAGTATCAATAAAATACAACCAGCAATTCAGTAAGTCCTCTCTTCCAAACTCCCTGAATTCAAAGTCACTGAATCACAAGTCACACACTTACTTCCGTCCGCACTTACGCTCTGGTCACACTCAGCTAGTCACACTCGCTAAGGAAGAATATTTAAAGAGTTTTTTTTCCCCTTTAGCAGAAATCCAACTGCTACTTATAAACCCTTAATTATGAACCCCCACCCTAAATTAAGCCCTTGTCAGTATAGCTACACCACAGGATTTAAGTGCAATGTAGTTAACCCTTAAACTAACAGGTAGTAAAATAAGAGACTGTAAACTTGTAGAAAAAAAAAAGTTAAGAAAGCCCAATAAAATTAAAAAGGTAGAAAAGCACTCAGCAATTCACAATTCAGCAACTCTCAGCAATTTATGCAGGTATTTGTTGCAGGATTCCCAAATACCTTCTCACTTAATCACAAGTCACACACTTACTTCCGTTCGCACTTACGCTCCGGTCACTTTCAGCTTGTCACACTCACTAAGGAAGAAGATTTAAAGAGTTTTTTTTTCCCCTTTAGCAGAAATCCAAAGTACAGCTCAATGCACTTCCTGCAATAGCATTTCATTAATTAAAATGTCAACAGATAGCTTGCTCTGACACTGATGCCTCCTGAGCCTGCAGGACAACTTGAATTTATTTGGAACTTCATTGGGGCTGATTATCCACCATTTGCACTATCCTGAGTTGCAATCTTTAATCAATTTTTCTCTCCTATTGCCCACCCCTGTTACTTGCCACAAGTGAGTTTGAACAAACATCATATGTTTGAAGCAAAGTTGTTTACCCATAATTTTGGAATGGTGCCAATTTAGTCTGACTCATTTTGGGGGTTTTGTGTGAAATTATGCTAATTTGCCTTTTTTTCCTCTGTGTTTTTTTGCTGTTGTTCCAATACACACAAAGGGTATAACAAAACATTTTTAATTGCAATAATTTTCTGGGAGCAATACTGTATATACTGTACATATAAGCCGGCTTTTTCAGCAGACTTTTTTGCTTAAAAGTAACCCCCCGGCTCATATGCGAGTCAGTTCTATTTGCTGTAGGGGGGCTGTGACTGGGGGGCCTGAGGAGGCTGGAGGAGGCTGGTGCGGGCTGCAGAAGCAGCTGGAGGTCACATGGGCCCACTGATTAGTGTAATGTAATATGCACTGCATTCCCATCACCTTAGCACTGAAGCAAGCACTGAGAGGTGAGTGGGCGGAGTGGTGCTTGTTACATTACACTTAGTATACACCCCCCAATCACTGTATATGCCCCCCCATGCTGCCGCATACAATAAAATAAACAATTTAAGTCACCTCTCCATCACTCCCAGCATTGTGGCATTCTCTTGCATTCTGGTCCTAGGCATCTGATCATGTTAGCAGTGCAGCACAGTGATGTTATCGATGCACACACTGCTCACATGATCAGATGCCCGGGACAAAAAGGAAGAAGAATGTCATGATGCTGGGAGCGATGGAGAGGTGAGTTAAATTGTTTATTATTTTTTGTGTGTGGCAGCATGGGGGGCCATATACTGTACTGTGATGGGAGGCTATATACAGTGATGGGGTACTATATACCAGGATGGGGGCCATATACAGTGATGGTGGGCTATATACAGGATGGGGAGCTATATTTAGAGATGGGGCAATATACAGTGATGGGGATACTATATACAAGGATGTGGGGCCATATACAGTTATGGGGGCTATATACAGGGATGGGGGCTATATACAGTAATGGAGGGGCTATATACCAGGATGGAGGGGTCATATACAGTGATGGGGATATATACAGTGATGGTGAGCTATATACTGTGATGGGGCTATATACAATGATGGGGGCCATATGCAGTGATAGGGGCTACAGTACTACAGAGAAAAAACTGTGACACTCATTCTATCAGTGTGCACAGGTGCGAAGCCCTGTTGACCCGTGATGCGATTGTTCTCTATTATCACTTTTTCTAACTTGCCCATACAAAAGTAGGTTTTAACACAGGTAGAGGCAGAAGGTTAGGGACCCATTCCAAGAGACATGCCTCGACGTGGCGACTGGGCGGTTTAATGATAAGGCCATATTTTTAAAGCTAAGTGTCTCAATTTTTGTATTCTTGCTTAACTGAAATAATTTTGTATATTTTTATGGTCAGAGTAGAGTGCAGCTTCTCCTTCTTAGTGCTACAATTGTTGTTTGGCTTCACACCTGTGCACACTGATAGAATGAGTGTCACAGTTTTCTTATAACATGTGAATGTAGTCTAAGTGTCCCATCACACTTGGCGACGTTTCAGTGATCCCGACAACAATACGAGCTGGTAAGGATTGCTAGAGCATCGCTACGTGGTCGCTGGTGAGATGTCAAAAAGTCAGATCTACTCAACGATGCAGCAACAGTACGGTGATCCGTATAACGACCTCGGCGGTCGTTGGGACCCTGTCACACAGCAGCTAGTCTGACAACTCAGACCTATGTAGCTGAGTTCTGAGTCGCCAACGAGGTCATTGTTAAGGTGTCAAACACACCGATGCATGCTGCCCAGCGGGAGCCCGACGATCAAAAAATGGTCCAGGCTTTTCTGACATGATCGGCGATGTCACAGCGGGGGTCCGGTCGCTGCTACATGACAAAACCTGTGATGCAACAGCAATCTCGCTAGCGATCTCGCTATGTTTGACAGAGGCTTAAAAATAGTCAGTGTGATTGTAAAGAAAATTGATTTGTAAGGAAAACAAAATAGACTCTTACATGATTACTAGATGGTGGCCCAATTCTAATGCATCGGGTATTCTAGAGTATGTATGTAGTTTATTTATGAAGATTTAAGAAAAATGCAAAGCGAAGCTGGGTTTAAATCCTGCGCCAATATTGCTGATTGCTGGCAACCGGCCGGGTGCAATCAATCAGCAAAGCGTGGTTGAAATCGCGCGCCAATATGCGGGCGGACTGTCCCTGTTGCTGATTGGTCATGGGCGGCTGGCCTGACCAATCAGCAATGCAGGATTTGCGTTACAGATAAACAGACAGAAGTAGACAATTATATAGTACATACCTACAGCAGTATCGGTGTGCAGCGGTGCCAGTGTGCCGCGGTGCCGCAGTCCAGGAGGGGGCCTGGGGACAGCGGCCAGGTGCGGGCAGGAGGGGCCGGACAACAGCAGGCAGTAGGAGGCCAGGTAAAAGAGGCCGGGTGCGGGCAGGAGGGAGCCAGGGAAGAGCGGCCGGGTGCGGGCAGGAGGGGACCGGGGAAGAGCGGGCGGGTGCGGGCAGGAGGGGCCAGGGGGACAGCGTCCTGTTGCAGGCAGGAGGGTGCCTGGTAACAGCGGTCAGGTGTGGGCAGGAGGGGGCCGGGGAACAGTGGCCGGGTACGGGCAGGAGGGGGCGGGGGGCCCCTCCTGCCCGCACCTGGCAGCTGTTCCCTGGCCCCCTCCTGCCCGCAGCAGAGTGCTTAGCAGAGTATACTGCGGCTCAGTGGTTAGCAGTTTAGATGTAGGCTCAGTGATTAGCAGACTTTACAGCGACTCAGTCTTTAGCAGAGTATATAGCTGCTCAGTGGTTAGAGTATACAGGGGCTCAGTGGTTAGCAGAGTATACGGGGGCTCAGAGGCTAGCACAGTTTAGTAGTTAGCACTGTGTATGGAGCCTCAGTGGTTAGCACTTTATAGTGGCTCAATGGTTAGCACTGTATATGGTGACTCAGTTTTTAGTACTGTATACGATGACTCAGTGATTAGCCCTCTATGGTGGCTCAGTGGTTGGCACTGTATATGGTGGCTCAGTGGTTAGAACAGTATGGTGGCTCAGTTGTTAGCACAGTATGGTGGCTCATTGGTTAGCACTGTATATGGTGGCTCAGTGGTTGGCACTGAATATGGTAGCTCAGTGGTTAGCACAGTATGGTGGCTCAGTGGTTAGCACTGCATATGGTGGCTCAGTGGTTAGCACTGTATGGTGGCTCAGTGGTTAGCACTGTGTGGTGGCTCAGTGGCTAGCACTGTATGGTGGCTCAGTGGTTAGCACTGTATGGTGGCTCAGTGGTTAGCACTGTGTGGTGGCTCAGTGGTTAGCACTGTGTGGTGGCTCAGTGTTTAGCAAAGTATGGTGGCTCAGTGGTTAGCACAGTATATGGTCGCTCAGTGGTTAGCACTGTATGGTGGCTCAGTGTTTAGCACAGTATAGTGGCTCAGTGGTTAGCACTATATGGAGGCACAGTTGTTAACTCTGTATAGAGGCTCAGTGATTAGCACTGTATAAGGTGGCTCAGTGGTTAGCACTGCACACGGTGACTCAGTGATTAATACTCTATGGTGGCTGAGTGGTTAGCATTGTATTTGGTGGCTGAGTTTTTAGCACTGTATACGTGGCTCAGTGGTTAGCACAGTATACACTGGCTCAGTAGTTAGCAGTGTATATGATGGCTCAGTGGTTAGCACAGTATGGTGGCTCAATGGATAGCAGTGTATATGGTGGCTCAGTGGTTAGCACAGTGCGGTGGCTCAGTGGTTTGCACAGTGCGGTGGCTCAGTGGTTTGCACAGTGCAGTGGCTCAGTGGTTTGCACAGTGCAGTGGCTCAGTGGTTTGCACAGTGGGGTGGCTCAGCAGTTAACACTGCAAGGTGGTTCAGTGGTTAGCACTGCGCGGTGGCTGAGAGTGGTCAGCGCAGGATGGAGGCAGAGTGGTCAGTGCAGGATGGAGGCAGAGTGGTCAGTGCAGGATGGAGGCAGAGTGGTCAGTGCAGGATGGAGGCAGAGTGGTCAGTGCAGGATGGTGGCAGAGTGGTCAGCGCAGGATGGTGGCTCAGTGCTCAGCGCAGGATGGACGCTCGGTGGTCAGCGCAGGATGGAGGCTCAGTGGTCAGCACAGGATGGAGTGGTCAGGAGAGGATGGAGGCTCAGTAGTCAGCGCAGCATGGAGGCTCAGTGGTCAGCACAGGATGGAGGCAGAGTGGTCAGCGCAGGATGGAGGCAGAGTGGTCAGCGCAGGATGGAGGCTCAGTGGTTAATGCAGAATGGAGGCTCGGTGGTCAGCGGAGAATGGAGGCTCGGTGGTCAGCACAGGATGGAGGCTTGGTGGTCAGCACAGGATGAAGGCTCAGTGGTCAGTGCATTATGGAGGCTCAGTGGTCAGCGCAGGATGGAGGCAGAGTGGTCAGCGCAGGATGGAGGATCAGTGGTCAGTGCAGGATGGAGGCTCAGTAGTTATTGCAGGATGGAGGCTCAGTAGTCAACACAGGATGGAGACTCAGTGGTCAGCGCAGGTTGGAGGCTCAGTGGTTAATGCAGGATGGAGGCTCAGTGGTCAGCGCAGGATGGAGGCTCAGTGGTCAGCGTAGGATGGAGGCTCAGTGGTTAGCGCAGGATGGAGGTTCAGTAGTCAGCGCAGGATGGAAGCTCAGTGGTCAGCGCAGTATGGAGGCAGAGTGGTCAACGCAGGATGGAAGCTCAATGGTCAGCGCAGAATGGAGGCAGAGTGGTCAGCGCAGGATGGAGGCAGAGTCATCAGCACAGGATGGAGGCTCAGTGGTCAGCGCAGAATGGAGGCTCAGTGGTCAGCACAGGATGGAGGCTCGGTGGTCAGCACAGGATGGAGGCTCAGTGGTTAGCGCAGGATGGAGGCTCAGTGGTCAGCACAGGATGGAGTGGTCAGGAGAGGATGGAGGCTCAGTAGTCAGCGCAGCATGGAGGCTCAGTGGTCAGCACAGGATGGAGGCAGAGTGGTCAGCGCAGGATGGAGGCAGAGTGTTCAGCGCAGGATGGAGGCTCAGTGGTTAATGCAGAATGGAGGCTCGGTGGTCAGCGGAGAATGGAGGCTTGGTGGTCAGCACAGGATGGAGGCTCGGTGGTCAGCACAGGATGAAGGCTCAGTGGTCAGTGCATTATGGAGGCTCAGTGGTCAGCGCAGGATGGAGGCAGAGTGGTCAGCGCAGGATGGAGGATCAGTGGTCAGTGCAGGATGGAGGCTCAGTAGTTATTGCAGGATGGAGGCTCAGTGGTCAACACAGGATGGAGACTCAGTGGTCAGCGCAGGTTGGAGGCTCAGTGGTTAATGCAGGATGGAGGCTCAGTGGTCAGCGCAGGATGGAGGCTCAGTGGTCAGCGTAGGATGGAGGCTCAGTGGTTAGCGCAGGATGGAGGTTCAGTAGTCAGCGCAGGATTGGAGCTCAGTGGTCAGCGCAGTATGGAGGCAGAGTGGTCAACGCAGGATGGAAGCTCAATGGTCAGCGCAGAATGGAGGCAGAGTGGTCAGCGCAGGATGGAGGCAGAGTCATCAGCACAGGATGGAGGCTCAGTGGTCAGCGCAGAATGGAGGCTCAGTGGTCAGCACAGGATGGAGGCTCGGTGGTCAGCACAGGATGGAGGCTCAGTGGTTAGCGCAGGATGGAGGCTCAGTGGTCAGCGCAGAATGGAGGCATAGTGGTCAGCGCAGGATGGAGGCAGAGTGGTCAGCGCAGGATGGAGGCAGAGTGGTCAGTGCAGGATGGAGGCAGAGTGGTCAGCACAGGATGGAGGCAGAGTGGTCAGTGCAGGATTGAGGCTCAGTGGTTAGCGCAGGATGGAGGCAGAGTTGTCAGCGCAGGATGGAGGCAGAGTGGTCAGCGCAGGATGGAGGCAGAGTGGTCAGCGCAGGATGGATGCTCAGTGGTCAGCGCAGGATGGAGGGCCAGTGGTCAGCACAGGATGGAGGCAGAGTGGTCAGCGCAGGATGGAGGGCCAGTGGTCAGCGCAGGATGGAGGCAGAGTGGTCAGCGCAGGATGGAGAGCCAGTGGTCAGAGCAGGATGGAGGCTCAGTGGTCAGCGCAGGATGGAGGGCCAGTGGTCAGTGCAGGATGGAGGCAGAGTGGTCAGCACACATCCATCCCACCGCCTATCCGCTCCTTCTCACCCGCACCCAGTGTGTACATCGCTGCTACAGCAGGTAATGAGCGGTCATGTGATAGGCGGGCTGAAGTGATGTGCACAGAGCCTGGCACATGACCGCTCATTACCTGCTGTAGTGGCGATGTAAACACCGGGTGCGGGTCAGACGGAGTGGCGTGGAGTGGAGGGGAATGGTGCAGGGGGGGAGCAAGGGAGTGTAATTGAGTGGGGGAGGAATGGAGCAAGCTGGGGAGGGAATGGAGCGAGGGGGGTGGGAATGGAGCAGCGGGTGGTGGGAATGGAGCAGCGGGTGGCAGCAGCGGGCAAGAGGCCGGAGGTGGGCGCACCCGCTCCAGTGGGTAGGCGCGGGCAGGAGGAGGCTGACAGCGTGGTGTCTGTGTCTGTGAGGGAAATTGCGCATTGCTGATTGCATCGCGACCGCGGCACCAATGAGCCACCAATGAGCGCCCTAGAGCTGGCGCACGATTTCGGCATCAGACGGACACGATTAGGAAATTATATAGTAGATCAGGGCAATTAGAGGTACTTTTGATTTACCACTTGTTTAGGGTTTTTTTTACCCTTTATGAGGTCAGAGTAAAATAATACTTGATTGTGTGAGAGACTTTTGATGTAGGTTTAAAAGAGAACAGTAAGACAATATGATGATAGAGATACCAAAAGAAAGTACCATATAGAATTTAAAATCATTTAATCTTATCCTTATTCCTAAACATAATATTGGTTTATATATGTTAAAAAAAAAAAAGGCTTTATGGTTCATAACAAGGATTTTTGGTTTCTTTTAGTTCTTATCATGCTTACCTAATGGCATACCAGAAGTCAGATCCTAAAGGTCTTCCCAGCTCATGCTATATCATAATTAATGCACAATGTCTTGTTATAGACTACGGACGTATCCTCTATTTATACAACATTCATGAAAATATAAAATTATTTCAGTGCCCAGATATACAAAAAGAAGCTTTTTATCCATAGATAAAACAAGCCCAATTTTCCATGTACAGTTTCCTTAAGAACTACGGACATCAAATGAACATCCTTTATGAGTAGGCCGGGTTCAGAGGGGGTGAGCTGTAAGTGATTACTGTACTGATTGATCTACATTGTCAGGTCTCCTAGGGGTGATTCATCAATATTGCATCATGTGTTAACATAGTCATTCTGACCGTAACTCCCGATGTCTTGAAGAGAAGCTGGAATAACAAACTTAGTTTGATGTATCAACTGTGCCCATTATGTATCTTCTGAAGTCACAGATTAAAGCACTGGATTTTTTGAGAGAAGGTGGACCAATTAAAATTAGATTCTAGCTATTTCTAGAGTGTCAAAACTTTCAAAGGAATAAAAAACGAATAAAAAAATATTTCCATTATATCCTACCAAAATGATATTTAAAGAAGTAAAAAAAAATACCATTAATTGTATATGTGCAGATTATTTTAGCTTTTAACAACATATAGAACTGTGTTCGTGTACTTTGACTATTATTAAATTTGGACTGTTTTTGCCTGTTTGTGTCAGAGAGTAAAATCTCAACTTCCAGCTGACGTAGAATTATGCTATAATTTACTTTAATTTCGAGAATCACATGAATCCACACAGAACATTTGTGCTCCATTTTATGTTGATCTGTTTTCAGTGTACTTTATACATCAAAAACAGATCCTCCTTTTGCAAAAAAGCATCACACGCATCATCCGTTGTAACAATATCGTTGCGTGTGACACGTCGATACGACCAGCGATGAGTCGGCTGATTGTTGATCGGAGGTTTATGAACCGGACCATAAATCAGTCGTTGATTGTTTGCTCAACCTGCAGCGTCAGTGTGTGTGACACCTTGATGACAATGTCGTTTACGACTTCGCCTATTCAGCACTGAAGGATGTAGGTGATCAAACGACCGCAAGTATCGTTCGCTTGTCACGGAATCGTTGCTGCGCCGTTCTCGATATCTGTACATGTGACACCTCACCAGCAATCAGTGAACGTCGTTCCAGCGGTGTAGGTCAAGTTGGATCGTTGGTCGGATCGCTGACACATTGAAGCGTGTAGCGGGCCCTTTACCCTCCCCGATGATCCCATGGTGAGCTCCGTTGATGTCTTCCTTCCGGGAACCAGCAGGACCTGTCTGTGAGCAGTACAAGTACTTACAGGACATAGCGCCATGTGGCTTACTCTGAGTCACATGAGAAAGGACCTGAAAGTACTGTACCCAACAATCCACAGGTCCTGCGATTCTAGGAAGAAAGACATCATTGTGGAATCACCGGGTAGGGTTAAGTAATTGGATGTTAGTGGTATGAAAACCATACCAGAAAAACAAAGCAATAATTGACGCTCATTATTTTCTGGGTGCAATTTCTGCACAATCAACGCAGCAGTCAAAAATACTGACGTCTGCCCAGAAAATCGAAATTCGCATTCACTTTGCTGCAGACGCAGTGACTGATCCATTTTTGGTGCAGTTTTCAAAAAACACATAGCACCAAAAACAGATCAGAAACATCCAGTGTGAACATAGCTATAGAAAATCTGTTTTATCATCCTTCTTCTAAACTCCACCAACTTTTCACGTTTGAAAATTAATGTACAAAATGGCAAAAAAGTCAACAATTTTACCTAAAAATGGAATGCCCCAAAGTTTAGAACCTATTTTTCTTGCAAAAATTGGTTACAACACTTAATAAACTGTGACGCTCCACTGGTTGGGACGCCACGGAGGGGTACTGCACCCAGACCAGAGTGTGTAGTATCCCTTTGATCAGGGGACTGGAATGTCAATAGGGATCCCTCACCACATGCATCCACACACCTTAGGTCAAGGGCCCATAGGGTTAACCTTTGCTAGGAAACCGGTGGGAGGAGCTTTGTAGGTATAGTGGAGAGCAGGAAAGTTAGTCAGGAGGAGTGTGAGAGAGAAGTCTTTTGGAGGATGACCCTGCGACAAGCAGCAATACCGGGCCAACCAGGCAGAACAACAGCGCCACTGCGAGGAATGGTGGGCCCGGGAACACTAAAATCTTTTGGAGAGATCCCGAGGGTTACCGCTGATGCCACCTGAGGACTGAAAATAAGATACGGTGATGGCGTTTAACCTGGACAGCGGGTGGGGGTTTATCTGGGAATCGGGCCTGCGGGAGGAAGTGTTTGTGAGCCGGCGTGATGCAGAGGCTCACCTCCCTAAAGGCCACCCGGACAGTCATTACCGGGTGGACTATGAACTTCACATAGGCCCTAAGGGCTGGTACGCCCTACGCGTCTATAAATGCAAGGACTAAAGACGTCAAACCCGGTGTGTATATAGTTCTGATTGAGTGATATGTACTTTGCTTGACTTCGTAATATGCTGTGGAGACTTGCTGAACTATAACCCGTTAAGCCCAAGGACTCAGTAAGATGTAATAATGTGTATTTAAACAGTCCGGTGGTGAAATGGACACTATCGTACCAGTGCAAGGCAATTACTACCAGATCTGTAAATGTGTCTGTATATAGCTTTTTAACATGGTTTTTGTCCCGTTGACCCAGTAATGTTATAAGAAAAGTGCCTCCCGGAAGGGATGAAAAATATTGCGTAATGTTTTGTGTGAAAAAAATGTATTTTATTTGGTTACCATGAATATAAAAATGAAACTCTGTATCGGGTACGGGTCGGTTCTTTCATGTACGAGTGAGCTTAACCAAGGGAGAATGTAGCGCCTCACTGGTTGGGACGCCATGGAGGGGTACTGCACTCAGACGAGAGTGTGTAGTATTCCTGTGACTAGGGGACTGGGATGTCAATACGGAACCCTCACCACACACATCCACACACCTTAGGTCAGGGGACCATAGGGTTAACCGTTGCTAGGACACTGGTACTGGTGGGAGGAGCTTAGGTAGTATAGTAGAGAACCGGAAAGTTAGTCAGGAGGAGTGTGAGAGAGAAGTCGGTTGGAGGAGGACCCTGCAAGAAGCGCAGTGGAGGGCACCTAAGTACAGGTGGCCCGAAGGAAGAAGGGGATCCTAGGGTGTTGAGGTGCACCGGAATCTTTGCCGATACGACTCCCGGCCGGAAGAATCCAGTCCAAAACCAGAGGATCGGCTCAGAGGCGGTGCAGGAGTTTATTCCCGAGCCGCAGAGCCGGAGGTCAAGGACTTCTTCTGAAATCGAGGCCAAAAACCGGCATAATTCCCGTAAGGCCCCGTATAGGATTCGGAGGCCTCAAAACAAGGACCGTCCACAAGGATCCGTGGGGACCGGTGGAGGGCTCTGTGCGCGGGAGCGCAAGGAAGGAGCAGTGGGAGAGCGCATTAAGGACAGATGAAAGGATTAAGCAGGCACATCACAGAAGGCGTCCTAATCCTCTAGTGACTACCTAGGCCATCAGAACCCGTTGACTGTGTGTAAAGACTGTTTGCTGCCTGAGTCACCAGTAAAGCCCGATTCAGAGACAAAGACTGTGTGGTGTGTTTTTATTAGCCTGCGCCGGAGGAGCCATACTCTTGTTCCCACAGACTGTCGGCCTGCATCTCCACCTGATGAGTCACCTCCCTGTGTGAGTTCTCTATTCATCCAACACTGCCCCCGAGATCTCGCTCCACCTACAGGGAGCATTACCAACTAGCTGCCTCATCATTCCCGGAGGTCTGCAGCAGCACCGGTATCATTACCGGATACCATAGGTGGCGTCACGAGACACTTTTTATTTTATTTTCAAAATGTAAGAAAAACGGCACTCACCAGGTCAGCACCAGGTCTGCTGACCTGGTGAGTGCAGTTTTTCTTACATTTTGATGATGAATTGTTGTGCTATACTGGCACCACCGGTCGCACTAGTGCTTCCCGCCTCACATGCATATTCCACTGCCTGAGAAGGATTACTGGTCATAGTGGTGCCCCTTTTTCGTTTCTGTTGGATTTTATTTTATTTTTTCCCCTTTTTCAGCGACCACCAGCCACCCATGACATTCCCCAATAAATCAATGCCCGGAACCAGGTACCCCACGGCCCTGGGGTGGGTCAAAACCCTTCCACAGGGGGCGTGGCCTAGCACTGAATGAAGATGGCCACCTAATCCAGGAGCTCCTGAGTCCCCGGGAGAAATAAGCGGCTTCTCAGCATTCCGGACCGGTGCGATCTGCCTGTAACCCTTCCAGGTACCGTCTAGAACACTTCTGCCTAGATGGGTAAGGTTAAATCGCAGCCATCGGCCCTCCCGAAGCGGGTCTCTGACTACTTCCAGCCGGGCCGTTCTGACTCTGCTATACCACCCAAGATGGCGCCTCCCTCACCCAGAGCAGCCCGGGCTTCCCATCGTGAACACCAGGCGCAAGAGGCAACACCAGCGGGTCTCTCCCCTGACTCCCCGGTCACCTACTCCCGGATGCGGGATCTGATGACTGACCTCCTGTCGGACCTTCGTTCCTCCCTACAGGACGACATGCGGGAGATGGTGGCGGATCTGCGCGGTGAGGTGTCGGAGCTTGGCGCCAGAACGGATCACTTGGAGGGCACAATGACCGAACTCGTGCGCTCCCACAACGACTTAATTGATGAGCACGACCGCCTTCAAGATTCAGTACTTGCGATTCAAACAAAGGCCTTTGACATCGAGGATCGCAATCGTCAGAATAATGTTTGCCTGAGGGGCGTCCCCGAGGCAGTTCATGACGATGACCTCCGAGGATTTCTACAAGATTTTCTCACTGAGGTACTACCTGATTTAGACGCTCGTGACTTGAAGATCGACCGAATTCACAGGCTCCCTAAGCCCTCCGGCATTCGCCCTGAGCTCCCGCGAGACGTAATAGCGCGGATCCACTTCTTTGAAACGAAGGAGACCTTTCTGCGAGTTCTGAGACGGGTACCGACGCTGTCTGATCGTTTCTCGGCCCTCGAAGTCTTCCCGGACTTATCCCCCGGTACATTGGCGCTCAGACGGGCGTTCAAGTCATACACCTCTATCCTCCGTGATAAAGAAATCCAATATCGCTGGGGCCGACCAACTCGCCTGATCGTACGACGGAATGACGTCTCACATGTGTGCCTGCTCCCGTCGCAGGCGGCCGACCTTCTGAAAAAGTGGGACTTACTCCCGCCGGACTTTGTGGAACCACCCCAACGGGACCTCCAGGACCGTCGTCCGAAGCCACACACCCGTCGCAAGAGGATCGACCCGGAGTGGGCCACGGTCTGAGACACTTTCTGCCCGGCCGGACTGAAGTACTTTTTTTTTCTCCTCTCCTGGGGCTCGCCTTCCTGGGTCCTGTAAGACACCTTCGGGTCGTTCGACTTCTTCCTCCTTTTTCTTTTTCCTTCTTTTTTTACCCCATTCCTCGCTCTCTTATTTCTCCTTTCTTTTCCCTTCAGTTTTCTTGCCCTCCTCTTTTCTTGCTCGCTCTCCTCTCCTTCCCCGATCTCTTCTGAGCGTTCCTTTCATTCTCCCGATCTTCCTTGATCACCTTTCCTACTGCATCGCCTTCTCTACTCCGACCTTCCCTGCTTTTCGAAGTCGCCCGACCGATGAAAAGGTGTCTCCCCGGTGAGCGAATTTTTGCGCTCTGTTTACGAATTTTTCTTTTTTTTTTTTTTTTCTCTCTTTTATGATGTTTTTTAATTTTTTTTTCTTGTTTTTCCAGTTACAAATTGGTCCTGTCAACTCCCTGTCCTGGCCATATTGGGCACCAGGAGGGATTGACGGTTCATGGACTGATGGTTTTCTCCCATTTTTCCTACTTTTCTCTCCCTCCCCTGATTTCTTCGAGGCAATTGATGGCGTGCTTATGTCATTGCACCCCTGTTTAAACTTCTGGACTCATGAATAATGCCTATTAATGTGTTAGCACTTAATGTAAATGGGCTTAACTCGCCCCAGAAGAGGTCACTCAACTATCGAAAGCTCAGGCAGACGTGGTATTTCTACAGGAGACGCATCTCCGAGCAGGGGACAACAAACGATTAGCCTCACCCCGCTTCCCACACCAGTTCTTCTCCAATAACCCTGAGAAGAAAGCGGGTGTGGCAATCTTTATAGGTGCCTCCTTAGCGTTCGAACTAGTGTCCTCCACCTCGGACCCTGAGGGCAGGTTCCTCCTGGTTACCGCTAAACTGGACGGAGTTCTGTTCTCCCTGCTGGCCGTGTATGCTCCTAATAAAGGCCAATATAGATTCCTTAGGGAAATACTAGAAGACCTGACCCCTAATATGGTAGGTCATGGGCTGGTTGCAGGTGACCTGAACGCTCCGCTGTGTAAGAGACTCGATTGCTCAACCCCCACTTCTGTCAGAACTGACATGGCCCCACTGATTGCTAAGGCCGGCCTCCACGATATATGGCGCTACCTACATGGAAATGAACGTGACTTTACCTTTTTCTCCCCTAGACATGGTTCGTTTAGTCGAATAGATTACATCCTAGTTAATGACTCCCTCCTGCCTTTATGTCTGAAGGCAGACATAGACACCATAACATGGTCAGATCATGCCCCTCTATCCCTCCTCCTCTCTGACTCTACTCCACGCTCTCCCAGGGCCCCTTGGAGACTTAACGACTACCTGCTTACCTCCCAAAAAAACTGCGACTTCCTATCCTCCCAATTGACTGAATTTTTTCTCCTCAACTCTACGCCGGATATTGCTCCAGAGGGTTTATGGCTGGCCCATAAAGCGGTCATTTGAGGGCACTGCCTGAAATTGGTGGCCCAGTCTAAAAGAGCACGAGTTGAAGCTCTGAACCTCCTCTTGACAGAGGTGAAGTCTCTCGAGAAGGCCTACTTGGTTAAAGCTGACCCCAACACGTTGTCTGCCCTCTCCCAGGCGCGTACACGACTCCGAGCCCTCCTCTTATCCAAGGTCGAACACCAACTAAAGAAAGTCCGCTCGATGTACTATAGTATGGGTGACAGGGCGGGAGCTTTATTAGCGCGCAGGGTCAAAAAATTTGAGATGCGCTCTAGAATCTCCTCCCTTACTACCTCCACCGGTGCCCAGATTAGGAACCCTATCCAGATAGCCGAGCAATTTAGGGAATACTATCATTCGCTCTATAATCTTTCCGACTCCACCTCTACCCCTCAACCTTCTCCTGCTGCTATTTCTGCATTTCTTTCTAAAGTAAGCCTTCCGTCCCTGACCGTCGACCAACTGGCATTCTTGAATAAACCGGTTACCATTGAAGAAATACTTGGAGTGATCCGTTCATCCAAAAAGCGATCAGCGCCAGGCCCGGACGGCTTTTCCTACCTATATTACTCAACCTTTGCCCCCTTCTTGGCTCCTCATCTCTTGGAACTATACGGGTTCTGGCAGCGAGAGGGACGTGTGAGGCCAGAGGCCCTAACGGCAGCTATCTCCACCATCCCCAAACCCGGAAAGCCTCCATCTCTTCCGGGCAACTATCGCCCGATAGCACTCCTGAACTGCGATATCAAACTATATGCTAAGTTGCTGGCGGACCGTCTCAAGACCGTGGTCACCTCCCTGATCACCTTGGATCAGGTGGGTTTTATCCCTGACAGGCAGGCGAGAGATGCGACTCGGAGGGTGGTTAGCCGATTAGAGGTTCTCGAGTAGAGAGGGACCCCCGGTGTTCTCTTGTCACTTGATGCTGAAAAAGCTTTTGACCGAGTGCACTGGGGGTATTTGGCAGCTGTTCTGGACAAATTTGGTTTCCAAGGTGATATTCGATCAGGAATATTAGCCCTTTACTCCTCCCCATGTGCCTACGTGAAGGCTGGGGGCTTTGCCTCCTCCACTTTTGGCATATCTAATGGACGAGACAGGGCTGCCCCCTCTCTCCTCTGATATTCGCTCTTGCGTTGGAACCGCTAGCGGCAACAATTCGCGCCCACCCAGATGTTTCGGGGGTGCTGTCGGGACAGTTGGAACATAAAATCACCCTGTATGCTGATCACGTCCTCCTCTCCTGTGTGAACCCAACCACCTCCGTTCCGACTATTATCTCTATCCTCTCTGAATTTTCACAAATTTCCTACTACCAACTGAATCTCTCTAAATCCTCCCTACTCCCGGTGAACCTTTCCCCCTCTGCTCAGTCATGTCTGCGTTCGCAGTTCTCCTTTCTCTGGGCCCCGCAAGGATTCCAATACTTGGGTATCCACATTGCCCCTACCCGAACCCTACTCAGAGTGAACTGTGAAGCCCTCCTGTCTTCTCTGAAAACCTTATGTACCGACTACGCCAAACTCCAACTTTCTTGGATTGCCAGGATTAACCTAGTAAAAATGATGTTACTGCCCAAGCTCTTGTATGCCTTCCGTTGCATACCCCTCCTGTTTACTAGACGATACTTGAACCTCTTTCAGTCCCTTCTGGGGAGTTTCATTTGGGGTGGGAAGCCACACAGAGTAGCCCTAGCAATGCTGACCCTTCCGATCTCACTGGGGGACTGGGGGTGCCAGACATTCTAGCTTATTATCGTGCGGTTAGCCTGGACATAGCAAGGATATGGTGGGCCGAAGCTCCGGCCTCGCGATGGCTTCAATTGGAGCTGGCACACTCTCCCAATAACTCCACTAGGCTCCTTCTGGAAATGTCCTACCTGAACCCTTCACCCCCTCCCTCGCCCTTGAAGTCTATGCAGGCCTTGCTTGCGGTATGGCACAAATTGGCAAAACAGCATTTACCCTTTCTTAGTAAATACATCTCTATCCGAGCTCTGGAGGCGAGTATGACTGAAATTTCTCTTATGCGGTGGAGGAAGGCGGGGATCTCGTTACTGTCGAGCATACTATCGGGGGGATCCATGAAACCATTCCCGGACCTAACCCAGCAATTTTCTATCCCCAGCTCGACCCTCTTTACTTACCTACGGGTCCGCCATTTTCTTACCACCTGCTCGTTACCAACGTGGGATCCCCTCGATGTTAATCTGACTCTGCAGTCCTTTTTTAAACAAACAGGTCACTCCCAACGTGGAGTATCTATTACCTACAAAGCCTTAATTACAGCCCGTGCTAAGTCTAAACTCCCGTATATGCTCAAATGGGAAGCTAACCTGGGGTTCTCTGCACCTCTGGAAGACTGGCAGGAGGCCTCGGGTCATGCTATACGCTTTACCCGATGCATAAACCACCTGGAGCAATCCAAAAAACTCGCGCTACACTGGTATCTCACCCCCGCGCGTATTGCAAGGTTTAGACTCACGAATCCCTCCGCGTCTCTTCTGTGTTGGAGGTCCTGCGGAATGGACGGTTTTGATGCACATATTTGGTGGACCTGCCCGGTGATTCTGCCTTTCTGGCGGTCTGTGGAGGCTTTATTATTGTCCTTAACTGGCATTCCAATTCCTCTATCTCCTCAATTGGCCTTATTTGACATTAGCTTGAACACCCTACCAAGCCCTCTGAAGCCTATAGTCACTAATACCCTGATCGCTGCACGGTTGACTCTGGCAGCTCGCTGGAAGTCTACTTCCCCCCCGACAATAGCTGACGTCATAACACGATTTAACTCCCATCTGACTCATGAAATTACCCTTGCGCATGATCTACCCCGCAGGATTAAGGTTCTCAATTGGTGGGATCCCTGGATTGCCTCAATCCATAACTCAGTTGCCATCCAGAGCTGATGCCCCCTCCCGAGCGTACTCCAAAATTCGTAGATAGCTAAGACACCCTGACCTAGTGTACCAGTGATTTGAGCTTAACATTGATATGTCTAACTTTGAAATTGATGTGCATGATGCTTGCTGCTTTTCTTTGCCTCCTTCCCCCCCCTCCCCGCCCCCCCTTTGCTGTAACACCCCCTACCTGGTTATTGGAGTTTCCTTTGTCCCCCGTTCTCGGTTCTCTGTACACTGTACTTTGAACTATTATTTGTTTATTGTTTCTACTGATATATGTATGGATGTTTATGATTAACTTTAATAAAAATATTGGTTATAAAAAAAAAAAACCTTCCACAGTTTTATTTTTTCACATCTTATGTTCTTTGTCACATGAAATCTTTTTATCCTACCAAGGTACTAATTGTTAATTAGACACACCAGTATATTCCCCAGCTAGTGTCATGGAGTCACCCTGAATGGTATTAGAGACATATTTCATATTTATCCCTGGGGTATCACTTATTAAGCAGATGATTTACTATAAAAGATATAGGTCTCTCGGTGGGGATAATTCAGGAGGATCTATTAGTGATGTAGTCCAATGAGTACTACACAATTATACACAGATGTAGATTACATTTTATGCCGGCCGGCTCCATCTACTATAATAGAGAATGACAGTTCTGAAGTCCATGTCTGGTCAAAGGATATGCACTGTCAACAAATGAAACTCGGTGCTTTTAGAATGGCTAACGATAGCCATTTGAATGACTGCCAGTTAGCCAAAATTTTGGTTGCTTCTTAATAGACTGTTTATTCAAGCCGACTGTACTCCATGTATGAGAACAATCATTAATATGATCTTTCTATGAGAAAAAATATTTTTGATCTCAGCAGCACATGTCCTGTTTACACAGGATGGTATGCTGCCGAGAACAATAATTTGTAAGCCAGGCTAAAAATAATGTAATCGTAGGCTAGGGTCACATTTGGGAGGTTGCATCCGTTTGAGGGATGCTGTTCTGTCCTCACTAAATGGGCCGGGGACTTATGAATTTAAACAGACAGCTAAACCTTTATACTGAGTCCAATAAGAAGATTTTAGTGACGTCTGTTCTTTATTGAACGTTGCTATATAATTTGTATGTGGTAAAACTGGAAACAATCAGTGCATGGTACACCAGAATACATATCGTACATGTTATACAATATGCATGAATGTTCACAAACTAGTAACTGACCTTAGGGCACTACTAAGGGTGCTTTCACATCGCGTCTTTTTTGCTGTCCGTGGGGTTCCTACTTTTTGCAGGACCCCACGGATAGGAAAGGAACGCATCGGATGTGGCCTCCTGGTGCCATTTCTGTGTCCGGGTCCGTGAAAATTGCGGAATTGAAGAAAGGGTTAAAAATGTAAAAGAAACATAGTCACCTCTCCGGCACAGGTCCCCGTGATGTTCGTCATCTCCCGGCGCTTCCGGAGCTGGGAATCAGCGGACTGGGAAGGGGCGGAGCAACCCAGTCAGCTGACTCGGTCACATGACTGCATAGGTTTAAATCTCTCGCCCGCCAAAACTGATTGGTGGGAAATTTAAACTGATCAGCTGTGCGGCCATATGATTGGGTCAGCTAACCAGATTGCTCCGCCCCTTCCTGGTCAGCTGATTCTGAGCTCCGGAAGCGTGGGGAGATGCTGAATATCGCGGGGACCTGCGCCGGAGAGGTGATTTTTTTTTTTTCATTTTTAACCCTTTCTTCACTTCTGCAATGTATATTATACATTGCGGAAGTGAAATTACCCAGGTACAGAGCAGTTTTAGTGTACTGAGCATGCTCAGTACACTAAAATCGGGTCCCAGAAACGATCAGCTGTTTTCCTGGACCCGTGCTCCATAGACCCCCATGTTATCTGATTCTTATGTGTCCAATTTGGTCCGCTGTGCATAAAATCGGAGCAGTCTCCAATTTTGGGCACAGCAAAAAATCGGACAAAATTGGATCTGACACAAATTGGACACCATTAAGGGCAAATCCAATCTGATCCGTCACCCATAGGGATACATTGGGGCCAAATCGCATCCGTGGCTGTCTGTTTAAGAATGGACAGCCACAGATCGCAGAAAAATGCAATGTGAAAGCAGCCTAACTAGAGTAGGCTAACATTAAGACAGAAAACAACTACATACCGGCAATGCAATTGCATGGGGGCAGTAGTAGACATGTCTTCTTGCATCCAAGGATGAAGGTAAAATGGAGATAGAGCTACCAGAATGCATTGCAAGGGGGAGGAGAATCAGACATAGGAAATAGAAAAATAGACTGCAAATATGGCATTGGCCGCTAGAGGGAGCCAAACATTATAAATCAAATGAAGGTCTCCTACCTCACTAGAAATACACGATTGTTTTCTACAGCTATACTAATAACAAACATTGTGCAAAAAACTAAATTGAATTGGATGTCGGAGACAGAACAGATGCATTAAAGGATGCTTTTTATCCCCTTGCCATTTCCATGACATGTGTGTTCATTTTTAACGCATGCGTTACCCATAGACTACCATGTTAAAAAAAATCGCATGCATTTTCAATAATGGGCCTAAAAACGCTGCAGACCGCACTTTTGGGTGCACTACCAGAAATGCACAGTGTCAAACGCATTGCACTTTTGCAATGCGTTTTTTGCATTGGAGTCTATGCATGCGTTAACGCATGCGTTTTTACACATTTTCACATGAAAATAAAGCATGCATTTAGCAAATGTATGATGCAATTCTGACCCTAGCCTTACATTGGGGCATGTTCGTCGCTCATTGGATAATTTATTACCTGTTTACATAGGTTAATAATCAAGGAATGACCATTTATAATTATCGTCTACTATGATTGCACCGTTAACCTCTATATAAATTCACCAAGATTTGCAGATTCACATGGTACTTGAAGTAATATAGAAAACTGATATAGATTCTCTAAACCAGATTACAGGAAGAGTTTGAGGATATGGAAAGCAAGAACTAAAGCGCTTTCTAGTCACTTGGAAGATGATGTCGGTATTTATGTACAGTTGTCAATGTCAGAGATACCAATGTTGAATTTACTATTAAACTATTATGGGTAGAGATGAGCATATCAGTGGATGTTCACGTTTGCCGGTTCAGCCGGACTTAAAAGAAAGTTTGGTTTGGGGACTGGACTTGACCCAAACTTGACCCTGGATTCCGAATCCTATACAAGTCAATGGGGACACAAAATTTTGTGCTGAAAAATGGCTGTAAAATGGTCATAGTAAGTGCTAGGGTCTGCAAAAGGATGCACAATGGAGGCAAGAGCAGTATAATTGCCCTGTAAACAAAGGTGGATGGGGAAATTACTTTAAGGGATTCTGTTGTGGCGCCCCTGCGACCAGGTGGCCACAAGAGGGAAGTGCAGCCAGGTAAGCAA
>JARQOC010000003.1:114076421-114312367 GCA_033576535.1 Allobates femoralis | reverse complement strand
AGTGATTATAATTAGCAGTGACTATATTCTTTAGTCACCAAGGCGGGCTGTTTTGCAGCTCCAGGATCCACCCTGTCTGTGTGTTTTGCTGTGATGTGCAAGCATTGCCCTCCCCCCTCTCTATCACTCACAGAATGCAAATCATTAGTCCTGCCTTCAGCTGCACATCACTGCAGCACAGACAGAGGGTGGATCATTCAGGCTGCAAAACACCCCCTGGTGACTAAAGAATATGGCCCCTGCTAATTATAATCACTAATGAGTGAGTATTAAAACGTTTTTATGCACTTTCACAGGACGCTTTTAGGAGACAAAAGAAGTGTGAGATTAGTGATGGGATGCTGCAGGGACATGTTTTGCTAGCTTAGGAGGCGTTTTGGAGGTGACTGGATCCCTTTAAGGTTTAGATTTCTGCCTTGGGAGCTTTGTATGGCGCTAATGTCGCCGGGGATAGGTGGATTGCTAGGTTTATTTCTGCTTGTGAACGCAACGCAGCACTCCAGTTCACATTGCCAGTGTGCCTCCTTGGGACCTGAACCTTGTTCTGGAGGCACTTACTAGTTCCCCGTTTGAGACTTTAGTCTCCTCTTCTCTGAAGGTTGTTTCCCTTAAGATGGCTTTATTAGTTGCCCTTACCTCTGCACGCCGAGTTAGTGACATACAGGCACTCTCCATAGATCCTCTGTTCTTCTCAGTCTTTCCTGATAGGTTAGTGATGAAACCTGATCCCTCTTTCCTACCAAAGGTCGTTTCTAAATTTCACCGCAGTCAGGAAATTGTTCTGCCCTCCTTTTATCCTGACCCAGTTACCCTTGACGAGTAGAAATTTCATACGCTAGACGTCAGATGTTCAGTCCTCTCCTACATCGATAGGACTCTGGCGTTTTGCATGCGTTTTTACATGCGTTTCCTTCCATTGAAATCAATGGGGCGTTTTTTATGCGTTTTTAGCGGTAAAAACGTCTAAAACCCAGATTTAGCAAAGCGCACATCAACCTTAGATGTGGAACAGGCCAAAGAGTACCTTATCGAGATGGATCAGGGATGCCATTTGCATGGCTTATCAGGCTAAGGGCGTACCTCCTTCGGACGGTGTTTGGGCCCATTCCACAAGGGCTATGGCTTCCTCCTGGGGTGAACAGGCTGACATGTCTATAGAATTGATATGTAAGGCAGCAACCTGGTCCTCCCCATCCATTTTCTATAACCACTATAGGCTTGACCTATCTTCTGGTTCCGATTTGGTGCTCAGGAGGCCTGTCCTCCACACGATGGTCCCGAGCTGAGCTTAGATCTCTAAGTCTCTCAGTGGGTGCTGTCGTGGCAATGATAAGATCAGATTACTTACCGGCAATCTTGTTTTATGGAGCCACGACAGCACCCACTCACGTCCCCCCCTTCCTCCCTGCTTTTTAGTGCACTGCTTGGCCTTCTGTTCTGCCACGTGTGATGGTGATGATGTATTATGATTGTCTGCTTTGAACTTCTGCTAATTAGCGGTTCCTCTCTGTCTCTGTAACACAACTGAGGAGGTGAGGGGGACCGCCCCTTTTTATCTGTAGGTTTCCTGTCCCTGGGGGCGGATCCCCTCTCTGTGGGTGCTGTTGTGGCTCCATAAAACAAGATTACCAGTAAGTAATCTGATTTTTCTGCAAAAGAGCGAAGAGACCACGCAACTGGTAGTAACCGCGCTGGGCAGAATCTCCACAGGTAGATTCCCCGGCCCTGTCTAGCCTCAAAGACTCTTCTTCCTCCCCCTGAAAGATCCTTCATTAAGGATGCAGTGGATCATCGGGTAGAACAAATAGCACAGTCTGTTCTCGAGGCAAATAGGTTCATCTCTATTCCCTTCCTTCGCTTTGGTCTGGGCTGCCAAAGCTGTGTGGATCTGGGCTGGCAATCTTTGCACCGCCCAACGAAACAGGGATACGGATCCAGATTTGATGGATCTGACAGCATAGATCTCAGTAGCAGGGGAATACCTAGTTCATGCATCGCCAGGCATAGTCAATTGCATTGCCATAGCTGCTTCCAATTCCATTACAATCAGACGAGCTCTCTGGCTATGTGAATAGAAGGCAGACGCTGCCTCTAAAAATCACTCACAAGCCTTATTTCAGTGGCTGTTGTTTCGGCGAGAAATTAAACATACTAATCTCTGATGCCACTGGAGGAAAGAGTACTTTACTGCCCCAATGCAAGCCTAAACGGCTCTTTACCCGTCACCAACAGACAGTTTTTTGTTCCTTTCGGAAATTGATTGGCCCACCTCATGTGGGGCACAGACTGACAGTTGCCCACCATGTAGAGGCAGGACCTCTTGGGCCCCCTGGAAGTTAAATTCTAACAGACCATTAACCTCCAGACAATCGAAACCTAAGGGATCTAGATCCAGTAGGTTCTCATCCTCATTACTCTTCAAACCCAGAAGACACCTCCCAGGTAGGCGGCCTACCTTCCTAATCAGGAGTCATCATCCCGGTCCCTCAAATCGTTTCAGTTCGACCAAGCCTGGACTTGATACAACTACACAAGTTCGATCAGGTTCATCATTTCCCTATGGAATCTCTACGATCAATCATTTCTTCCATCACAGAGAGAGAGTTCCTAACATCCATAGATATTCAGGAACCTTCTCTAAATATACCGATATCTTTGGCACACCACAAATTTCTGCGTTTCACAATCAACGAAGATTATAATCAGATCATGGCATTACCCTTCGGACTCGCCACAACCCCCACGTTACTGACCAAAGTCATGACAGTCATGACTATCCTCCACTCGGGTGGAGTAGTCGTTCTTCCATATCTAGACGACCTACTCGTCAAAGCTGCTTCCTTTTAGGGATTGCAAACAGGTACCCATACCACAATAGAATAAGGTCAGTTCCGAACCAAACACTGACCTTCCTGGGAATGCTTTTCAATACCTCCCACAGGTTGGTTTTTCTTCCCCACGAAAGGTCACGAACCTCCATGCTAAGGAGTTCGAACACTCCTTGTCCCTTCACCTCCCTCCCTCCTTTTGCTATGAGAGTATTAGGGTATGTGCCCACAGGAAGGTTTAACGTCGGTTTAGCAGCGAAAACCGCCGGCGGTTTAGCATAGGTTTTATTTAAATTTATGTAAATCCTTAGCAGCTTTAGGACTTACATGTAACCCTATGTAATTTAGAAACCGCTGTGCACACATAGTCGGTTTCTGTGAGCGGATCCCCCCGCGATTGAGCGGTTTCACAGCGGTTTAGCAGCATACAGCATGTCAATTCTTCTCAGCGGTTTTTGATCGGTTCCATGAAAGAAATCCTCCATAGAAAACCGCTGGAAAAAACGACTGAAAACCGCTGTGCACACGCTCAAAAAAACCGCCGGAACACAGCTGGAGACTTCAGAGCTCAGATCTGATAATTTCCAGCGGTTTACTGACGGTTTGAACGCCACTAAACCTTCCTGTGGGCACACAGCCTTAAGCAGAAGAGTGGCGACATTGAAAGCAGTGCCATTTGCCCAACTACACCTCAGACCTCTCCAACTGGCTCTTCTCGCAGCCTGAGTCAGGAGCCCCTTCCCCTTTGGCAGGATGTTCCATCTGTCAACTGTCACCAAACGTTCTCCTCACTGGTAGCTACGTCCATCCCCTATTCACAGGGGAGATCCTTCCCTCCAGTTCGATGGGCAGTGATTACCACCAATACAAGCCTAAAGGTACCTTTTTACACGCGGCAACTTTTCTAGGAATTTCACTGGCAACTTACTGGTTGCAGTGAAATCATGGAGACCTTGTTCCATTTGTACACAGCAACAAGATAGAACAATGTGTCCATGATTTCACTGCAACCAGTAAGTTGCCAGTGAAATTCCTTGAAATGTTGCTGCATGTAAAGGTACCCTAATAGGGTGGGGGGCAGTGTACCGTCATCACACGACCCAAGACGCATGGTCTTCCTCAGAGTCCACCTTACTCATCAACCTACTGGAGATGCATGTCATTCACTTAGCACTACAGAGGTTTCATCGGCTCCTCGCTGGTCGCCATGTCTGAATAAAGTCAAGCAATGCCACGGCAGTAGCATACGTCAACCAGAGCGAGGTGCAGCCCATCTTCCACTGGGCCGACTCAACCGGATAGGTTCTCTCGCAGTACATATTCCGGGACTCAACAATGGGCATTAGGCTTACTCAGTTGTCAGTGTATTGCGTCAGGAGAGTGGTCCCTACATCCGGAAGTGTTCTAACAGATCACCGGCAGAGAACTCCAGACGTAGATCTCATGTCATCTTGCCTCAATCCCAATTTCATGGTCCGGTCTCACGACCCACAGTCCCTGAAAGCAGATGCCATAGTCCAATCTGGACATAACTTTGTCTCCCTACATCTTTCCCTCTGCCGATCATACCAAGAGTGGGACAGAACATCAAGTCTCATGCCCCCGGATTGGCCCGGGCGTGCCTGGTATGCCGACCTGATTCAGCTCGCCGACGACGTCCCCTGGCGACTTCCAGACCATCCAGACCTTCTCTCTCAGGGCCTGTTTTCCCACCAGAATTCGAGGGTCCTGAATTTTATTGTGTGGCCCTTGCAACCTGAGTTTTTGACTCAGACTGTTTTTTTTCCTCAGAGCTCGTTGCTACTATGTTGAGGGCGTGAACACCTGCTTACGCTCTGACTTGCTACCGCCCATGGGAAGGCCTTCTTTTGCCTGGTGCAGTTCCCACACAACGACCACCTTTTTTTCCCTACCAACCATCTTGGAGTTCAGATACGACTCTCTCCCCAGGATCTCTCCAGGGACAGTTTTTCCGCACTTTCTGCATTATTCCAGTGCCGCTTTACGGCTATGCCTTGGGTTAAGACCTTCATCCAGGGAGTTTTTTTTCTCAACTCGTGACCCCCTCTTCCAACAACATTGGAAGCAAGGGGCCTTGACCCGGGCTTCGATGCGCTGCATTACCCGCTCTGAGGGGTTTTTCTTTCGTCTTTCTGTCCCAGACGATATCTTTTTAACTCTGTTAAGTCTAAAACCTTGCAGCGCTCTTCTGCAGAGTACTATTTTAGGTGTTTTCACCAGGATCGAATGGTATTCGAACTGTGCCATCGTTCCTTCCGAAGGTGGTGGTATCCTTCTATCTAAACAAAGCGTTTTTTTCCTTAATATCCTTTGTCCGGCACTGGTGCATCGTTGTCAAGACAGCTCGGCACACTCACGGGAGCTAGTTCAAGCCCTTCGTACCTACACGTCTAGATCTGCACCCTTCAGGAGGTCTCTTCATCTTCCCGAAAGGACACTGAAAGAGCAGGCCAGCATCCAAGGCCATACTGGCCAGGTGAATCAGATCCACAATACAGGAACTTTATCAGTTGCGGACATTGCCAATTCCTTCAGGCATAAGGACGCGCTCCACTTGTGCGGTTGGGACATCCTGGGCGTTTGGCACCAGGTTTCTGCTCAACGGAGGCAAGACTGTGACCTTACCCAGCCTTCGCACCTTAGGCAAAGCATTACATTCTTATGCTCATTCTTCGCTGCAAAAAAGAGGGTGATATTGTATGAGCGCTACAGTTATAACACAGGACACCGCTCTGTAATAATTACCTCAAGGCTTTAATCAATCAATATGGGATTCCAAGTCTCCACAACGCGTTTCAACGCTTATTGCGTCTTTATCAAGTTATTACCGGAATCCACTTCCAGTAATCACTTGATAAAGACGCAATAAGCGTTGAAACGCGTTGTGGAGACTTGGAATCCCATATTGATTGATTAAAGCCTTGAGGTAATTATTACAGAGCGGTGTCCTGTGTTATAACTGTAGCGCTCATACAATATCACCCTCTTTTTTTGCACCGTATATCTTCCCGAATGGGAAGCGTGATATGAAGCAGCTTGATACACAGGACCTTACCCACGTCACATAAACACACCCCGCAAGCTGTCACGTGAATCAACAGCGTCCATCTAACAGAATTCCTCGGCATCGGGCCAGCGTGGAGCCCCTGCAGGATCGATCTATATCCACAAACCAGTTGTGCGGTCAGGCACAACTTGACCAGGTGAGCACAGGGGTGTTTTAACCGACCCCCTGAAGCATTTTTAATAGCAGTGTGGCGCAACTCTCTCTTTTTTTCTTTATGCTCATTCTTCGGCAGCTGCAAGTCTCGGTAGACACATCCTCCAGGCGGCAGTGAACCGCTGTATGGTGCATTTCTTATAAGAGTCTATGAAGCTATTCTTCACCCGCCCTGGGACTGCTTTTGGATGTCCCACGGTCTGTGTTCCCCAATGAGGCAAAGGAGAAAAGGAGATTTTTGTGTACTCACCGTAAAATCCTTTTCTCTGAGCGTCTAATTGGGGGGCACAGCACCCTCCCTTCGCCCGAATCGGGCCGTTTGACATTCTCATAGCTCTTTAGAAGTTCATATATAGTAGCCTTCTTTACAGGCTTATGTTTCTTTCAGCTTATTCTTCTCCTACTGCTTTAAGCACAAAGCTGGTTAGGCAAGCTCCAGCTAGGGGGTGTATAGTGCAGAGGAGGAGCCACTTAATCTTTTTCAGATCTTGCCTAGTGTTGCCTCCTAGTTTGAAGCAGCATAACACCCAAGGTCTGTGTCCCCCAGTTAGAGGCTCAGAGAAAAGGATTTTAAGGTGAGTACACATACATCTCCTTTTTATCTGATATGATAGAAAATGTAAAGTTATACCAGGCCAAAATTTGTGCTTTTTTAAAACTTAAAAAATATGTAAAAAAAAATTAACTGATGAAGAAAAAAATTCAAAACTTTTAATTTATTAACTAAAGTTGTACTTCATATAGAAAAAATGTTTTAAAATCTAAAGACGTTAGGTAAAAAAAAATACTCATTTGGATCACTCGATATGGCATGACCACCTGTCACTTTTGTACTTCTCACTAGGGATGCTAATACAAGCATCAGATGTACATTAAAGGGGTTTTCCCACGAACAAATTTAATTTAAAAATTCATTTTAATCCATAGATCTTGCAATAATAATTTCCACAATTTAAATGTGATTAGAAAACAATGTTCCTGTGCTGACATAATCTTATAAATGTGCTCCTATGTACAGTTTCATTTTTGTTTCTGACCGTGCATAGAGCATTGGTTTGATCCTGGGCAGGGGAGGATGAAATAGAGTATACAGACATTACAGCAGAGGATCACAAATAATTTTTTCTTTGAGGTAAAACATTTTCTAGAAACAGGCAGATAAATGTTTTACCTCCTAGCACAGGATCCCAGCTGATTCTTTTTATGTAATGTCTGTATACTCTTCTGTGTCCTCCCCTGCTCAGGAGACGTGGTATGATCAGACCATGTTCCATGCACGGTCAGAAACAACTGTACATGGCAAGGACCCATATATAAATTGGCACAGGAACATTTATTTTAAACATCCAATTGTGGCAATTATTATTCCAAGATCTATTGATTTAAAAATTAACTTTATTTGTGGGAAAACACCTTTAACTCTTTTCGTGCCGTAGATTAAAGTGAGGGATAAAAGCCTTCACTGCATTACGCCTGGAAGCCATTCATAACTATATTCCTAGATGCAAAGGGCCCTGCAAATCTCTGTGCAATGTACTGTAGCTGATTAATAGGAGACTGAATGTTGATATTGGTGCAGTGTTCTGTGTGCCCAGGTCACAAGCTACAAAGACTGAGACTTCATAGACTCCTATGAAGTGGTGACCTATGACTAGCATGTCCGCTAATGTATTCTGACCTTTTGCAGATTTCACAACTTGATGAGGTGAAGGTCAGGACCAGTGCTCTGAATGCAGTCGTTGATCTCCTCCTTCTCTTTGGATTTGAAATCTTTTCAAAATCAAAGTTAAACGAGGCTGAAAAGCCCCCAAATAATCCAGAGGAGACGATGGAGCCTGCTGAGACTGAAGAAGGAGACTCCAATAAAACAGAGGAGGAAAATGCAGAAAAAGAAGAGTCTGCTGTGAACGCCATTTTAACTCTGTTCTCTGACTTTCTGGACAGTGAGGTATGTAGAGAGATCCTCAACTACTGATCCAACAAAGATCCATAGTTATGTATCACATTTATATCTCTGAAATCTGAGTATCTGAGCCATCACACCGTAAATCTGCCTGGGCGTGCTGTGCAGCGGAGCATTAGCTCTCATCAGACTGGATCACTTTGGTGATTGCACAAAGACTGTGATTTTGTTTATTGCCATTTTTGCTACAAGAATGCTATACATAGATTATCATAATTTCTAGAATATATGGGGTTTCCTGACTTTAACTCCCTCTACAGAAAAACACTTGCGTCTGCACAATAGATCCAGACCTATACATCTGTCTGTCCGTCCTTTTCTTTCCTGTCCGTCCTTTTCTTTCCTGTCCGTCCTTTTCTTTCCTGTCCGTCCTTTTCTTTCCTGTCCGTCCTTTTCTCTTCTGTCCGTCCTTTTCTTTCCTGTCCGTCCTTTTCTTTCCTGTCCGTCCTTTTCTTTCCTGTCCGCCTGTCCTTTTCTTTCCTGTCTGCCTGTCCTTTTCTTTCCTGTCTGCCTGTCCCTTTGTTGCTTGCGTTGCGCTCTTTTGCTTGCGTTGCGCTTTTTCTGATCATCATAATGGGAGACCCAGACAATGGGGTTTAGGGCACTTCCCTCCGGAGGCCACACTAGGTACTACAAGAACTGTAGACACCGCCCCCTCCGCTTATAAACCCCTACCGCAGGGAACATCCTCAGTTTTAGACTTAGTGTGCTCGGAGGTACCACACGCTTTGCTTGCACTTCATTGCATTCTCACAGCTTTCGTGATGGCGTATGAAGACAAGGTAAAAGAAGGTCCCAGTCAGGGACCTCCGGCAGTCTCCCTGTTAACCCTCGGGGAACACGCAGGTCGAGGTACCGGAGGGCCTAGTGCCTAGGCACACTGTGTCTCCCGGTACGCTGCCGTGCTCCTTCCCATCCCCCCTGGGGGCTCTGGGAAGTGGGAGATAGGAGCCTTGCACAGCTCCGCTCCGTCCGAGGCCTCCCTAAATGGTGCTTACAGACCGGACTGGAGTCAGCTCTGTCCGAGGCCTCCCTAAATGGTGCTTACAGACCGGACTGGTGCTGAACCCCCGTCCGAGGCCTCCCATAAATGGTGCTTACAGACCGGACCGGCACTGAGATACTTCGGTGTCTCCGGTGTGCCTGGGGGCAGTGTCTGGCACTAGTGTGTTCATGACACTCAGACCGCGCGTTGCCTTCGGGTCCGCGGATCTGCGGGTGTACCCTGTGCTGGGGTCATCCTGGCTGACCGCCCTGTGTGTCACAGGGGCTGCGGCTGTGGGCTTCAGACTTTGTCTGTGAGCCTGGGTATTTATGTTTATACCTCCCGCGCTGCGGGTCCCGGCGCTTACATTGTATTGTAATGGCGGCCGGGAGAGATGTGGAGCGGCCCATGTGACCTGGATGGGCGTGTGTGTGTGCTTCCCGCGTGTTTCGGCCCCGCCCTCTGCTTCTACAGCGGCGGCCATCTTTTCCCCTCACTTTCCTGCTGGGATCGTTGGAGACTGCTCTGCTGCACTCCAGGGGAGACCAGGTCTTCTTTCCTCGCGGAGGCCGCACACACACACCTCTCCCTTCACCACCGCTGTGCGGCGGTTGGTAAGCCACCGGTTTCCGGTGAATTTTCTCCTGTTTGATATTCCCCTACCGTGGGTATGTCCTCAGGGAAGAAAGGCGCTGCTAAGGCGGCCAGTACCACCCCTGTCTGCACTACATGCACAGGAACACTGGTGGAGGGGTCCTGCAATAATTGCGGACGTCCAGAAGCCCGGACTGTCACTGCTGAGTCAGCAGCTCCGGTGCTACACCCTGAGGTTCAGGTGATCCCAGGGCCATGGGAGAAACAAAGCGAGATTAATGCTTCTCTGTTATCCCAATTGTCCTCCATGTCGCAATCCCTGGAGGCACTGACAAGGAGACTGGATGCTCCAGTTGCTCCTTCAAGCTACCCCCGGGTGTCTCCATCTTCCACCGTGAGACCCCTTAAGCGGGCTCGCCGGGATGATTCACCCGAACTCCAGGTCCTCTCTGAGGAGGAGCGTCACGCTGACAGTGACGAGGATGATGGGGGTTCAACCCTCGGGTCGGTGTCTGAACCAGCTGAAGGGGTGGAGGATCTGGTGTCCTCCATCAACGAGACTTTACGCCTCGGGTTACCCCCTCAGGAGACAGCCGTGCACCCGAAGGAGGTCTATCAGTGGTTACAACCTGAGGCTAGACCATGTGGTTCCTTTTTGGACCATACTAACTTTGAAAGGGTGGTTAGAGCTCCCAGGGTACACCCTGGACGGTGTTATGTCCGCAAATACAAGGACAACCGCTTTCCCTTTCCTCAGGAGGTGCTTCAGGAGTGGTCGCAGTCCCCGAAAGTGGACGCTTCCATGACCAGGATTGCTGCACGCTCCCTCTGCTCTGCCTCTGATAGCGCCTCACTGAAGGATGCAACAGACAGACAGGTCGAACAACTCGCCAAGTCGTCTTATGAGGCTGTGGGGTCTTCATTTGCCCCGAGTTTTGCTGCGGTCTGGACTCTGCAGGCGATCACATCCTGTCTGGATGGTATTGCTGGCCTGGCAGGTTTCAACTCTGAAGTCCTGGCACTTACAGAGAGAGCGAAGGCTTATGCAGATTATGCCAGGACGGCGTCCCTGGAGACTGCCACTCGCTCAGCTGTGGCTTCGGCCAATGCGATAGCGATCCGCAGATTGTTGTGGCTACGTCTATGGGACTCAGATGCCACGTCAAAGAAGATTCTGCAGAATCTTCCCTTCTCTGGTGACAGGCTGTTTGGTGCAGAGCTGGACAAGTTGATCAGAGACTCTACGGAGTCCAAGATTCCACAGAACAGGCCTAAGCCTAGGTATACTGTGAAGAGGAACCCTAAACAGTGGTCCTTTCGTCCCAGCGCCCAGCCGTCAGCGTCTTCCGCTCGCGCGGACCGTGGGGCCAAAACTTCTCAGCAGTGGCGTCCCAAGAGCCGCCAGAAGAAGTCGGCAGGTACAACAACTGCCGCTCCCAAACCCTCTTCCGCATGACTCGCTCCCTCTTCCTGCCTCCCCACAGGTTGGGGGTCGCCTGTCTCAATTTCAAGACATATGGCGACTCCACATCCAAGATCAGTGGGTTCGAGACATAGTCTCAAGAGGATACAGGATAGAGCTGTCATCACAACCCACACACCGATTCCATCGGACTGTTCCGTCTCCAGAAAAGGCTCAGGCTTTTTATCTGGTGTTGGAGGGACTCCGCAGAGACGGAGTGGTGGTCCCAGTACCCACTGGGGAGAGGTTCAAGGGTTTTTACTCCAACCTCTTTATCGTCCCGAAGAAGGACGGCTCCTTCCGCCCGGTTCTGGACCTCAAGCTGTTCAACCGGCATGTGTTGGTTCGGAAGTTCCGCATGGAATCCCTGCGCTCCGTGATCGCGGCTGTGTCGCAGGGCGACTTCCTAGCGTCCATAGACATCCGCGACGCTTACCTTCACGTGCCCATTGCACCGTCTCATCAACGATGGCTGAGATTTGCAGTGGGGGAAGAGCACTTCCAATTCGTGGCGCTACCCTTCGGGTTGGCCTCGGCTCCCCGGGTGTTCACGAAAGTGATGGCATCGATGATGGCCTTACTGCATGCGCAGGGACACGCCGTCATTCCTTATTTGGACGACCTGCTGGTCAGAGCGCCATCGGAACACCTGTGTCAGCGGAGCCTGCAGGCGACCATGCAGTCTCTGGAGCAGTTCGGGTGGCTTCTCAACATCCAGAAGTCCACTCTGATTCCAACCCAGTCACTGACGTACCTGGGCATGGACTTCCATACGGACTCTGCTCTAGTGTCCCTACCTCGAGCCAAACAACTGGCCATTCAGTCAGGAGTACACGATCTCCTCAGATCACCTCATTCATCCCTACGGGTATTGATGAAGCTGGTGGGACGCATGGTGGCAGCAATAGAGGCGGTGCCCTTCGCACAGTTTCGCCTCCGTCCTCTGCAACTGGAAATCCTCCAGAGGTGGGACAAGAGGACGTCCTCTCTGAATCAGCTGGTGGTCCTCTCCCAGCCGACCAGGGATGCTCTGCAATGGTGGCTTCAGCCGAGTCACTTGTCAAAGGGACGATCCTTCCTGAAGCCATCGTGGTTAGTGGTGACCACCGACGCCAGCCTGAAGGGCTGGGGCGCGGTGTTCTTACACCACAGAGCTCAAGGTCTCTGGACACGTTCAGAGACAACGTTGCAGATCAACGTGCTGGAGCTCAGGGCGGTCTATCTGGCACTTCTGGCCTTTCGGAGGTTCCTATCCGGACAACCGATTCGGGTTCAGTCCGACAATGCGACGACTGTCGCCTATATAAATCACCAAGGAGGAACCAGAAGTGCACAGGCTCTAGCGGAGGTCCACCGCATTCTATCATGGGTGGAAGCCAACAGCTGCTTGATTTCCGCAGTCTACATCCCAGGGGTCGAGAACTGGGAGGCAGATTACCTGAGCCGACAGGGGATGGACGCCGGAGAATGGTCTCTCCATCCGGACGTCTTCCGGGACATCTGCATCAGATGGGGGACTCCGGATGTGGATCTGATGGCCTCACGGCTGAATCATCAGGTGCCACAATACATGGCGAGATCGTGGGACCCTCAGTCTCTGGGGGCAGATGCTCTAGTCCTGAGTTGGTCAGATTTTCACCTGCCATATGTTTTCCCGCCCCTGGCACTGATGTCCAAGGTCCTGTGGAAAATCAAGACGGAATGCCAAACAGCCATTCTAGTGGCTCCGGATTGGCCGAGGAGGTCCTGGTATCCGGATCTGTGGCAACTGTCCGGCGGACACCGGTGGGCTCTTCCAGATCGCGCAGATCTTCTCGCGCAGGGCCCCTTCTTCCGCCCCAATTCCAGGGCCCTCAGATTGACTGCATGGCTCTTGAGGCCTGGCTCTTAACATCCAGGGGCTTCTCTCCTGCGGTTGTTTCCACCATGAACAGAGCTAGACGGCCCACATCACGGAAGATTTACCACAGAACGTGGAAAGTCTTTTTCGCCTGGTGCTCCTCTGGGGGACATGCACCTTGGCCCTTGTCGATCCCGACCCTATTGGCTTTCTTGCAGTCAGGTTTGGAGTTGGGCCTTTCCCTCAGTTCTCTGAAGGGTCAGGTATCAGCACTGTCTGTATTGTTCGACAGGCGCTTGGCGCTCCTCCCAAAGGTGCGTCAATTTCTCCAAGGGGTGTCTCGAGTGGTTCCGCCGTATAGGCGACCTCTGGACCCTTGGGATCTCAACATGGTCTTGGCGGCTTTGCAGAAACCACCTTTTGAGCCATTGAGAGAGGTCTCTCTTGCTTATTTGTCACAGAAAGTGGTCTTTCTGGTGGCTATTACGTCCCTGAGACGGGTCTCTGAACTGGCGGCACTATCGTGCAAGTCACCCTTTCTGGTGGTTCACCAAGACAAGGTGGTATTGCGCCCGCGGGCGGAATTCCTACCAAAAGTGGTTTCCACTTTTCATTTGAACCAGGAGATTGTGCTCCCATCATTTTGTCCCGCTCCTGTTCATCAGATTGAGCGCGACCTCCACACTCTGGACCTCGTACGGGCTGTACGCATTTATGTGTCCAGAACTGCCTCCTTCCGGAGTTCGGACTCCTTGTTCGTACTGACGGCAGGTCGCTGTAAGGGGTCAGCGGCGTCAAAATCAACCTTGGCCAGATGGATCAAGGCACCCATTCAAGAGGCTTACCGGTCTTCTGGTTTGCCTCTTCCGGTAGGCTTGAAGGCACACTCGACAAGAGCTGTCGGTGCCTCCTGGGCCTTGCGACATCGCGCCTCTGCTCTGCAGGTGTGTCAGGCGGCCACTTGGTCTAGCCTGCACACTTTCTCTAAGCACTATATGGTGCATGCCCATGCCTCTGCGGATGCAAGTTTGGGCAGGCGGGTCCTCCAGGCGGCGGTTGCCCACCTTTGACGGGGACCGCGTATGCAAACGTCTTTTGAGGAACTTTTTCCCGCCCTGGGGTATTGCTTTAGGACATCCCCATTGTCTGGGTCTCCCATTATGATGATCAGAAAAAAGAGAATTTTGTTTACGTACCGTAAATTCTTTTTTCTTGAATCATCAATGGGAGACCCAGCACCCACCCAGTGTTCCGTTGTATGTTACGGTTGATCTGTCCTCTGTTGGGGCAGTTTATCCGGGTTGTTGAACCGTCTGTTCACGGTGTCTTCCCGAGGTTTCGGGTGTGGTTTTCTGTTGTCTCCTCGCAGCTTATGAACCAAACTGAGGATGTTCCCTGCGGTAGGGGTTTATAAGCGGAGGGGGCGGTGTCTACAGTTCTTGTAGTACCTAGTGTGGCCTCCGGAGGGCAGTGCCCTAAACCCCATTGTCTGGGTCTCCCATTGATGATTCAAGAAAAAAGAATTTACGGTACGTAAACAAAATTCTCTTTTTTGCTAGCGTTGCGCTGTGTGTAGGCCAAAATGTATTCCACATTGCAATGGATGCAGGGATCCTTGATGCTCAGTGTGTTATCACTCTGAGCATGCCCAGGAGTTATACAGGCATTTCCTGAATGCTGAGAGCACATGGAAGAGTAATGGAGGCAGGTAAATCGCTATGTACTGTCCTAGTAATGTAAGGATTGAAAAATGACTGTAATTGCTATGGTTTAATATGAAATGAGACTTTCTTATAATATACTGCTTTTGGCACATGTATAATGAAGTTAAGATTGAAAGCATAAGAAACATAACTATAGATGATCTAGGATCACAGATATAGATTTGGTGTCGGTTATGATATAAGCACTGTAAGGAAATGTCATAGGTGGATGTATAAAGTGTGGCAGAGCAAGGGTGGTTGCTGGATAAAGAGCATTTGATGCTCAAAACATCGCCACAATTGGTGCCTTTGCTGGAATAAACCTTTGGCAAATATTGAATTGGAGTGCAGAATTATTAGGCAAGTTGTATTGTGGAGGATGATTTTTATTATTGATCAACAACTATGTTTTGTTTTCAATCAACCCAAAAGATTCGCATATCAAAGCTTAATATTTTTGGAAGTTGGAGTGTTTTTTTATTTTTTTTTATTTTATAGATTTGGCTATCTAAAGGTCCAGTTACACACACATATAATTGTGCAGAGATTGTTCACAGATCTCTGGTTGCAGTGAAATCATAAACACCTTGTTCCATTTGTACACGATGTGTCCATGATTTCACTGCAACCAGAGGTCTGCGAACAATATGTGCACAAATATCTGTGTGTGTGTGTGTAACTGAGCATTTAGGAGGATATCTGTTTGTGTAGGTAATTATTACTGTGCAGAATTATTAGGCAACTTAATAAAAACCAAATGTATTCCCATCTCACCTGTTTATTTTCACCAGGTAAACTAATATAGCTGCACAAAATTTAGAAACAAACATTTCTGACATGCAAAAACAAAACCCCAAAAAATGAGTGACCAATATAGCCACCTTTCTTTATGATGACACTCAACAGCCTTCCATCCATAGATTCTGTCAGTTTCTTGATCTGTTTACGATCAACATTGCGTGCAGCAGCCACCACAGCCTCCCAGACACTGTTCTGAGAGGTGTACTATTTCCCTCCCTGTAGATCTCACATTTTAGGAGGGACCACAGGTTCTCTATGGGGTTCAGATCAGGTGAACAAGGGGGCCATATCATTATTTTTTCTTCTTTTAGCCCTTTACTGGCCAGCCACACTATGGAGTAGTTGGATGCATGTGATGGAGCAATGTCCTGCATGAAAATCATGTTTTTCTTGAATGATACCTACTTCTTCCTGTACCACTGCTTGAAGAAGTTGTCTTCTAGAAACTGGCAATAGGTCCGGGAGTTGAGCTTCACTCCATCCTCAACTCGAAAAGGTCCCACAAGTTCATCTTTGATACCAGCCCATACCAGTACCCCACCTCCACCTTGCTGGCGTCTGAGTCGAAGTGGAACTCTCTGCCCTTTACTGATCCAGCCTCTGGCCCACCCATCTGGCCCATCAAGAGTCACTCTCATTTCATCAGTCCATAAAACCTTTGAAAAATCATCAGTCTTAAGATATTTCTTGGCCCAGTCTTGACGTTTTATCTTATGTTTCTTGTTCAAAGGTGGTCGTTTTTCAGCCTTCCTTACCTTGGCCATGTCCCTGAGTATGGCACACCTTGACCTTTTTGATACTCCAGTAGTGTCGCAGCAAAACTGGTGGCAAATGGCATCTTGGCAGCTTCACGCTTGATTTTCCTCAATTCATGGGCAGTTATTTTGTGCCTTTTTTGCCCAATACACTTCTTGCGACCCGGTTGGCTATTTGCCATGAAACGCTTGATTGTTTGGTGATCACGCTTCAAAAGTTTGGCAATTTCAAAACTGCTGCATCCCTCTGGAAGACATCTCACAATTTTGGACTTTTCAGAGCCTGTCAAATCTCTCCTCTGACCCATTTTTCCAAAGGAAAGGAAGTTGCCTAATAATTAAGCACACCTTATATAGGGTGTTGATGTCATTACACCACACCCCTCCTCATTACAGAGATGCACATCACCTGATTTACCTAATTGGTAGTTGGCTCTCAAGCCTATACAGCTTGGAGTAGGACAACATGTATAAAAGGTATCGTGTGATCAAAATACTCATTTGCCTAATAATTCTTCACAGTGTGTTTTTGGTTATTCCCCATATCCATTCCCCCCATCGTATGGCCAAAGTGTTGCCTGTGCTCCCCTGTGATGATTTCCCCTGCCTCTGGCGGTGATTTTCCTGCTTTCAGTGACGTAACATCAGCCGAGCATCTCATTCTATCCTGCCCTGTCGAAGGGGCATGACTGCTGATGACTTGCTGATTAACACCAGTGTTTCTCAAAAGTTGGGGAGCCGGCCATCACTCATTATGATGTCGGCAGTGATGTCCTGTAGACAGAGAAGAGTGGAAGAGAAGGAGCTGCTCATTGATGACGTGCCACTGAAAGTGGGAGAGTTGCCGGTGGAGTGGTCTATGGCGCCTCAGAGACGGGAGAGATCATTGCACGACATAACATGGCTTTTAGTAACTTACTGTTGGTAAGTTCTTAGACTCAGACAAAAAGTCCCAGGATACTCTTTAAAGTCCTATGAAAGGAAAAGGAGAGCCAAGAGGAAGAAGTGGAGCTGATTACTCCTTTAAGTGTGAAGCGCTGGGCTGTACAGAGCCCATCTGGGGAGTTTTCCAGAGAAACCAAAGCCTAATCCTTCCTTATACCCCATTATACCCTGCAATTACAGTGACTGAGCTTGGGTCATATCTGTGAGGTACAATTCACACCTGTTTTACACAATTTGTATTTGGTTTTAACTTCATTTTCCATTTTTTTTTTTTCTTCTATTAGATTCCAGAAATAAGGACTGAAACAGCTGAGGGTTTGGCGAAGCTGATGTTCTCCGGACGACTGATCAGCTCCAAGCTCTTATCTCGCTTAGTTTTGCTTTGGTACAATCCAGTGACAGAAGAGGATACAAAGCTTCGCCACTGTCTGGGGGTCTTCTTCCCCATATTTGCTTATTCTTGTCTGTGAGTTAATTTTTTCTTTTTTAATGTCCCCTACTTAAGTATTTCAACACAGTGTAAATCACCATTTCCTTTGATGCTCTCTCTGCCTTGAGCTGAGCTTCAGTGGAGTACCCAGATGGCAGCCATGTAGGACCTTCAGAAGGTCACATCGACTTCATCACAATCATGGCGCAGAGAGCCGGTGCGCTCTACCATCTGCTCCATATAAATGCTACTGTTAAATGTTTAGATTCCGCTGTCAATTTCTAATGTCAGGAATGGAGCTGAAATCCAACTGCGACTGCTACACCGATGCCATCTATCATGTGTGGCGCAGGGTCATCTCCACACAACCCGACCTGCCCCATGACTGATATACCTGGTGTGGGTCTTTAAGGGGTTAAAGGGAATCTTTCACCAGGTTTTTGCCATCTTATTTGACAGCAGCTAAATGTGGAAACAGATACCCTGATTCCAGAGATGTTTAATTTACTGAGCTGTTTGCTGTCATTTTGATAAAATTACTGCTTTCTCTTCTGCAGATGTAGCAGTTCATACAGATTCTGGACTGCCTGGCAGCAGGTCAATTAGTCCTGTACTAATAATCTCCAGCTGATTAAACATTGATTTTGTCAAAACTACACTGAGCATCCCAGTGAGTAACACATTGCTGGAATCAGGATCTCTGGCCCTACACAATGCTTCTCTAAGATTACGTGACAAAAGCCTGGTGGCATATTTCCTTTAAACTGAATATTACACTCAATGTCCTGTTCTGGAGGGTGAGGAGGTGAGCTGTGACATCGCCTATTAGGGATACTACATCCTGTGTTATCTGTGTACAGTTATCTATCATTGTAAGCCTGTCTGTCATGATAATGAGACTTCTGAATAGTCATTCGTACAGAGCAGAAGTTTATGCCCAATATTAGAATTAGTGACTAGTGTGAAAATATACGAACCTTTGTCTGAACCTTGGCACCACTGTAGAAAGGTTCAGACTGGACTGAAATGTTGTGGTATTTATGGGCCAATAAAGGAAGATTTAATTTTTTTTTTTTTTTTCTTTTTCCCTCCCCAACTTTTTTTTATCTAGTAGTGCTGTCTTCCTTATTGAATTTAGCAACTGAAATGGCTTGGGAGGATTTATTGCACCCATATTGTTTTTCTATTGATATTTCTCGTTGCTGCTCTTTTTTTTTTTTTTTTTTTTTTTTTTTATCTTTGATAGATACATATACAGTTATGCTCAAAAGTTTACATACCCCGCCAGATTTTTTTGCTTTCTTGGCCTTTTTAGGACCTTTTAACACTTTTTTTAAATTTTTTTTTTTTTTTTTTTTTTTAAATGCGCCAGTTGCGGTAAAAAAAGAACACATTTTCCGCCTAACGGCCGCACTTGCGGCGAGCCCCATTCATTGTCTATGGGGCTTGCAGTAAGTGTGCGGTTCCAGCAGTTGCCACCGTGAAAAAAAAAGACGTAGTCAGCGGCGGTTTTCTTTTCGCGGCCGCAACTGCCGGAACCGCACCTGCCGCTCACTTACTGCAAGCCCCATAGACAATGCACGGGGCTTGTCGCAAGTGTGGCTGTTAAGCAGAAGATGCGGGTTTCTTTACTGCGACTGCCGCATTTTCAAAAAAAAAAACAATGTGAAAAGGTCCTTACAGAGAATTAATGAAAACACAAACTTTTTTTTCCCACTCATGGTTAGTGGTTGGGTGAAGCCATTTATTGTCAATCTACTGTGTTTTTTTCTTTTTATCTTTTTAAATCCTAATGACAACCAAAAGCATACAAATTACCCTGATCAACAGTTCACATACCCCAGTTCTTAATATTGTGTATTGCCCCCTCTAACATCAATGACAGCATGAAGTCTTCTGTGGTAGTTGTGGATGAGGCTTTTTATTTTTCAGATGGTAAAGCTGCCCATTCTTCTTCACAAAAAGCCTCCAGTTCCTGTAAATTCCTGGGCTTCCTTGCATGAACTGTGCGTTTGAGTTTCCTGGAGTATCTCAATGATCTAGAGGTCAGGAGACTGAGTTGGCCACTCCAGAACCTTCACTTTGTTCTGCTGTAGCCAATGACAGGTCGACTTGGCCTTGTGTTTTGGATCGTTGTCATGTTGGAATGTCCAAGTACGTCCCGTGCACAGCTTCTGGGCTGATGAATGCAAATTTGCCTCCAGTATTTGCTGATAATGTGCTGCATTCATCTTTCCTTCAACTTTGAACAAGTTTTCCTGAGCCTTCGTAGCTCACACATCCCCACATCATCAGTGATCCACCTCCGTGCTTTACAGTAGGAATGGTGTTACTTTCATCATAGGACTTGTTGACACCTCTCCAAATGTAACATTTATGGTTGTGGCCAGAAAGTTCTTTTTTGGTTTCATCAATCCAAATTACCTTGTTATAGAAGTTTGGAGGCTCGTCTCTTTGCGGTTTGGTGTATTGTAGATGAGACACTTTACGGCATTTGCGCAGTAATGGCTTTCTTCTGGACACTTAACCATGAAGCCCATTTTTTTAAGTGCCTCCTTATTGTGCATCTTGAAACAGCCACACCGCTAGTTTTCAGTGAGTCCTGTGTTTCAGCTGATGTTGTTTTTGGGTTTTTCACCCAGGCGAAGGAAATCATGAATACCTGCGCTGTGGCCAGTGACCCGGACAACGTGTGCCCACCCCTTCAACAGATGTAGTATAGTCGGCGCTGTTTTCTTTGACTGATCAACCAAACATAGGCTATTTTCACATCAGCGTTTTGTAACAACTGCAACAGATCAGGCAAAGTTGAACTTTTGAATTCAGTTTTGCCTGATCTGCCGAAAGCCGAGACATTTGTGGCAAGACTGCGTTCTACCTACTGCATTTCCTATAGGATATCCGGCACTTGCGGTTTTGTTGCGATCCGGCCAATATGGCACTTGCAGCAACGGACAAAAACTGCTGTGAGCAGTGGTTTTAAACTTGCCGCAAGTGCCAGATTTGCTGGATCGCAACAAAACCGCAAGTCTCGCAAATGTCCGCAAGTCCTATAGGGAATGCATTAGGCAGAACGCAGTCTTCCCACAAGTGTCTCGGCTTCTGTCAGATTAGGCAAAACTGAGTTCAAAAGTTTAACTCTGCCTGATCTGCGGCAGTTGTTACAAACCACTGATGTGAAAGTAGCCTACTGGTGCCGTCACACGCATCAATTTACTGAACGATATTGTTAGTGATGACATGCACGCGCGATCGCTAACAATATCGTTCATATCGCTGGTGAGCTGTCACACAGGCAGACTCGCCAGCGATGAATGGACCAGAGACATTTAAATATATTTCCACGATGTCTTGCTCCCTCTGCCAGGCTGCGGTTAGCGGGAGCAGGCTGGTATCCATGGTAAACTGCAGGTAACTATGCAGAACGCGCTGCCTAGATACCCGAAGTATACCTTGGTTACCAGCCTTCTCCGCTCACCGGCTGGTATCCAAGGTATACAGCGGGTAACTAGGGTCCCTAGTTACCCGCTGTGTACCTTGGATACCAGCCGGTGAGCGGAGAAGGCTGGTAACCAAGGTATACTTCAGGTATCTAGGCAGCGCGTGCTGCCTAGTTACCTGCAGTTTACCTTGGATACCAGCTCCCAGCGCTTGCAGAGAGGCGCTGGGAGCTGGCTAAGGGGCCTTTCACACTTGCGTTTTTTTCCTGATTTTTTTTTTTTTTTTTATACAGTATTTTGCCCATTCACTTTAATTTGGTCAGGTAGAATCATGTTTTCTCCTGAAATCATTAAAGAGAATAGGCAAAAAAATGAATCCTGTAAGAATCAGGTTTTTTCCTGATCTTCCAAATCAGGAAAAAAACGCAAGTGTGAAAGGCCCCTTATCGGTCGTCTCCTGGTGTCACACGCAGCGATGCTGCGTGTCCACCGGGCAACCAACGTTGGATTTGAGGTCCTGTCCTCAAATCAAACAATGAATGATCAGCTGACTGATCATTCATCGTTTGTAGTGTCACACGCAACAATGTCGTTTCGACATCGTTCAAGTGTCACAGAACACGTGACTTTTGAACGATATAGGCAACGATATCGTTGCGTGTGACTTGGCCTTAGAATGGTGCTGTTTTCAGGACAAATTCATAGACAGACTGGATAGGCCTTTTATCTAATATATAAAGTTGTGTGTGTGTTTGTTCGGGATTGGCATCTTCACCGTTGCAACTACAGCCACAAAATTTTGCACAGTCACACGTCTGGACCCCGAGAGCATCATAGGCTATGTTGTGAGGCGAAATTTTAACCCTGTGTGTTCCAGTTAACCAAACAATTTTGCCCCGATCTACATAATGGGGAAAAAGTGACAGTTACCAGTTGACAGTTGTGAATGAGAGGGGCTTAATGACAGCGCCAAAGACTACCAGTATATACCAGCATATAGTCTCTAAGGTGGAGCCCCAACATGGGATATTCACCACGCACGGGGACATGTATACACACCACACACACAGAGTAACAGCAAGTGTATAGTCGCTAAGGTGCAGCCCCAACATTGGATACTCGCTACGCACCCGAACACACACCACAGAGACACACACACACCACACAGATGACTACCCTCCCACCCCCATAGGGACACACACACATACACACCCTATAGGGACACATGCACTCACCCCACCGGGACACACACACACACCACAAAGACACACACACACACCACACAGACCATCCCCCCCCCCCCACAGGGACATACACACCCTATAGGGACACATGCACTCACCCCACAGGGACACACACACCACACAGACACACAGATGTGCACAAATCGCCTCACACAACTCTCCTCATACGTGTGCTATCTTTAATTTCCAAAAATAAACATCTCATTGGCTGTTTTTAATGTGCAGCACATGTGCCATATAGGGAATTAAGGCAGATGTCAGTCACATGAGCTGTCTATTATGTGTATGTGTGAGGTAACATATACTGCCCGGCCGGGGGGAGGGTTTACTGTTGGCTGGAGATTTATTAGGCTGCCTATAGCAACCAATCACAGCTCAGCTTCTATTTTCCTACAGGTCATTAATATGACATATTCAAATTCTATTTTGTTATAGCTAACATCAGCTATTTATTAACCCGGGCGTAGCCGGGTACTACAGCTAGTATATAATAAAATGTCCCGTTTGATGACATGTTCTACCTTCTCCCATAGAACAAATCAGGATTGCTTTGCTGAGGCTTTCTTTTCCACCCTACAAACACTGTTCAATGCTCCATCCTCCTCCCCTCTGGCTGACGTGGATGTTTCCAATGTCTCTGAGCTCCTCGTGGATCTTACAAGACCCAGCGGCCTGAAGCAACAAGCAAAAAATCCTCCTGACTACCAGGTGAGTGATGTTGGCTGTCGTATGAGGCTGTATTCATATGCCCAGTAATCATCCATTAGAACAGATCCAACAGAGATTCATTGGCTGATAGTTGTGCAAACACAACTTTTTTTTGCCCATTTTGTAAAAAATGTATTTTTGAAGGATTTGTTTTTTTTTAACATGGGAATCTGTGGAACATGGATCCATTACCTGATTGCTATTAAGGCTATGTTCACACTTTTATGCATTTTTGAGCGCTTTTTTACGAGCGCTTTTCAAAAATACGCAATGCGCCTTTTGTCTGCCGGCAAAGTGGATGTGAAATTCACTTTTCCGTACAGACACTGCGTAATTTTATGCAGTGCTTTTTTGGGTAAAAGCTCCTGCGTAAAAAGAATGACCATGTCAATTCTTTACGCAGAAACGCCGGCCCTTTTTCCCATAGGGGGCGGCACTGCTGCATGTGATGTCAGAGGGGGAGGAAGAATCCTGTTCCTCCTCCCCTCTGTGACATGTGTGACCGCCCCCATTTGATTTCGCAGTGTATTACTATACACTGCAAAATCAAAATGAAATAAAGCCAAATGTATTAAAAATAATAAAGAATGACTACTTACACCGGATAGTGCGAAAAGGCGTCGGAAAGGGTAAGTAGTCATTCTTTATAGTTTTTAATACAGTTGGCTTTATTTAATTTTGATTTCGCAGTGTATATTAATACACTTCAAAATCAAATGGGGGCGGTCACAGAGGGGAGGAAGCAGGATTCTTCCTCCCCCTCTGTGACATCACTTCTTCCCTGGGCCATAAAAGTGTGCTGTGTGAGAAGCACTGCTTCTTTTTTTGTGCGGGTGCAAAACTCTGGTAAAAGCGCCCACGCAAAAAAAGCGCTATGCGTGAACATAGCCTTAGTCTCCATTTTTCTTTCAATTGTAAAGGATCCATTTTTTTTGCTTACTGGTTCAATTTCAAATGAAAGATAAATAACAATCCGTTAATGGATCCATTTTCCATAAACTCCAATGTGAAAGAAAAATAAAAATCCTGCAAAAATCACAACAGTTTTGCCATATTATCCATTCTAACGAATAATTGCTGGACATGTGAATTCAGCCATATATCGTCCTCCTCTCTTCCAGATCTCCACCGTTCATGACAACCTGGCTCTTAAAATTTGCAATGAAATAATGAAAGATCCCACTTCACCAGACGTTCGCATCTACGCAAAATCACTGTGTTCTCTTGAGCTGTCGAAGGAGTTTGCAAAAGACCTGCTTCCTTTACTGGATGCTGCTATGGAGGTGAGGGGTGTCCCTGTATGTTTGTTTATGGAATAGTTCGTTTGGAAATTTAGAAACAAAATCTCACATTTTAATTGTGCCCCGATAATATAATTTTAAATGTGAAATGAAATCCATATTTCTTATATCCTTTCTTCCTCTAACACACCCTAAAGGGTCGCCAGGGCCTTGCAGTATGTAGATTGAACGCTGTCATTGAACCAAATAATTAATCACTATTTTCTTGACTCCTCCTAGTGGTGGCTGCATGGAATAATCTTGAGGGGCAATCACCCTGAAACGCAGTGTCTGCAGTGTGGGGTTCTGATCTGGCACAAATCCTAAGTCATATTAAAAGGCTTGTTAAAGAGGACCTGTCACCCTCCTCTGCATGGCAAACTAAATGCAGCACTGAATGCAGCATGTCTGCTGCATTCAGGGAAGGGGTCCCCCATGTGTCTGTGTGCTGTGTACCATGAGAAATACACTTTAGAAAGCTTAGAGATAAATGTCAGGAGGGAGTTTACTTATCTCGGAGCTCTGCTTCTTACACATAGGCTATAGGCTGGAGTGCTGGAGGGGGCGGGGATCGCCCCCCCTCCAGCGCTGATAGGGACACTCCCCATCATTTTCACAAAGATGGCGCCTGGATGAACCAGGTGAGCCGCCGCTTCTCTGCAGCCTGATCCCCCTGCATGGGGGGGGGGGGGGGATCAGACTGCAGAGAAGCTGCGGCTCACCTGGTTCATCCAGGCGCCATCTTTGTGAAAATGATGGGGAGTGTCCTCACGGTGTCTGCAGAGGTCTTCTTCCTCTGTACAGGACCCGCCGTGATGTCAGTCACGTGACCGCAGGTTACCATGGTGTAACCTGCGGTCGCGTGACTGTGACATCACTGCAGGTCCTGAACAGAAGAAGACCTGCAGACACGGCGAGGACGCCGGGAGACGGCGGGGGCCTCGGGGACAGGTGAGCATATCCTTCTTTTTTTTTCAGCCCGGAGGCAACGATTTTATGCCGGAATCGGATGCCTATTTGGCATCAGATTCCAGGCATCAGAAGGGAGCCGATGCTGTCCGATGAAATTGGCTCCCTTCAAAATCGTAGCCTGAGCCTGGGCTGTCAGATCGCTTTCTGCAGCTCGATCTCCATGCAGGGGGATCGGGCCGCAGAGTAGCGATTTGACATCCCAGGCACGGTGATCTACTATGGACGGTGGATGTAGCAGAGGCGATCGAGCGTCATGGAACCTTCATTGTGGACTTCGTCGGATCTTTATAATAAACATGGAGTCCGAATTTTGTTTGCTTTTTCAAATAAAAAGATTTTTCTTGTGTATTTTCTCTGGTGTATTTTTTTTTTTTTTTGACTATTTACTAGAGATTCCTAATGGCCGGGTCTAACATTGCCCCGACATCATGAATCTCGGGCTTAGTGCCAGCTGCCAATAAAAAATCTGGCATTAACCCCTTCATTACCCAGTTTGCCACCGGCACATGGGCAACTGGAAGAGTCTGGGTACAACACCAGAAAATGGTGCTTCAATGAATGCGCCATTTTCTGGGGCGGCTGCGGGCTGCAATTCACAGGTTGGACTCCTCAGCATGGAGAGACCCAAAGGTTGTGGGCCCCCCACACTGCAAATTACAACCCACAGCCACCCCAGAAAATAGTGCATTCATTAGAGGCACCATTTTCTGGTGCTGTACCCCAACTCTCCCAGTTGCCGTTGTGCTGGTGGCACACAGGAGCTCTCCATACGTGACATGGTGTCTGCTAACAAGTTGAATAGAAAATTTAGCTTCAATTGTTAGCGAACACCATGTAGTGTATGGAGAGCCCCTGTGTACCTAAACATCTGAGCTCCCCCACAAGTGACCCCATTTTGGAAATTAGACACCCCCCCCAAGGAACGTATCTAGATGCATAGTGAGCACTTTGAACCCCCAAGTGCTTCACAAATTGTGTGAAAAAAAGTACTTTTTCATTTTTACGGCTCAATTTGTGAAGCACCTGGGGGTCAAAGTGCTCACTATACATCTGGATGAGTTCATTGGGGGTCTAGTTTCCAAAATGGGGTCACTTGTGTGGGAGCTCCAATGTTTAGGCACACAGGGGCTCTCCAAATGCGACATGGTGTCCGCTGCTAATTTGAATGGAAAAGCAGCTCAAATTGTTAGCGGACACCATGTCGCATATGGAGAGCCCCTGTGTGCCTAAACATTGGAGCTCCCACACAAGTGACCCCATTTTGGAAACTAGACCCCCCCAATGAACTCATCTAGATGTATAGTGAGCACTTTGAACCAGGTGCTTTACAAATTAATCCATAAAAATAAAAATGTACTCTTTTTTTTTTTTTTTTTTTCTCCACAATTTTCTTTTGGCCTAAGGGTATGTGCACATCTGACGTTTCTGCATCTTTGCAGACCGTCCTAAAACCGGTGGAGAATGGCAGAAACTGAGTTTTTTGACCTCAGCAGTGTCCATCGTTTTTTTAGCGTTTTTTGAGCTTTTTCCGACCGGTTTTATAGCGTTTATACAGCGTTTTGTCGGCGGTTTTCTGGCGGTTTTTCTTAGCGTTTTTATGCCGGTTTTTTTTGGGCACTTGTAAGCTAGAACCGCTGGAAAAACGCTCAAAAGAAGTCACTTGCTCTATCTTTGAAAACCGGTGGAAAACCGGTGAAAAAACTGAAAACGACCAGAAAAAAAACGTTCTAATGAACACAGCGTTTTCTAAACTCCATTGAGTATCATGTTAATCCAGCCGGTGGCTAGGATTAACATAAATTAACATAAAACTGAGCGGAAAACGCCGACTGAAACCGGTAAAAAGCAGCCCACAAAACGACTGATGTGCACATACCCTAAATTTTTTCATTTTCTCGTGGGCAACAGGACAAAATGCATCCTAAAATTTGTTGGGCAATTTCTCCCGAGTACACGGATACCTCATATGTGGTCATAAACCACTGGGCGCACGGCAGGGCTCAGAAGTGAAGGAGCGCCATTTCACTTTTTGACTGGAAAATTACCTCCAAAAGTCAAATTACGCTCCTTCCCTTCTGAGCCTGCCGTACGCGCAAACAGTGGTTTATGACCACATATGAGGTATCGATGTACTCAGGAGAAAATGCCCAACAAATGTATTAATGCAAGGTGTGCACGGACACCTATTGCAAGGCTTTGCTTGTTTGTTGGGTCAAGACCAGTATCTTTACATAGACAAATAATGAGTTATTCTAAATGCTTTATTGCCTATAAATATAGAAACATACAGCATTAAAGGGAAACTGACAGGTGCTCCAGAACCAGCAGCAGTTGTCTACCTATCTATATCCCCTTCCTGCACACACAAACAAATCTTTAGAAAAAGCATTTGTAAAGTCTGTTTGAAATGCAAATTATCCATTTGTCGAGTCGTTGGGGCGTTGGTTTCTCCAGACTAGCATGTTATCACTTCTGTGGGTGTAATAACATTATTTACAAGAGCAAGCATCATCGCCAGCACTACACAGTTCTCACGCATGCGCACCACTTTGATCACTCACATCACTGAGCCTCTGAAGCTGTGTGTACATGTCTCTCTTCAGGGAGCTCTGTGCATGATCAGAAGTGGAAAAGACTGCTCAAGTACACAGAAGAGCCGAAGAAAAGCAGTTTTCTGCCCCTCCGATCAAGCACAGAGCAACTCTCTGAAGCAGAGACATGAACACTCAGCTCCCAAGGCTCAGTGATGTGAGTGAACAAAGTGGTGCGCATGCGCAGAATCTGTATAGTGCTGGCAATGACGCCAACTCTTATAAATTATTCCCAATAGATTGTAAGCTTGCAAGCAGGGCCCTCACTCCTCTTGTAACTGTTGAACTATATGCTACTATGTATTGTCCATACATTGCCCTCTGCTTAATTGTGAAGTGTTTTGGAATATGTAGGTGCTATCTAAATAATATTTATTATTCTCACACTTGCTAGTCTGGGGAACCAATGTCCCATTGATTAGGGAAATGGTTCATCTGCATATCCTAAACGGACGTTGCAGGTTTCTTTTTATAAAGATCTGTTTGTGTGCCGGTTGGGAATTTAGATAGGTAGACACAACTGTTGGTAGTTCAGGGGGCACGGAGCACCTCTCAGGTTCCCTATTACATGAATTATCACCCCGATACAGTAGAGATGAGGAAAACATTTTAAGAGGGAAACTCCGGGGAGATTACAATTTTTTTTTTCGTTTTTTTTTTAGTCTCTGCACTCCTATACTATAATGCTGAGCTGCCTGTTACACATGTATAATGTCTATAACACTTGTAAATCACTTATTCGCTAGCTGCTCCTAACAGATCACCCCTCCCATATGGGAAAATACATCACGCTTGATTGTATAGCTCTCCTCGCTGTAAGCATCAGAGAGTCCGATAACAGACACTTCTTCATTCCAGTCATATGAGTGTGACGTCGCAGAATGTCCTGCTATGAGCAAGGCTCCGATATCTGCTTGTGTGCAGAGAGAAGGGGCCACGGCTCTCTGATTGGATTGGCTGCGGGGGAAGCAGATATCGGAGACTGGCTCATAGCAGGTCCTTCTTTTTCGTCACGGCCATGGGATTTGTAATGAAGCAACATCTGTTATTGGACTCGCTGATGCTTACTGTTGGGGGAGCTACACAATCAAGTGTGATGTGTTGTCCCATATGGGAAGGGATGACAGGTATAACGGGCAGCTCAGCATTCTAGTATAGGTGTGCAGGGTCCATTACAATGTGTTTTTTTTTTTTTTTTTTTTTTTTTGTTAATCTCCATGGAGTTCCCTTTAAGGGCTTTTCTGCTATATTTTGTAACTTAATGGAAAGTCACAATGGGTAATGGATAAAATGAAGGCATACCTGGGACTAAACCTCCACCTTCTTCCGCTTTGATGACCCGACTGGAAGCAATGACCTCATGACTGCCAATGTGCTGATTGGTGGCAGGGTCAGGTGGCTGCTGGGATGTTGTTGTCCTGTTTTAGACTAAAGCCTCATAAATTCTGGTCATGGAGAATTTGGCATTTACAAAACAGGCTTTTAAGAGCTGATTTATGTAATGGTTTCAAAATGTAGATCCAGGGGAGAAGGCAATAATGGAGGATTCACTCTGTATCTGCAGAATCTTTGTTGTCTAATGGAGGTATCAATCGTAAAGCATGTAAAATAATTGACGTTCACTTGCAAGCGCTGCATCCACACTGAAATCTGTGCTCAGCTGGGACTGACTATCCCCTCACGGGTGCTGTTGCCAGCCATGCCCATGATACACATGAATTGTCCAGTTTCTTACCTTTACATCTTGCTATATTTTTCTTTTTTAGAATATTTTTGATAAAGTTTGCTTAAGAGCAATAGAAAAGGTAAAGATGCAGCTGTGTAACAAGGACCCAAAAGAGCGAAGTGCTGTATCTCAGGAAGCCACTGCGACTAATGACCAAGAGCGAGCAGAAGGTAATGTACCAGCCAAGACATGAGGGCTTGTTCTACAAGTAAAGCATCAAATGCAGTTTAGATACACATTGAAATCAACCATTTTTGTTGGCTTCTTAAAGCGAACCTGTCCCTGTCTTCCGTAGGATTTCCCTATATACTGTAATTTGTTGCCAACACTTCTTAACCCTCTGTGTCCTACCTTCATCAACGTTTTATAAACCCAGTTACCCGAGAAACTTCAAAATGTCTTAAAACTGTCCCCCATTGTTTCCTTTCTAAGTCCGAAGAACAATAATTGCAGGAACACAGTAGACGTCAAGCACAATCCAGAATAACTCTTCAGACTGCTTGGTGTCGCCTCTGTGCCTGCAATCGCGCCCCTCCAGCTTTGACATAGGAATAGTCATCCTCGTGGCTCACACATTACATCACAGTTGTGATTTAGTGCAGGCACGATTTGCTGTTCCTCGGGGCAACTAAAAGGGGTTGTAGCACTATCCATAAAAAAAGAAAACTCCAGCACTAGTTAGACTGCTGCAGAGAAACCTCAGATCTGTCCCAGAGCTCCATAAACCACATCCAGGATTAACGGGTGCCAACTTATAATAGAAGCAGGTGTGTCCAGTGTAGAAGAGTCGAACAGCTCTCCGGTCCTTAACCCTGCTGTTCTGTGTGGTCAAAAATGACCGAATTTGAAGTTTTTGATTTCATTTTTCATTTGTTTATGAACAACCATGTTCTCATACAGTATAATAATGCAACATGTATTCAAATAAAACAATAAATTAGCTAAAAATCAAGACTTTATTAGGTCCAGTCAAAAATGAACGGAACATTAGAAATGTATGAGAGACCCGAACAGAACAGCAGAGTTAAGACTTTCAACTTTATTTCATAATGGTGCATAAGCAAAACAGGGAGAGATGCATGATGTGTGGAATAACAGCCTGGTTCGCACCTTGTGGTGCTTCAACCGCTTCCGCCTCTTCACCTGACGTCCGGTCAGCCCTTAAGTTGACCTGAGATCGTCATGATAACCAGTGTGTAATTAAAAACAATCTAAATATGTATAATTAAAAGATGAAGAAAATAACTTACAGCAAAACACTTAAGTCATTCTTACCATTGAACCCTATGGCTCCTTGTGCATCAGTATGTATTATCCACAGTGTTTCTTGTAGCAAAAATCTATCAATTTCACTGCCCTTTAAGGTAACTGTCTAACCCTGCAAACCGTAGGTTAGGATTGCTATGATGGTACAAACGCATATGATCTAGAAGTCTCGTGGCACCTCTACCATTTGTAAAAGCATTATAGTGTTCTTTAAACCTAATAAATAGGAAGTGGATTGTTTTTCCTGTATAGAAAAGGTTTGAGGGGCAGAACAAAATAGTTTTTTGGGGTAGTGTAATTATTTTTGACAATGTTGTCCCTGACATTCCTACATCTCTTAAGAGAATGTTGATTGCTCTCAGTGTGAGAAACAAGATACAAATCTTGTAGTTGTGATACCTTTTAATGGCTAACAAAAATAAAATAAATGATGTTATAAGGCGAGCTTTCGAGACGACTCAGGTCTCTTCATCAGGCATGGTATGAAAAGATATTGAATGAAACTCAAAATATATGCATGCACAACTAAAATGATTGGACATTTGACTAAATTAACATTACAAAGACTGGACATTTGGCAAAATAAACAAAGCTGTCTTGGAGAGCATCTTCAAACAGGCAGGCCCAGTGGTAATAAAGTCTTTAGGACACTAAATTATAAGAAAACCTGGTGTCCAAGATTTCCATGTCTTTGAACAACATTGTTTAGACGTGGTAATGAGCCATAAAGCCATCAGCAATGTTCAGTCCATTCTGTATACAATTGAAGCTCCTAATTAGCTTGGATTCACACACCCTTCAATGTTTTTGGGATTTAAAATTACCTCTCAAAATTAAAACCTTCATATTATCAATGTTATGTCCTTGGCCAGAAAAATGCTCCGTTACTGGAAAATAGATTTTTTCGTGTGTAATTGTGTGACGGTGAGACCTCATCCTTGCTCTTAGACGCTGCCCAGTCTCCCCAACATAGAAAGAACCTACTGGGCAAATGGTGCACATAATTAAATATACCACATTGAAAGAGGAGCATGTGAAAGTCCCAGTAATCTTATAATCCTGCTGTGTATTGGGGATCTGTATCCTGTCTCTGGTCTCTATGTGAGCACAGGTCTTGCAGCTCTTCACATTGCATGGATAAGTTCCTTTTGGTGTATCCGAGGGCATCAAACTTCGGACCATGATGTTTCTTAAATTGGGAGGCTGCCTGTAGCACAGCAAGGGAGGGTCTTTGAATATTATTTTAAGTCGGTCATCCTTGTGTAAGATGTGATGAAGTTTCCTGGCAGTTTTCCTTAGTACCTCAAGCTGTGGGTTGTAAAAATTCTAAATGGTTCATTCCAGACATCAGTATATCGGAAACCGATTGACCGTCCCACATACCTCAGATGGGACAGTTTCCACCCGAAACACATCAAAAAATCCATGGTCTACAGCCAGGTCCTCAGATATAACCGTATTTGCTCCAACCCAGTGGAAAGGGATGAACACTTAAACCAGCTAAAAAAGACATTTTTAAACCAGGGCTACCATCCCACCTCCATTGAGGATCAGATCATTAAAGCCACAAGGATCCCTAGAAGTCAAGCGCTCCAATACAGAGAAAAAGAGGAGAACAATCGTGTTCCTCTGGTGGTGACCTACAACCCACAGCTTGAGGTACTAAGGAAAACTGCCAGGAAACTTCATCACATCTTACACAAGGATGACCGACTTAAAATAATATTCAAAGACCCTCCCTTGCTGTGCTATAGGCAGCCTCCCAATTTAAGAAACATCATGGTCCGAAGTTTGATGCCCTCTGATACACCAAAAGGATCTTATCCATGCAATGTGAAGAGCTGCAAGACCTGTGCTCACATAGAGACCAGAGAGAGGATACAGATCCCCAATACACAGCAGGATTATAAGATTCCTGGGACTTTCACATGCTCCTCTTTCAATGTGGTATATTTAATTTATGTGCACCATTTGCCCAGTAGGTTCTTTCTATATTGGGGAGACTGGGCAGTGTCTAAGGCCGGCTTCAGACTGCGTCTGAGATCCGATCCGTAGCTGTCCGCTTGAAGCAGACAGCCGCGGACCGGATCAGCACACAGGACCGGGGGGCTATTATGTCCTCCGATCCTGTGTGCAGCCGCACGCAGTTCCTGCTGCTGATAGGTGAGGACCGCGAGCACACAGCATCGGAGGACATAATAGCCCCCCGGTCCTGTGTGCTGATCCGGTCCGCGGCTGTCTGCTTCAAGCGGACAGCTACGGATCGGATCTCAGACGCAGTCTGAAGCCGGCCTAAGAGCAAGGATGAGGTCTCACCGTCACACAATTACAAACGAAAAAATCTATTTTCCAGTAGCGGAGCATTTTTCTGGCCAAGGACATAACATTGATAATATGAAGGTTTTAATTTTGAGAGGTAATTTCAAATCCCAAAAACATCGAAGGGTGTGTGAATCCAAGCTAATTAGGAGCTTCAATTGTATACTGAATGGACTGAACATTGCTGATGGCTTTATGGCTCATTACCACGTCTAAACAATGTTGTTCAAAGCCATGGAAATCTTGAACACCAGGTTTTCTTATAATTTAGTTTATTACCACTGGGCCTGCCTGTTTGAAGATGCTCTCCAAGACAGCTTTGTTTATTTTGCCAAATGTCCAGTCTTTGTAATGTTAATTTAGTCAAATGTCCAATCATTTTAGTTGTGCATGCATATATTTTGAGTTTCATTCAATATCTTTTCATACCATGCCTGATGAAGAGACCTGAGTCGTCTCGAAAGCTCGCCTTATAACATCATTTATTTTATTTTTGTTAGCCATTAAAAGGTATCACAACTACAAGATTTGTATCTTGTTTCTCACACTGAGAGCAATCAACATTTTCTCAACTGACTAACACGGTACCAAACCTTTTTCTTCTCTTAAGAGATTAACGGCTTTCTGGATGCCACTTCATGGAGATTGCTATCACTTTCAGTTATGTGCCATTACTTTCATAAAACCTGTCTGATGACACTATACATTGGGCTAAATTCAAAGCTGAAAATTAATCTTTTGATTTTTAGATCCACCTCTTAAGTCACTCTGTGAAAATCTATTAGCCCTCTCCAGGGCAGTATCTAGAATGTTATCAGGATAACCTCTGGAACTAAAATTACTCGGCAATTCAAGTGCCTGCTCTGCAAATATTTCATTTTTGTTATTAAAGGGAACCTGTCACCTGATTTTAAGCCCCTACACTATCACTAGCTGTCCTACACCTTCCTAGCAGCTCCCTATCTATCCCTTTCTTATCTAAAGTGACCCTATTAAACATGTGTAAAAGAAGTATAAACTTACTGCAGTCCCAGTGGTTGGGGGACTGGGTAGGCGTGCCCACGCTGCCTTCATCACACCTCCGTGTTAAAATGCATGCCCCGCTGGGCGGCCTTATTCTTTGTCCTCTCTGCCCCCTGGATTTGGAATCTCCCGCCCTCTGTGAACTTCCATGCACCTGCCTGGCGTCACATCCGACGCAGTGCATTATGGGGCCGGTCACGTGATCGGCCCTAGTGCATTATGGGCCCGATCACGTGATCGGCCCCAGTGCATTATGGGCTTGATCACGTGATCGGCCCAGCTCCACGCATGCGCAATGCGCTTGTTGAAGCCGGGCCGATCACGTGATCAAGCCCATAATGCACTAGGGACGATCACGTGACCGGCCCCATAATGCACCGCGCCGGATGTGACGCCCGGCAGGTGCATAGAAGCACACAGAGGGCGGGAGATTCCAAATCCAGGGGGCAGAGAGGGCAAAGAATAATGCCGCCCAGCGGGGCGTGCATTTTAACACGGAGGTGTGATGAAGGCAGCGTGGACACGCCTACCCAGTCCCCCAACCACTGGGACTGCAGTAAGTTTATACTTCTTTTACACATGTTTAATAGGGTCACTTTAGATAAGAAAAGGATAGATAAGGAGCTGCTAGGAAGGTGTAGGGGCTTAAAATCAGGTGACAGGTTCCTTTTAATCCTCGGTCTAAGGAACTGACTATAAGTTAACGAATGCCTGGCATGGAATGGGTGCATGCTTGAAAAATATAGAGTACTATTAGAAGCTACCAGCTTTTTATGAACTTCCATATTCACAAAGCAGTTTCCCGGGTCAACTTAAGGGCTGACTGGACGTCAGGTGAGGAGGCGGACTGGTTGAAGCGCCACACAGTGCGAAACAGGCGGCTGTCCCATACACACCCTGCATCTTTCCTTGTCTTGCTTATGCACCCTTATTAAATAAAGTTGGAAGTCTTTTAAAGATAAGAGTTCTGCTGGACTCTTTCTACATTAAAAGGGTTGTAGGAGGGTTGCTACTGACAGCTAAGGTTACAGATTACTATCACAATGATTTCCCGGTATTGGGGACGTGTGGCAGGTTTAGGAAGTCTTGATTGTCTGGTGAAACGCTTCATATTAAATGTTTTCCTTTCTTTTGGAGCACCAAGAGTTAATGTCAGTTTTGCTGCTAGCAGCTCTTGAGTGTTTTTCAGGTGCAGCTACTCTGTGACTACTCCCATCCCATTTAAATAGTCCCATGACTCAGCTTTTGCTGGTGATTAAATATTTTTCTGTGATAGGCCCCTGGGTGGAAGGAGCTGTAAAGGTGGGTTTACACGTTGCGATATCGGCATCCAATTTCAATGAAAAGTCACGTGGTTTGATCGTTGGAGCAGATATCGTTCCTGCGTTGTATGGTGTGAACGTCCAATACGATGCAGGAACGATGTCAATGCGATATCGGGGATTGAATGAGCGTGCTCTCCAATGGTCCGATATTGAATGGAGATTGGAGCCGGATCGTGCTGTGTGACAGCCCAACTCCGATGTGTTCTGCCGCGTCACCCATTCACTCCCATGTTAAATGGTCGTTCCTGGGTTGGGGGGCGTACACATCGTCGGGACGTTGGATCCCGATATCGCGCTTTGTAAACCGGCGATGCGATGCAGGGAAAAGCGCGCTCAAAAAGCGCGCTCCCGCGTCGTTGGATACGATATTGCTCCGATATCGCGACGTGTAAACCCACCTTTAGTGTACTGACCTGTGCCAAATCGTCTGTTGCCTAGGAGTGTGGCCATGAAATTGCTGCTGTTGTCCTTTTTCCCCCGTCTGTCTTTCCTTCTCATGGTGTTTATTAGTGCGGTGGTGGGAATAGCGCTATCACCAGCCTACTCACTAGTAAGGATGAGTTTAGGGAAAGCAAGGGCCTAGGTATCCTGGTTGGCAACAGGGTGAAAGAACCCACATAGGGACGATGGGTAGCTCCGGGTAGATCCTCAGGTGAGTGTTGGTGTGTGTCAACCTCCCTTCCTCCTCTAGTGCCAGGGCCCACCGTTTTTTGTGTCCCCGGTGTACCATCATTTGTTGTGATGCGTGCCAGACACCGGTAGGTCCGTGCTCCACTTTTATGCAGTATATTCGGACATGCCAGTCGCAGCATAACATTTGTATAGGGAAAACCTAGAAACAGACTCCATTTTAAAGAAGTCATAAAATAATCTAGCACAGAGATGCCATAAAACCCAGGAAGCTTGTTTGTCTGTCGTGTAAAAAAAAAAAAAAATTTTGTCCGTCAGAGGCCATTGTGCCATCACAGACACTATTTCTCCCTTTTCAAACTGAGGCTTTTTAGCTTTAGCAGGTGACAAATATTCTTTATGAAGAATCTGTAATGATAGGCTAAAATATACATTATATTGGAGGTCTGCATTTTACAAAAAAAAGGACATAGTACATGCGCTTTCCCAGAGGTGTCCCACTGTCGAGTACTGAAATAATCGGGGTGCTTAGTCCAGTAGTGGTCGGGTGTTGGTGGTCCGTCCACATCAACTGCTGCCTAGTAGAAAACAATGGGTCCTCTCTGAAGTAGTGAGATTCATGTAATTTTATTTTGTGTGTTAATAGCAGAAAGCCGTCCCTCCTGTTTTTTCAATGAGTTGTCCACTAGTTGGACAACCCCTTCTGATTCCTCAGGTCTGCTCCCATTCAAATAAATAGGTTTAAACTCTCCTCCTGTGCCATTAGTGTTGTCAGCCGTCGCTCTCCCTGGGCTCACTTGAGGTTGTTACATCATGAGAGCCCTTAACCCAGTCACTGCCTCTCTTCCCCTGCCTTCAGACATCTAAGTGATTGACAGGAAGGTAGCGGCAAGCCGCAGCCCTCACTGCCCACAATGACACCATAGTGAATTGTTCATCCCCAAATAAGCCGGCTTATTAAACTGAGATGTTCCTGAGAAAAGGTTCTGTAAAAAGAAAGTCAGTCCCCTCCCAGAAACAGCAGTTTGATTAGCACAAATCTATAAACATTCTTGTTTTCTGCCATAAGAACATATTTTAGAAATACACTTTCCTATAACTTTTAACTGTTTATTTTCCTAATCGTATGAACAACAAATCCATCTAAATCTTGTTCTAAAATAACGTCCCTGCATCCTGTTTGATCTCGAAACCTGCTCCAAAACAAAGCTTTAGCTATCTATAATAAAAGCCACCAAAATTTCAAGGTAAAAGAAATCTATATTAAGATTTCAGATAACTAAACGGATAATGCTGATCATGTCAGAAATGTTTGCTGGAAACTAAATAATTTTTCTGTTGATGGCAGAACCTTCAGGTGACATTACTGAATGTTAAGGGTTCTCATCCGGTCTGAGGGAAAAATAAAGCTTACAGTCACTCAATGACTACAAACTGCCACACTGTCAATTGCACTTTGTGGTGATTCAGTAGTCCACCGTCACAAAAGTGATCGCAGACTTTTTTTTTTTTTTTTCTCTAGATTGAAAAACCTTTTTAAGAAAACTAGATTAGACAATAGAATAAAGTTCTTTGTTGTTATCGGTGGAGGCAGTCCCAGGGGTGATAAAGAACAAAAAAGTATAGGAGATTCTGTCTTGAAGTCTCATTCATCTTCCACTACCTTCTTCTATCTATATCCCTGCACATTGTTGTCTGCAGAATGAGTTAACTGAGAATCTATCAGCGAACTTGTTCTGCCGTAATGTTTGGAAATTGTTTGTCTTGTTTTGACCTCCTTTCAGCTGATTTAGTGATCCTCTGCAATAAAGTCTTAGGCTACCTTCACATTTGCGTTCCCCTCTGCAGTGTTCTGCAGAGGGCATCCGCAATGTGACCGCAGCACCGCAAGCCCCCATCTTTATAATGGGAGCGCACGGTGCTGCGCATGACCGTGCGCACCCATCCACTGCCGTATGTGATCTGTGCGCAGGCGGATGCCTGCGCACAAATCACCCAGTCTCGTCCGCACCAGAAATGCAACATGTCGCGTTCGTGGTGCGGACGAGACTGGGTGATTTGTGTGCAGGCATCCGCCTGCGCACAGATCACATATGGCAGTGAATGGATGCGCACGGTCATACGCAGCACCGTGCGCTCCCTTTATAAAGATAGGGGCTTGTGGCGCTGCGGTCACATTGCGGATCCCCTCCGCAGAACGCTGCGGAGGGAACGCAAATGTGAAGGTAGCCTCACACTATTCAGTATACATATGTTGATGTATCTGCTGGGATAGTGATGATGGCAGAATCTAGTTGTGATGTCAATTGGAAGTGTGAAATGCTCTCTTGGACCTGTTCGCTTTTTGTAAACTTCTGTTTTGTCCTTTTAGGTAATCTTAATGACAATGATGAAGTGTTCGATGAACCAAAGTCTGTGAGAGGCAAATCAGCCAGAGGTGGTACGTTCTACATATAGCACCTGAGTCCTTGATGAAGTGTCTCCTAGTATAGAGGTCACATCATAATGTTACTTTTAATTCTGCAGGTCGTAAAAAAGTGGTTTCTGCAAGTACAAGGAAAAAGAGCAGCAGATCTGCAGATCCTGTGACTGAAGGGTATGTTGTGTAGATGTCTTATGCACAGTCTGGTTTTCCTATCTTCCATCAAAAAATGGATTCCTATTGATCAAATTTGGTTTTCTTTCAGTACTTGTGTCTTCATTGAAAATTAAAGGGAAACTCCGGGGAGATAAAAAAAAAAATATGTATGATCCCTGCACTCCTATACTGTAATGCTAAGCTGTCTACTACACTTGCTTAATGTTTATAACACTTGTAAATCAATTATTCACTTGCCATTCCTCACCAGTCACCCCCTCTCATATGGGACCTCACACTTAATTATGCAGCTCCCTTCTGCAGTAAGCATCAGCAAGTCCGATAACAGCCGCTTTTTAATTCCAATTTTATAGGCATGACGTCACAGAAGGTCCTGCTGGGGGCCAGTCTCTAATATTTCCTTCTATGCAGAGAGCAGGGGGAGTTCACCACACCTCCTCTCATCGGACTGACTGCGAGGAAAGTTATTATTAGAGACTGGCCCCCAGCAGGATCCTCTATGACGTCATGCCTATAAAAATGGAATTAAAAAGCGTCTGTTATCGGACTTGCTGATGCTTACTGCAGAAGGGAACTGCATAACGAAGTGTGAGATCCCATACAGGAGGGGTGACCAGTGAGGAGCGGCAAGTGAATAATTGATTTACAAGTGTTATAAACATTAAGCAAGTGTAGTAGGCAGCTTAGCATTACAGTATAGGAGTGCAGCGATCATAAATAAAAAAAAAAAATGTTGTATCTCCCCGCTTACTGCGGGAGGGGAGCTGCACAATCAAGTGTCATGTAACGTCCCATACAGGAGGGGTGACCAGTTAGGGTACAGGCACACTGTCGTGCATCAAACACGGAGTGTGATTGATGCACGACAGTGATGCGAGTGCCTGGCTGTATGTAAGTGTATGTGGTGCGAGTGTGAGGTGTGAGTTGTTTTTTTTTTCTCTGCTGTCCATGGTCTTGATGGACCACAGAACAGCATAAGTGCTGCTTGCCTGTATAATTCCTGCTATCCCCATACAGTTAAAATAATGTTTTATTGCTGTGACAGCAGCAGTGAAGCAGTATTGTATGTATAATTTATTATTTTTTGCAAAGTTACACTTATCAGCTTGATTTGACATGTTTTTACCATGTTGGCTGTTCAGGACTTCATTCTGCACTGTGCTACCAAGGGGGTTTTAACCCGGTGAATAAGGGGTTAATCAGACGTTGGTGTCATGACGCCATCTGTCCAGGGTTTGTCCTTTCCCCCCCTGGATACATGGTGACATGACATCATGTGTCTGAATTGGTAAATTTTTCTGTAACCCACATTCAAGTGTATGTCGGGCGTAGAGATGTGACAGAAAGAGCCGTGATTTGTGAATGGAAGCCAGGGCTTCAGCACCATGGACAGCTCCTTACAAATCACCGGCTTATTCTGTGTAATCTCTACACCCGACATACACTTGAACCTGGTTTACAGAATAATTAACCCATTCAGACACATGATGTCATGACACCATGTATCCAGGGGGTGGAGGACAACCCCTGGACAGATGGTGTCATGACACCAGCGTCTGATTAACCCCTTAATCACCGGGTTAAACCCCCCTCGGTAGCACAGTGCAGAATGAAGTCCTGAACAGCCGACATGGTAAAAACATGTCAAATCAAGCTGATAAGTGTAACTTTGCAAAAAAAAATAATTTATACATACAATAATGTTTTATTGCTGTGACCGCAGCAGTGAAGCAGTATTGTAACTGTATGGGGACTGCGGGGGGCCAGTGATTTTGACAGCACACGGCTGCGACTCTCGCACCATGTGCTGTATGGGTGCGAGCTAGACTCGCACCCATATACTTTTAATGGCCCCTTGCGCGAGGCAATCGCGGTGCAATCGCAGCATGCTGCGCAAAGCGAGTTTAATGCCAGAAACTCGCATTAATGTGACCTGTATCATTGAAATATACAGGTCCGAGTTTAATGCGAGTTTTTCTCGCATTAAACTCGCGCGAGTTCAACGCCAGTGTGCCTCCACACTTAGGAGCAGCTAGTGAATAATGGGATTTACAAACAGGCAGCTCAGCATTGTAGTATAGGAGTTCCTTTTCAAACTTCTATTAGTTTTCTTATTAGTACTCGAGTTTTAATGGGAGTGCAGGAACCATCCAAAAATGTATCTCCCACAAAGTTCCCTTTTTAAGAAAGATTAGGAAACCGATTGTAGCCATTCTGTGAACTGGTGCTATTTGCATATTTAATTTCCCAGGGGATTATTGCAACCTTAGTCTTTACAACTCATGTCAAAGGCCTGTCATTGAGCCAACCTGTCCTGCTTTGCACTAATGAGGGGCAACAACCCCAAAACACTTGTCTGCACATCGTTTTAGGTTTATTTTCTTGTCCTAAGTCACGTGGCAAGTTGTTTCCCACCCTATATAAAGTCAATACTGACTTGTAGGATTGCTACTTCCAATAGGTGGCTATTGTCTGGAGCACCTATGTGCAAAAACAGATGTTTGGGTCAGGCCTTCAATATCATTGTTACCATTTAGAATAAAAATATCTAACATTTCATGTACAATGTAACAATGGATGGAAATATTAGTCTGGGTGCAGGGACACTGCAAAAAGAAAATGTCTATGCCTGGACAAGTAGTCCCTTCCCAACAGGGAGGATAAAAATCAATGTTTTTTTTTTTTAAATCTGATTTTTTTTTTTATTTAAATCTGATTTTTTTCAATAAACTGCTTTTTGAGGAAAATATTTTACCATCCAAAGGTTCTTCCATCATGAGATAAAGCTGAGTTGTTTAACACAGTAGAATAAAGGCTGTATATGTGTAACATTCACAATGCCATGCTCTTCCAGAGGTTTCTGTAGGATTAGTGGGCAGTTTCTCTCCTATATTATCACAGACGCTCGCTTTACTTACGCAGTTCTCAAAACTGAATTTGACTCCGCAGAGGTCCCAGCCTCTTCTTCACGGCAAAAATGTTACAACATGAACAGAGTTGAGAAAAAGACCTTAATCCTATTGTTAGGGAATAGACATTAATGATACAGTTCTAGTGGTGGGAAAAAAAAATGCTGAAGTGGTGTTTTTACATAAGAACCCTATCATGGCTCTGTACATAGTGGAGCATTGATAGAGCCATGTGTTTGTGGCCTCATGGGTCATAAAGGTGTTTTGTTGAATTGGGGTAGAACTCCGCACTGGACGATCACTCTTCCAGTGTCCATAATTCTCCCACAGATACTGCGGTCACAGTGTCCTGATGTAACACCTCTATATATGTTTTTCAGGGAGGATAAAGACGCAGAGCCTGTTCCTGTAACTACAAGGCCGTCACGAAGAGCTAAAAGCATCGCTATGGAGAAAACGAAGATGAACCTCTCTAAGCTCATCAACGAGGAGGCACAATAATCTAATATTTCTATAGACAGAGGGAACATCTTGTAGCCAGAGACCTATATATGTATATTCAATGTAACTATTATACCACAATAAAACAGTCTGTTATTTTTTTCTTATAATATATAATACTTTTATTATATTTAACGGTTGAACTTTTAATATTTAAAAAAAAATTCTCCCTTGGCTGAATGTTCACACACCCATGTTTCACAGTCAGACTACGGACCTCGATGTTTCCTGACCTGAGCTAGACAGCCTCATACATACAGATGTACAGCTGCATCTCAATGAATTAGAATATCATCTAAAAATATTTTTTTTTCCAGCAATTCAATACAAAAAGTGAAATACATATATCGTATAGAGTCATTACAGAGTGATCTATTTCATGTGTTTAATTTTCTGAGATAAGGACCTTTGGGTTTTCATTAGCTGTAAGCCATAATCAACATTTACAGAAATAAAGTAGGGAGGATGAAGGGTTAAAAGCCGCACTGCGTATTTCCCGAGACAAATGATGAATATAATTAGACAATGCGTTTCTTACACTCATCTCTCCATGTGCCACTTCTCTTTAGGCCAGTCAATTCAATGTATTCTTTAGCAAATTGTAATATTTTCAACACGTCTTTTTAATTTTTTTAAGAAATGATACTTTGAGGATTTCTTGGAAATCGTTTGTCTTCATGTAGGCATCTCCTGATGGTTACAGTACTCATGGGTAACTGAAGATCTTTGATCTCCCTGGAGCTGATCATTGAATGCTTCTTCGCCATTCTATGATCTATGCGGATGATGGTATTTATTTTTTTACTACGTGTTTTGGGATTTGTTTGCTATTTTAATCTTTTTAGCTGAGCAGCCAATTATTTTCTGCCCTATATATATTTTCCTCTCTCCAATCAACTTCTTAATCGAAGTTCTTTTTCCTTTGGTACTATGCCTGGAACTACCCATTTTACTCACTGAGCAACGGCTAAAAACAGCAGGTACATTTGCTGCCCTTGTTCTTTAAATAAGGATCATATTTAACACCTGTTTCTTTACAGAATGAATTGCCTTACTAATTGAACTCCGCACTGCTATTAATTAGAACACCCCCTTTTATTCCATTACATTTCCGTTGCACCCAGTTGGCAGCGTGCATGTCCTGACTCTTGATTCTATCTGTTGCCCATTACTCTCCTACACCTAATGATTAATTTTTTCCCCATGTTTTATGATCTTTTCTCCCAAAAGCAGTAAACACAATGATGTTAAAACTGCTATTATTTTGCACATAACTAATAGTTGTGGGACTGCTGTATTTCTCAAAGAGTTGATGTAATTGTGATGACACTGCATATTACCATCTGTGTCGTGGATTAAATGTTCTTAATTAGCCCAGACAAATTGTTCTTTTGGTTAACTCATGAGAAGTCATTGTTTTTTGCCAGTCTGCGGGGAGTCCCCATCATCTTAGTTTGTGGATTGCTAACTTAAGTGTAAGCAGCCTCAGCCCTCTCTGTCTACAATACCCTGAGGTGAAGGCTTTGGGTATAAAAAGGACTTGCTTCAGTCACCAGTGGAGAGAGAAATGTGCTATGTGACCTCAGACTAGGGGCTTCAGTTCTGGCCAGAGGATCACATTGTATCTTCATGACTTCTGCCTAGGGGCTTTGGTTCCAACTAGAGCAGTGTTTCCCAAACTCCAGTCTTCACAGCCCCCAACAGGTTGTTTTCCTTAGGATTGGACAGGTAATGGAATCATTATCAAGGCATCACCTGTGCAATACTAAGGACATCCTAAAATCATGAAAACATGTCTTGATTGGAGTTTGGGGAAACCCTGAACTAGAGCAATCACAACTGGATCATATTCTACAGGATTTCAGCCTAGGATCCTATAAGATAAAAAATGTTTGTACCGTGTTATCTAGTAGATAGAAAAATATTAGAATCTGAAAATTCACTGAAATGTACTATCCCAACTGCTCTCCCCCTTCCAATACTGACTATTCTGTGTTTTGCTTCGTCTCTCCTGATTTATGTACTTCATTATCCAACCCTCTATTTGTGCGTATATATATATGTGTGTGTTCAGAATTTGTGTCTATTAAGCCTGATGAACAGACCCTAGAATCTCTAAAGCTTGCTATTATGTACAATCTTTTCAGTTAGCCATTAAAAGGTATCAAAACCACTGAGGACTCTCAAAGGCTTTGCCTAGGATCCAGCTGCATAATCACAGACTACTTAAAGAGGACCTGTCACCAAACCAGGCATGGTGATCTAATTACAGCACTGGATACAGCATGTCTGCAGCATGCAGACAAGGGATCCCCCAGCACTTGAGCAGCCCTGTACCCCGAGATAATACAGTTAGAAAACTTACATACTACAGCCACTAAGGAGGTTGCTAGGGGCTGCAGCCAAGGGCAGATTCACTCCCCTTGCATGTGTAATCTGCCCACCGCTGCCAATCATTCTCTCCCTGTCTGCAGCATTTAAACAGAGGGGTTTTTTTTTTTTGTTTTTGTTTTTTTTCTCCCAGAAAGTCTGTTTATCCCCGCCCCCTGAGGGGTGGGGCTACACGGGAGAGAAAAAAAAAAACTGTTTAAATGCTGCAGACAGGGAGAGAATGATTGGCAGCGGTGGGCAGATTACACATGCAGGGGGTGTGAATCTGCCCTTGGCTGCAGCCCCTAACCACCTCCTTAGTGGCTGTAGCATGTAAGTTTTCTAAGTGTATTATCTCGGGGTACAGGGCTGCTCAAGTGCTGGGGGACCCCTTGTCTGCATGCTGCAGACATGCTGCATCCAGTGCTGTAATTAGATCACCATGCCTGGTTTGGTGACAGGTCCTCTTTAAAGAACTCAGTTTGGGTTGGTCACCTGGCTACAGACTGCTGTCCTTGGTTAGCTTCCTAAGCTTACTGCCATCCCTTCTCAGTGGGTGCCCGCCAAAAGTGGGGTGCTGCTGGACAGGGGTAGTTGACCCTGGAAGCCCTGAATTTTCTAATTCCTGGTGAGCCAGTGAAAGGTTGAGATTCTCTTGCTTGTTACATTGTGTGTTCTTGCTGGGTATGTGTTATATGCTTTTGACTGGTTACAACTTATTGGATCCCCATGTGTGTTTCTCTGTGTTGTCTTGAGTAGTGTTCTGGCAGTGGGTTAGGAGTTCGGACATTCAGTAGGATGAACCCTGGTCCATGCAGTCTTTTTCCAGCGGACGAGAGCACCCACTGATCCCCATTTCTCCAAAGTAATGTTACTTAAAGATGATTATGAAGGCTGAAGCATTTTCACCACCCAAAAAACACACCAGGATCTCTGCTGTCCTGACCCCCCTATATGTCCTCCTAGACGTCTACTTACTAAATTGATACATTTCTTACTTAAGATTCTTTTCTGGGGGAAAGATGTATGCTACGTGAAACTCCTCTGAAATGTTCTCTGTGTAGGTTGCTCCACAACACACTCAATTTCCATTTGTTTGTTCCAAGCAGTGTGACTGCAAAAATATTTGCTGGAAGTGCAGGATGGAGTTGTAACTTTGAATTTGCCTCATAATTTGCTCGAAGAGGTCATCTATCCGATGCCATGTCACTGTCCTTAAGGAGCAATGCTGATGCTTTGTTAGCCTGTGTTTCCTTTTTTTTTTTTTTTTTTAATCTTAATTTGTCTGATAATATTGTAGAAGTAGGACCTTAGCAGGACATCAGTACCTCCAAAGTTGAAATGGGCATATACCCTCTATTATTTTGTTAGGTTTAGAATCAAGGTTTGCACTTCGTACTTATTCAATAATGGAGTAACTTGTATGGACCTTTGCTACTTTACATTTCGGTACTTTGTTATGTTCATTGAAATGTGTGGTGTGTCCTCCACTCTTACACATGCCCTTGGGTGTCCTCAGTCTGATATCTATTTCTTAAACTAACAACAACTAAATATTTTACATGGACATGTTGACGTGCCAGTTTTCTGATCATCATAATGGGAGACCCAGACAATGGGGTTTAGGGCACTGCCCTCCGGAGGCCACACTAGGTACTACAAGTTTGTAGACACCGCCCCCTCCGCTTATAAACCCCTACCGCAGGGAATATCCTCAGTTTTAAACTTAGTGTGCTCGGAGGTATCACACGCTTTGCTTGCACATCACAGCATTCTCACAGCTTACGTGATGGCGTCTGAAGACAAGGTAGGTCCCGGTCGGGGACCTCCGGCAGTCTCCCTGTTCACCCTTGGGGAACACACAGGTTGAGGTACCGGAGGGCTCTGAGCCTGGACACGTTGTGTTCTCCCGGTACGCTGCCGCGCTCCTTCACATCCCTCCTTGGGGGGGGCTCTGGGAAGTGGGAGATAGGAGCCTTGCACAGCTCCGCTCCGTCCGAGGCCTCCCTAAACGGTGCTTACAGACCGGACTGGAGCCAGCCCAGTCCGAGGCCTCCCTAAATGGTGCTTACAGACCGGACTGGTGCTGCACCCCCGTCCGAGGCCTCCCATTATATGGTGCTTACAGACCGGACCGGCACTGAGGTACCCTGTGTGTCTCCGGTGTGCCTGGGGGTAGTGTCTGTCACTATTGTGTTTTGACACTCAGACCGCGCGCAACCCTCGGGTCCGCGGTTCTGGCGGTGTGCCCTGTGCTGGGGTCACCATAGCTGACCGCCCTGTGTGTCACAGGGGCTGCGGGCTACAGAGTTTGTCTGAAGCCCTGGGTATAGTGTTGATACTATATCTCCCGCGCTGCGGGCTCCAGCACCAGATTACTGAGCTGGCTGCTTGGAGGGATGGGGAGCAGCCCATGTGATGTGGGTGTGTGTGTGTGCTTCCCGCGTGTTTGTGGCGCCGCCCATGACTTGTCTGGCGGCGGCCATTTTCTCCTTACTTCCCTACTGGGTCTGAATGAGTGCACTACTGCGCTCCCAGGAGAGTCCGGTCATTACCCTCGCGGAGGCCACACACACATCGCTCCCCTCCACCGCATTGAAGCGGTCGGTAAGCCGCCGGTGTTCCGGTTTCCTACTTGGCTTATTTTTCTCCTCTGCTGTCGGCATGTCCCCAGCAAAGAAGAGTACTGCTAAGGCAGACAACTCTACCACTACCTGTGCTACATGCAACGGGACGCTGGTTGGGGGGTCCTGCAATAACTGCGGACGCCCAGAGGCCCGGACTGATACTGCAGAGTCTGCAGCTCCGGTGCTGTACCCTGAGGTTCAGGTGATCCCAGGGCCATGGGAAACACAGAACAAGATTAATGAATCTGTGTTGTCCAAACTGTCCTCCATGTCGCAATCCCTGGAGGCACTGACTAGGAGACTGGGAAGTCCAGCTGCTCCCTCAAGTTACCCCCGGGTGTCACCCTTGGCTACCGCGAGACCCCTTAAGCGGGCTCGTCGGGATGAATCACCCGAGATCCAGAACCTCTCTGAGGAGGAGCGTCACTCTGACGGTGACGAGGATGATGGGGGTTCAATACTTGAGTCTATGTCAGAACCACCTGACGGGGTGGAGGATTTGGTATCCTCCATAAACGAGACTCTTCGTCTCGTGGCACCACCTGAGGAGGTGGAACTCCATCCGAAGGAGGTTTATCAATGGCTGCAGCCGGAGGCTCGCCCATGTGGCTCCTTTATGGACCACGCTAACTTTGGAAGGGTGGTTAGAGCACCCAGGGTTCACCCTGGGCGGCGTTATGTCCGCAAATCTAGGGACACTCGCTTCCCCTTCCCCCAGGAGGTGCTTCAGGAGTGGTCGCAGTCACCGAAGGTGGACGCTTCCATGACCAGGATTGCTGCGCGCTCCCTTTTCTCTGCCTCTGATAGCTCCTCATTGAAGGACGCAACGGATAGACAGGTCGAACAACTCGCCAAGTCTTCCTATGAGGCTGTGGGGTCTTCATTTGCCCCTAATTTTGCCACGGTCTGGACTCTGCAGGCGATCACCACCTGCCTGGATGGTATCACTGACCTGGCGGGGTCCAATTCTGAGGTCCTAGCGCTTACTGACAGGGCAAGGGCCTATGCAGATTACGCCAGGACTGCGACCCTAGAAACTGCCACTCGCTCCGCTGTGGCTTCGGCCAATGCTATAGCGATCCGCAGGTTGTTGTGGCTGCGTCTATGGGACTCAGATGCCACGTCAAAGAAGATTCTGCAGAATCTTCCATTTTCTGGTGACAGACTCTTTGGTACCGAGCTGGACAAGCTGATAAAGGATTCTGCGGAGTCTAAGATCCCACAGAATAAGCCTAAGCCACGGTATACCGTCAAAAGGAACCCCAAGCAGTGGTCCTTTCGTTCCAGCTCGCAGTCATCAGCTTCTTCCGCTCGCGCGGACAGAGGAGGCAAGCCCTCTACTCAGTGGCGCCCCAAGGGTCGCCAGAAGAAGTCAACGGGGGCAACGGCTGCCACTCCCAAAACCACTTCCGCATGACTCGCTGTCCAGTCCTGCCGTCCCACAGGTGGGGGGCCGCCTGTCCCGATTTTCGGGACAGATGGTTACTCCACGTCCAAGACCGGTGGGTCCGAGACGTAGTCTCGAGCGGCTACAGGATAGAGCTGACGTCACGGCCGGCACACCGATTCCATCGGTCTGTTCCATCTCCAGACAAGGCTCAGGCTTTTTATCTGGTGTTGGAGGGTCTCCGCAGAGACGGAGTAGTGGTCCCAGTGCCTACGGGAGAGAGGTTCCGGGGTTTTTACTCCAACCTCTTTATCGTCCCGAAGAAGGACGGCTCTTTTCGCCCGGTTCTGGACCTCAAGTTGTTCAACCGTCACGTGTTGGTTCGGAAGTTCCGCCTGGAATCCCTGCGCTCCGTGATCGCGGCTGTGTCGCAGGGAGACTTCCTAGCGTCCATAGATATACGAGACGCTTACCTTCACGTGCCCATTGCACCGGCTCATCAGCGCTGGTTGAGATTTGCAGTGGGGGACGAACACTACCAGTTCGTGGCGCTGCTCTTCGGGTTGGCCTCGGCTCCGCGGGTGTTCACGAAAGTGATGGCCTCTATGATGGCTCTCCTACATGTGCAGGGACATGCCGTCATACCCTATCTAGACGACCTGCTGGTCAGGGCGCCATCAGAACATCTTTGCCGGAAGAGCTTGGAGGTGACCATGAAGTCTCTGGAACAGTTTGGGTGGCTTCTCAATGTCCAGAAATCGACCCTGGTTCCGACCCAGTCACTGACATATCTGGGCATGGACTTCCACACGGACTCTGCTCTGGTGTCCCTGCCACGAGCCAAACAGCTGGCCATCCAATCGGGAGTCCAAGATGTCCTCCTGTCACCACATTCATCCATACGGGTGTTGATGAAGCTGGTGGGCCGCATGGTGGCAGCGATAGAGGCGGTGCCTTTCGCGCAGTTTCGCCTCCGTCCTCTACAGCTGGAAATCCTCCGCAGATGGGACAAGAGGACGATCTCGCTGAATCGGCTGATGGCCCTTTCACGACCGACCAGGGATTCCCTGCAGTGGTGGCTCCAGCCACGTCACTTGTCACGGGGCCGGTCTTTCTCTCAAACCGTCATGGTTAGTGGTGACCACCGACGTCAGTCTGAAGGGCTGGGGAGCGGTGTTCTTACACCACAGGGCTCAAGGCCTCTGGACTCAGTCGGAGTCGGCGTTGCAGATCAACGTGCTGGAGATCAAGGCGGTCTATCTGGCGCTCCTGGCGTTTCAGAAGTTACTGTCAGGACAGCCCATCCGGGTTCAGTCCGACAATGCGACGGCCGTCGCCTATATAAATCATCAGGGAGGGACCAGAAGTGCTCAGGCCCTCGCCGAAGTCCACCGCATTCTATCCTGGGTGGAGGACAACGACTGCCTGATCTCCGCAGTTCACATCCCAGGGGTCGAGAACTGGGAAGCCGACTACTTGAGCCGGCAGGGGATGGACGCCGGAGAGTGGTCTCTTCATCCGGACGTCTTCCGGGACATCTGCGGCAGATGGGGCACTCCGGACGTGGATCTGATGGCCTCACGGCTGAACCATCAGGTGCCACAATACATGGCGAGATCATGGGATCCTCAGTCTCTGGGGGCGGACGCCCTGATCCTGAGTTGGTCTGACTTTCATCTCCCATATGTGTTCCCACCGCTAGCATTGATTCCCAAGGTTCTGTGGAAGATCAGGACGGAGTGCAGCGTAGCCATTCTAGTGGCACCGGATTGGCCCAGGAGGTACTGGTATCCGGATCTGTGGCAACTGTCAGGCGGGAACCGGTGGGCTCTCCCAGAACGCGCAGATCTTCTCGCGCAAGGCCCCTTCTTCCACCTCAATTCCAGGGCCCTCAGATTGACTGCATGGCTCTTGAGGCCTGGCTGCTAACATCCAGAGGATTCTCTCCTACTGTGGTTGCCACTATGAATCGGGCTAGGAAGCCTGTATCACGGAGGATTTACCACAGAACGTGGAAAATTTTTTTCTCCTGGTGTGCCTCTGGTGGACGGTCACCGTGGCCCTTGTCCATTCCGACCTTGTTGGCTTTCCTACAATCGGGTTTGGAATTGGGTTTATCCCTCAGCTCCCTGAAGGGTCAAGTATCAGCTCTTTCAGTGCTGTTTGACAGGCGCTTGGCGCTCCTTCCTAAGGTTCGTCAATTTCTCCAGGGAGTGTCTCGGGTGGTCCCGCCGTATAGGCGACCACTGGACCCTTGGGATCTCAACATGGTCCTGGCGGCGCTACAGAAACCGCCTTTTGAGCCATTGAGAGAAGTTTCCCTCTCTTGTCTGTCACAGAAGGTGGTCTTTCTGGTGGCAATTACGTCTCTAAGACGGGTCTCTGAATTGGCTGCACTATCGTGCAAGTCGCCCTTTCTGGTGGTCCACCAAGACAAGGTGGTGTTGCGCCCGCGGGCAGAATTCTTGCCAAAGGTGGTTTCCACTTTTCACTTGAACCAAGAGATTGTTCTTCCATCATTCTGTCCTGCCCCTGTTCATCAGGTTGAGCGCGACCTCCACACTCTGGACCTCGTACGGGCTGTACGCATTTATGTGTCCAGGACTGCCTCCTTCCGGAGTTCGGACTCATTGTTCGTTCTGACGGCAGGTCGCTGTAAGGGGTCCGCGGCGTCAAAATCGACCTTGGCCAGATGGATCAAGGCACCCATTCAAGAGGCCTACCGTTCTTCTGGTTTGCCTCTCCCGGTGGGCTTGAAGGCGCACTCGACCAGAGCTGTCGGTGCTTCCTGGGCTTTGCGACATCGCGCTTCTGCGCTACAGGTGTGTCAGGCGGTCACTTGGTCCAGCCTGCACACTTTCTCTAAGCACTATATGGTGCATGCCTCTGCTTATGCAAGTTTGGGCAGGCGGGTCCTCCAGGCGGCGGTTGCCCACCTTTGAGGGGGACCGTGTATATCAACGTCTTTTGAGGAACTTTTCCCGCCCTGGGGTTCGCTTTAGGACATCCCCATTGTCTGGGTCTCCCATTGTGATGATCAGAAAAAAGAGAATTTTGTTTACGTACCGTAAATTCTTTTTTCTTGAATCATCAATGGGAGACCCAGCACCCACCCAGTTGTTCCGTTGGATGTTTTGCATTTGACCTGTTCCCAGTTGGGACAGTTTATTCCGGGTTGTTGGACCGTCTGTGCACGGTTTCTTTCCCGATGTTTCGGGTGTGGTTTATGTTGTCTCCTCGCAGCTTATGGACCAAACTGAGGATATTCCCTGCGGTAGGGGTTTATAAGCGGAGGGGAGGGTGTCTACAAACTTGTAGTACCTAGTGTGGCCTCCGGAGGGCAGTGCCCTAAACCCCATTGTCTGGGTCTCCCATTGATGATTCAAGAAAAAAGAATTTACGGTACATAAACAAAATTCTCTTTTTTAGGTGGTCCTTGGTCTGATAATCTCCACACAATTTGTTTGCAGAAACCCATCTGACAGCAAAAAAAAGGCTTGACCCATATACAGATCATATACAAATCATGATAAAAGCCTGTATCAAATGCCTAAGGGAAGGTACAGCAATTTCCTGTTTCCTACATGCAGAGCTGTGTGGGACCAAGTCTCAAATCACTGTGCTTTTAGTGATTCTAAGGGTACCTTTACATGCAGCAACTTTTCTAGGAATTTCACTGGCAACTTACTGGTTGCTGTGAAATCATGGACACATTGTTCTATCCTGCTGCTGTGTACAAATGGAACAATGTGTCCATGATTTCACTGCAACCAGTAAGTTGTCAGTGAAATTCCTAGAAAAGTTGCCGCTTGTAAAGGTACATTAAGAGGGAACGTTTCTCCTGGTGGAGCATTCCAAACTTGTGTAAGGAAACTTGCAAGCTATGCAATGCTCATCTGTGAATTTAAATATGCAAATTGCCTCTTCAGAGAAGAAGAGGACTAGAACAATAGTTCCACCTATTGGGGGTGGCAATCCTTAAAGTATCAATGCAGGTTTGGGACTCTACATGAAGAAAAGTTCCCCCTTAGCTGCACTGTAAAATGCCTTTTACCTAGCCAAATCAGCCTCTTCTGCACTGATGAGGGACAAACACCCTGAAACAGGTCTGCAAATGAGGTTTCTGGTTTAGTTTCTTATTTTATCCTATATGGCAAAGCTTGTAAATGGGTCGATATTGACTGTTTTCTTCCTCCCTGAAGAGATTAATTTGCACATCGAATAGTGATAAAAAGAGGGAATACATTGGTGATCAGCAAGTTGTGAGTGACAGGATATGAACAGGGAGAGAGGGGATATCATGATTCGGAGCACACTCCACACAGAATAAGTAATCGTATCATTTAGTGAATTTTAAATGTCCAACACTACCACCTCTTGCCAGGGTGTTGGATTACATGATGAATACATTATATGGCTGATTACACCTTTATAGTACACCTAGCCTCTGTGGTGCCATGGTCAGCACTTATAAATTTACTAGCTGCAGGATAGCACATACTAGGTACAGTGGGGTCAGTGACTGTGCAATGATTTATCCATACTGGGTATGAGTAGCAGTCTCAGAATGGTGCTTTGTAGGGAAAGTGAGGCAGGTAGCGGGACAATTGCAGATATGCCAAAACTCACTGCCTCCAGGAAAATATAATCTAGAGAGAGAGGAAAAGCAGGCAGGAATTTCTGAATGCAAACAATAGCAGAACACAAGATGGCTGAAGGGGAGTGATAAAAGGGGTATAAAGGTAACAAAATTTTGGAGACTGGCGTGTTTTATAATAATTTAACAGTGCCTGTATTGCAAAAGGCTTCCATGTTGCCTATTCCAACAGTGGAGATAATTCAAAGCATCTTGGTAGATTCTCTGTTATCCAGAGTTTAATATTGGTGCCTGTATTGATTCAATATATATGGTAGTGATAATAAAAAGTCTTCGATTATGTCACTGGTAACTAAAAATGTCAATAGCCACTTATGAGAACAAGTCTTATTTATTTATATAGCGCCATTAAATTCCATGGTGCTTTACATGCTAAAAGGGCAGACAAGGATAAGTACAATAAATATGGACAATTCGGTCGTACAGATACAAGAGGGTAGAAGATCCTGTCCCAGAGGGCTCACAAATTGTACGAGAGGTGGGTGGGGGATACAGTAGGAGGTGGAGGTGTCGGTCGTGAGGCGGTGGGTGGACCAGGTCTCATAGGAGATTGTAGGCTTGGCGGAAGAGGTGGGTCTTTAGGCTTCTTTTGAAGGTTCCCAGGGTAGGAGACTGTCTGATATGTTGGGGCAGAGAGTTCCAGAGTATGGGGGATGCCCAGGATAAATTATGAATGTGATTGTGCAAAGAGGAGATGGGGGGGGGGGGGGGGGTGAGTAGAGGAGGAGTTCTTGGGAGGATCACAACTTGCGTGAGGGTAGGCACTGGGAGACCATGTTGGAAATGTATGGCGGGGACAGGTTGTGGATGGCTTTGTATGTCATGGTTAATGTTTTAAACCGGGATCTCTGGGAAGCAGGGAGCCAATGAAGGGCTTGGCAAAGGGGGGAGACAGGGGAGTAGTGGGAGGACAGATGGATTAGATGGGCAGCGGAGTTTAGGATAGATTGGAGAGGTGCAAGGGGAGGTAGCAGGGAAGCTGGAAAGCAGGAGGTTGCAATAGTCGAGGCAGGAGATGAGAGCTTGAATAAGGGTTTAGCAGTGTCGTGGTCAAGAAAAGTGCGGATCCAGGAGATGTTTTTGAGCTGGAGACTTAACTTAAGGACCTGCGGTGACATGACCAGATGCTCGGAGCCCCCGGAGCATGCGGTGTGCGGATGAGCTAGAGCCTGTGAAGGGCGCCTTATCAAGTGTATTACCGGGTTGTGCGGGGACAGCACAACCCGATAAGGTGAGTGGCCACCTATTAGTACGCCACGCTAAATAAGGCCCCCCTGGTAACGGCACCTTTGGGGCCCTTTTTCTCTCTACTCTTGTTTGAGCTGGAGACGGCAGGAGGTGGCGAGGGCCTGGATGTGGGGATTGAAGGAGAGGGAAGAGTCGAGGATAACACAGAGGCACTTGGCGTGGGGGACTAGGGAGAGAGAGCAGTCATTGACGACGATGGATAGGTCAGGGGGAGTGGCTTGGGGGGGGGGGGGGAGAAGATTCTGAACTCTGTTTTGTCCATGTTCAGCTTAAGGAAGCAAGTGGAGAATAAGGATGAGATGGCGGACAGGCATTGTGGAATTTTGGATAGTAGGGAGGCGATGTCGGGTCCAGACAGGTAGATTTGGGTGTCTTCGGCATAGAGGTGGTACTGGAGGCCGTGGGACTCAATGAGTTGAACTAGTCCGAGAGTGTAGATTGAAAAGAGTAGTGGTCCCAGAACAGAGCCCTGGGGAACCCTGACAGATAAGGGGTAGGGTGAAGAGGTGTGGGAGTGGGTGATTCTGAAGGTCCGGTCCGTTAAGTATGAGGAGATCCAAGAGAGGGCAAGGTCCGTGATGCCAAGAGATTCCAGGATCTGAAGTAGAAGGGAATGGGTCAACACTGTGGCGTTTGCTTTTGGCAGTGAGTAGGTCATTGTTGACTTTGGTCAGGGCAGTTTCACTGGCGCTGGTGGTGAGGTGTGATTTGACAGGAGGGAGGAGAGCTGATCCTCAGTTATGGGGGGGAAGCAGTTGGTGCAAGGAGAGGGCAGTATAGGCGAGAGGGGAGGCTGTGAGGACAGTGGGTCAAAGATGTCTCTGATTCTGTCAATCTTTTCTTTGAAGAAGGAGGCAAAGTCTTCAGCGGAGATACGGGGAGAGGGAGGGGAGCGGGTGGGTGGCGTAAGGAATTGAAGGTTTTGAAAAGCTGTTAGGGATTGTGGGACAGGGAGGTTATTAGGGATGAGAAGGTTTATCTGGTGGCAGCAAGTGCAGCCTTGAAGGTGGTGAGGGACAATTTGAACAGCGCAAAGTGCTCCGTGGAGTGTGATATATTTTTTTTTTTTTTTTTCTTCCTTCTCTTCCCTTCCATTTCAGGTCTTTAGTGAGGGTGGTGTGCCAGGGTTGCCTGTTAGTGCGTGGTGTGTGAGGGGGCAGCTAGGTCGAGGGCCTTGGTTAATGTGGTGTTGTAGAGGTGGTGGCAGTGTCTGTGTCGCGTATGGATTTTATGTCGGCGAGAGGGAGAAGGGATTCTGAGAGTGAGTGTAGATCGATGTGTTTTAGGTCTTGGCTGGGGTGATTGAGTTTGTGGAGAGGGGGTGGCGTAGTAGGGGAGGCGAGAGGAGATAGTCAACAGATTGTGGTCGGAGAGGGGGAGGGTTGAGTTTGTGAGGAAGCAAAGACGGGTAAAGATGAGGTCTAGCGTATGGCCATCTTTATGGGTGGCAGAGGAGGACCATTGGGAGAGCCCCAAGGAGGTGGTCAGCGAAGGAAGTTGAGGGGCGGTTGGGTGGGCGGTGTTGATGGGGATATTGAAGTCGCCCATAATGATGGTGGAGATGTCGGCACAGAGAAAATGAAGTAGCCAGATAGTGAAGTGGTTGAAGAAGGTGGGGATGGATCCAGGGGGGGGCGGTAGATGACTGCCAGCTGAAGGTTACAGGGGGAGAAGATGAGGACAGAGTGGGCCTCGAAAGAGGGGAGATTAGCAGAGGATGGCAGTGGAATGGGGGTGAAGGAGCAGGTGTTGGACAGGAGTACGCTGACATCTCTGCCTTGTTTGTCAGGATGGTGCGAGAAAGACTGAATCTGCTATAAGATTGTGCAGCAGGGAAGGCCGTGTCGGAGGGGGTGAGCCAGGTCTCTGTGATGCCAAGGAATGAGTTTTTTTTTTCTTCTTTTAGTGGATGTAGTGACACGGATTACATAATAAAATAAAAAAAAGTCACAAGTATCTCCAATACGAGGAAACTTGCTTAATTGTTTGAATGTGCAGATTATATCACTAAAATATACTTTATTTTGTTATGTAGTCAGTGTCACTATATCTCTGGTATGAGAATTGTTCTTATAATAGGTGGCTATTCAGATTTTAGATACCGTATATACTCGTGTATAAGCCGACCCGTGTATAAGCCGACCCCCCTACTTTTGCCCCCAAAAACTGGGAAAACTTATTGACTCGCGTATAAGCCGAGGGTGGACTCCAGCACAGGTATACAACCCCCAGCAGTGAGGTATACAGCAGCCTCCCCAGTGGTAGTATACAGCAGCCCCAGAGGTATATGCAGCCCCAGAGGTATATGCAGCCCCAGAGGTATATGCAGCCCCATATGCAGCCCCAGAGGTATATGCAGCCCCAGAGGTATATGCAGCCCCAGAGGTATATACAGCAGCAGCCGCAGCCCCAGGCTGTATACAGCCGCAGCCCCGGAGGTATACAGGCCCCCCATCAAGTTCCAGGCCCCCCCCCCCTTGCGCGCCAGCCTGTAAAGGAAAATCATACTTACCAGTGTCCAGTCGCGCCGTCCGCAGCTGCCGACATGACGATCCCGGGCTCCATTCAGCGTCTTCTGCATTTCCTGTAGTCGCGGGCAATGACGTCATTGCCCGCGACTACAGGAAATGCGGAAGACGCTGAATGGAGCCCGGGATCGTCATGTCGGCAGCAGCGGATGGCGCGACTGGACACTGGTAAGTATGATTTTCCTTTACAGGCTGGCGCGCAAGGTGGGGGGGGGGCCTGGAACTTGATGGGGGCTTGTATACCTCCGGGCTGCTGCGGTATTTTTTTATTTTTTTTTTTTATATACTCGCGTATAAGCCGAGGGGGGACTTTTCAGCCCAAATTTTGGGCTGAAAAACTCGGCTTATACGCGAGTATATACGGTACTTAAAATCATGATAAATATGACCACAATAGCAAAGATATCCTGAAAGTGGAAGATCTCATAATTTTCTGGAGACTGAAGCCACATTTCACGACCACCCCTGTAATGAGTCACCAGAGGGGAGGTATATGGGTGTAACTTGTGTTAATAAAAGCAAATGCCAAATTATGATCATTTTTCAATGCCCTGAAGAAACATTGCTGTGTAGGCTTGTTTCATTTTCCATTAGATGTCTTCCCTACATAAAAGTGAGCCAGGTTTAGTGATTTAAATTTTTTTTTTTGTAATTGTATATGCTGTATTGTTTTGTCCTCTTTCTATATTTTTATAAACCCAGTCTACTTTTTTGATTAAATATATGCAGGGTGGATTTGATTTAAATCTAATTGATTTAAATCACTAGTCAGTAAGGCTTGATTTAAATCAAAGTTTCTACCTAAACTAGTTCTTGCTACTTTAACATGCAAGTAGATGAAGATGTTTAGAATCACTTTTTATATTACTTTTTTCGCCCCAGTTTAATGGGTTAATCATTCATATTTGGACACCACTGTTCTGTTGTACTTGGGAAGGAGAAAAATAATCCTGACCTTAATAACAATTTAAATAGATTTATTCAACTGAAACAATAACATTACAGCATAAGTTATTTGCTTAAACAAACATCCATGTTTGTTAACTAATTTGGCTAAACAAAATATATATATATTTTAAGAAACTTAGACTGTCAGCCCAGCCGACACATGAAAAACTTAAATACTACTGTCCCTGCTGTCCGCTGTAGCTCACTTGTCTTCATCTTCATCATCATCATCATCATCTTCTTTGTTCCTATTCATAATCTGGAAAAGAAAAACAAGCTTTCCTGCTTTATTGGGTCCCAACCGATTTCTCAATTTAGAATGAATGAGTCCAAAGGAAGAAAATATTCTTTCAACGCCTGCAGAAGAAGCTACTGCTGTTAAATGTGAAATCATTACTTGAACAGTCTCTAAATCCAAGCGCTTAAGTGACTTCCACCAGTTTACTGGTGTGACCTTCCTTAAAATATCTTCAGCAAACATATATTTCTTGAATGGTTCCCCCTTAGCTCTGAAGTTTATTATAGTTGGCATTAAAGATGGATGGTTGCTGGATACCTATGTCATAGCTAACTCCTCTTCCTCAGCCCTTAGGTTTTGACCCTGATATTGGATATTGACAATATTTGCCAAAAAATGAGCTGGAGTCAGTGCTTGTCCCATTCGTTTGTTTACTGCTTGTAATTTAATTCTGTCCATGTGTAGTTCTGTTTTTAAGTGTTCACTCAGTTCCTTCCAAATTTCAACAGCATCCGCAATAAAACAGCTATTTTTCTGTATTTTGTTTAAAGCTTGAGAGATGGGTTTCAGGAAGCTCAGCATATGTTCAACATTTCTCTTAAGCCCAATGTTGAGGATTTTGGCCGTGACAGTGCCATCTATTTTATCTCGATTTTCTTCACAAAGTGTCATCCGAATAGGCCAGTTTTTGATATACTGCTCAAAACAGTCCACCACAGAGTTCCGTCTAACATCTTGTGGGAGCGTTAGCTTGGTTCCACCCATCCTTTTCAGAGCTGCTGCAGCAAAATGATTATTACGGAAGTATTTAGCAATTTCAACAACATTAGCCTTTATTTCTGGAACACTTAAGTCTTTGGCTAAGAGGTGCAGCAAATGAGCACTGCAACCATATGTTATTAGCAGCTTTCTATTCCCTCCCTGCTCTTCTAAATCTCTTCTCATCTTGGATACGTTTGCAGCATTGTCAGTGACCAAACTGCGTACTAGACATTTGAATTTTTGTTCACATGTCGTTATAGCTTTTACTTCCACTTCTTGTAAGTATTCTGCTGTGTGTGCATTTCATGACGTATCAGTTTGTGCAAGGAAGACTTTACCTTCTTCTGTTGTTATACAAGCACATACAATAGGATCATTGTGGACATTACTCCACCCATCAATACTTAGGTTAACAATTTTACCCTCCAGAGCTGTTGCACATTGCTCCATTTCTCTGTCATACACTTGATCCAGCAGTTTCCCTGCAACATCAGCTCTGCTGGGTGGACTGTATCCTTGTCTCAGTGATTGAACCATATTAATGAAATGTGGGTTCTCAGACGGAAAGAAGAGTTCGTTGCATAAATAAACTGGGCAATTTTTTCATCAATCAACTCTTTTTCTAATCTGCTAGTTCTTATCACAAACCTATCTATGGTGGTTCGAGGAGGTAAAGGTTTTTTCTTCCTTTTGGGTGATGGTGATATGTGGCTGTGGGTGTCTGATGATGCTGCTGCTGCTAATGAAGCACTATCCTGGATGGATAACTCTGAAACTGTAGAACAGGATGATGGTGATCTTGGAGGTGGATAGTTTCCAGAATCCATGAATTCCCCTAAACAAAAAAAGTCAATGCTGTTATTTTATTGTTTATTATACAATTTCTGCTTATTGTACACAACACATCATTGCCCCTGCCCCAAAAGGAATATTTGTTTTTCTTCATAACTGTACCAAATGACAGTAACATGCAGTAATAATAAGAAATATAATTTTTCTCACACAAGACAGTTCAGTCTTTAGAAATAGGATTCAATAAAAATGTTTACCAACCTGAAGATCCTGCCTGTTCAGAAGTGTTTCTTTGGTCATCTTCATCACTGCACTGCTCATGATGTTGCCTCATTCGCGTCACCAGGCCTTGCATCTCTTTGTTGCATCGTTTGCATTTTGCACGCATGCCTGCCTTACCGATAGGCGAAGGAGCTTCATTAAAATATTCCCAAACTGGGTCTCTTTTACGGCCTGATGCCATTATAAGGAAAGAATGTAATAAACCTCAGATCATACACACAAACAGATCCAGACTTGTCTGTCTGTGGCTATGCTGCAGTATTGTGCTCAAAGTTTCACTTTCATTTTCTTGTCTGCTTGCCCTTCCTCCTCCTCACACTAAAGGTACCATCACACAGGGAGATATCGCCGGCGATATTGCGGCGATCTCATGAATGAGCACATCGCTTCAGCATCGCTCATGAGCCGTCACACGTACCAATATCGCCGGCAACCCAGGGCGATCAGGTGATTCCGGAATCGCCTGAAACAACCTTGAAGCGATGTCTGCTCTTCAGATCGCCGTGTCACACAGCACCACCTCACCGGCAATGTGATCCTAAATTTGCCCAACAAGGCGTGCCACGCAGTATTAGACCGTGCCCCTACCACTCCGATTGGTCATTACACCAGCGTTTTCATTTGTCAGCCGCGGAGATTGATGTCTGCGTGTTGTGTTCACCCACACAATGGCGTCGTACGGCAAATATCCCCCCGGAACGCCTGTGTGTGGCAGTATGCAATTGTGACTTGAATCAGACATGTGGTCACGAAGTCGCACATAAGCATACACTGGTCACCAAATGCTTAATCCATTGGACATGACATTTGCAGGCAATGCCACAGGTACGGTGCTATTCCCTTTGTCTTTGGACTACCTTTGTGCGTTGGCTAAAAATGCTAGTTTACATGCAACACATTCTGAAGTAAAGCAATGACAGAGTGGTTTGTGTGCAGGTCAATTTAATGTGCCATATAGCAACACCAATGTGTGTCATGGTTTTGTGTCCAAAAAGTTTTTGTTGACGAAAAAGCAATGTGAATTACACATGTAACAAATTGTAACATTACATTTCAAAGGAAGAAGCATGTGCACAGAACAACATGTGAAACATAACATAGCACATGGTGGTCGAACATCTGTGTTCAAATTTATTTTTTGCGGAAAAAGGTAGGTGGGTTAACATAAAGGCAGGAATATTGTTAGAAAAGTTAAATTCCAGGGTGGACTATTCCCACACACTACACCATGTTCTGCTGCCATTCCACAGCACCTGAGCCGTTGAAATAGGAGCAATAGCTGTCTCTGCTGGCCCTGGCATCCTGCTGGACACGGCCCTGGCTTAACCCTTGGAGTGGCGCTATGCCAGGGTCGTGGGCATGCCAGTCACCCGGTCGAATTTCTCCGGTATTGGGTTCCACTGAATCCACATAACTTACTGGCGTGTATTATGCAGCACACAACACGCCATCACTACTATATCAATAGATTCCAGTTTCATATTCAAAGGCGTATGAAACAAGCGGAATCTATTGGCCAGGATCCCTAACGCATTTTCAACCACACGACGTGCCCGGGATAGCCGGTAATTGAAAATGCGTTGCTCAGGGGTCAGAGTCCTCTGGGGATATGGCCGTAGTAGGTGTGCCTGAAGTGGAAAGGCGTCATCCCCCACAAACGCAAAGTTCAGATGTTCAGTGGTGACATCATTTGAGGGCAAGTTTATCCGACCCCTCCTAAGGTCTTCACCAAAGGAGGTCTGAGCAAACACACCCCCATCAGACACATGACCGTTCATCCCAACATCCACGTACAGAAATTCATAGTTGGCATTGACGAGGGCCATAAGGACCACACTGAAATATCCTTTGTAGTTGAAATAGAACGACCCGCTGTTGGGGGGTTGTGTGATCCTTATATGCTTACCATCCAATGCCCCACCGCAGTTGGGGAATTGCCATCGAGTTTGTAACCCATTGGCCACCTCAACCCATTCTGCGGGTGTGGATGGAAACGGCATATAGGATGTGAGCAAGCTCCTCACAATGGCCTCACATGTCTCGGGGATTAGGCGACTCAACAGGGGCCGTGAGACTGCTGCAGTATACTGCAGGGCAGTCATCGAATGGCCAGTTGCCAGGAAACGCAGCGTGACAGCCAACCGCTCCTCAGGTGGTACAGCCAAGCGCATGACAGTGTCCTCCCAGGCAATGTAAGGACGGACACCTTCAAGCAGCATTTTAAAGGTGTCCTCTGTCATGCGCAAATAATTCCGGAAGTCATGAGGACTCCGGTCCTCCAGCTGACGGATCAGCGTAATGTGCAAATTATTTGCCCTGTTGAGCAGCCACGGCCGCACCCACATCCGTCGTGGTGTTCGATTCTGCCTGGCCTCCCATTGCTCTTCCTGAAGCAAATCCTCCTCCACCAAGGACAAAGCCAGTAGTCTTTGTGGCTCGGGGTCCATTGTCGATGCAACTGATATAAAGGCAAAGTGGAAAATACAAGCAACATTAGCCACCGCCATACCTTTCTGTTTATTAAATTTTGGCAGAAGGACAAAATTATCCTAAATTACCTATGCAAAGCCGGCACTTTTTACACCAGAAGGTCACAGTACCACAAGTGATCTCCGGGAATGACGCCCTGTGAGTTAGGTAATGCGACCCTGGGGATACACAAACAAAATTGCCCGTCCAAAAATGTGCTTAGCTAACAAGATAAGGAAAGCCTCTGAAGCTCAAATGTGATTACGCTTTGCTTTTGCGCCTTGTAATACATGAAATGTACCTTTCCGCGCTGCTGCATTTGTCACATCAACTTGTCCTGTTCCAAAGCCACACCATGTGTCCGGGACGCCAATTCGCGAGCCAAGGGGAGTGTCCTTCCGGAGTTCCACATGCAATGAAACCGCTCCGGCGTGAGGCAATGGGCATGGAAATGCCTTGGCGTGAAAACGAACGACCAATGACATTGCAGGGCCAATTACTTAAGCGTCCTCAGAGCATGACGGACAGGCGTCGGCGTTTTCACAACACAAGCGGGTGGCGTCTCCATTGCGTTTCCTGACGGTATGTAAGTCTAGTCTGTGAGCCTTTAAACAAAAAAAACTTTCTCTGTGTTTGTTGCAAAGTACTTTGATGTATGTTCTGTGGGTAATGTTAAATGTGCTTTACTTGTTTTATTTAACATGTTATGACTCCTATGTGGCCTCTATTCATTTGAAAAACACATTTGTTTTTGACCATAGTTGTCACACATAATACACTGCCCCCATTGGCCTCCAATAATGGGACCCCTCTAATGGAGTATACATGATGTGATATAGGAGCCCTATATGTTTGCTGGATGTGATATGTGAGGTTACAGTTTGTCGGCCTTCATATGAGCTTACAGCACATGTCAGACCCAGCACCACACATAAGGCTCAACAGACAGGCTAGCCTTCATATGGCTTTAGATCTTGGCTTTCATTTGCATAAATGTAATTGTGTATTGTCATGTCTTCTGTCGTGTAATGCACTCCATCCTCCAGCGCCAGTGTCCAGACCTTGTTTGCCAGCTGATCGTCACTGCTGTTGTCCGCACAGCGCCGAGCCTCTCAGTGATGATGTAATCAATGTATTCCATGACAAGATGATCTGCTGTGTCGCCAGGTCTCAGACACTGTTTTAGCCCTGCTAAAACATGCAGCGCAACTGGCCAATTTCGTCTGGACTTCCATACAAACGTTACATACACACAGGTGTAGGTGACTCTTGCATTCATTCGGCAAGCATTACAGGATTGATCTTCATATGTTAGTTAATGTGGGACTATAACATCATGTTGTGAACAATAGTTTAAATTTAGAAAACAGTGACTATGAAGGTTTTTGAGTTTGTAATTTTTAATGTCTAATTATAGCCACAAATCTGGCAATTTAAAAACAGTGACAGAAAATTAGAAGTGGTGTTGAAACTACAAATAATTCCCTTTGCAAGGCTATGTTGCCCATGTTGATCTTCAAACGCACATGCCTGTTTTCCTAACAATTTTCATTATTACAAATTTCAGATGGCTGAAAGTCAGGAGTTCATGCGTGCCTTCATTGCGCTGTATGAAGACCAAGAATGTTTATGGCGCACTAGGCTGCCTTCATACAAAAATAAGGCCGTTAAGTCCGCGGCCTATGGCAAACTGGTTGAGCTGTATGGGGAACACCACCCCGGGGAGCCCTGTGATGAGACTATGGTTAAGCTCAAAATTAAGTCCCTAAGGACCGTTTTCCGTAAGGAGCACCAGAAAGTGCTGGACTCACGGTCGGGGTGTGGCACCGATAAGCTATATGTTCCACAATTGTGGTACTATGACCTCCTCAAATTCACACTGGACCAGCAGCTGCCTCGCCCCACAATGAACAGCAGGACCTTGCTGCAAGAAGCAGCTTCAACTCCAATGCCGACGTTACTGTCTTCGGAGGTAGGTGTGTGTGTATGAAAAGTAATTAGCATGAAGGAATGTGTGGCCATAATGTTAAAATGTTGCAAAAATTTGGGTCAAATGCAACCTTTTACGGCCGGAAAAAACAGTACTCTCTGTCCGGACCCTTTGACTGACCGGATGCCTGTACCACAAACGTACTGTAAGCTGCGATGTAGCCCATTGACAAAGCCATGTAACTTTCTCTTTCAATCACAGCATTTGACATAACCACCAGTAGGGCTGAGTTTGGACATGTTAATTGGCCATTTACCCTTGTGTTTGCCCTGTTTGGCTGAGCTAGCACCTGCAGAGACCATGTTGACATTTGTAGGTGAGCAAAGTATTTATGTATTCATTATGGTTTTGTGTTGTCTTGTAGGAACCAGACCCTACTGTGTCTCCTGAAGAAACAAACACATCAGCCAGCCAGAGCCCTCAAGCTACATCACAGGGGGAGTTGGGTACCCAGCCAGTTGTGCCCGTAGAGCGTCCTGCTATGAGGTTTGGCGTGCGTCGGAGACGACCTCTCACACCACCTACCACCGAACTGGGAACATGGGCCAAAAAAGTGCTGTTCAATATGGAGAGCAAGCCAAGCACTGGCTTTGGCCAGGTGGTCAGTGAGCGGTTGGTCAGTATGGACTCCGAAACACGCCACAATGTAGAGAGGGTTATCCTCCTGGCACTGGACGCGGGCCGTGATGGCACGATAACACGCCGGACAATGTTAGCCGAGCCACCAGAGCAAACTCCAGTTGGCCATTTTAACCCCTTCCCGACCCTTGGCCCACCGTTTGGGCCATGAAAACAAGTTCGTTCCCGACCTTTGGCCCAAACGGTGGGCCATGGAATGATCGGGCTCCTGCGGCCCGTGTGAGGGGGGATGACTCAGGTGTCACTGTACATAATGCACAGTGACAACCTGTAGTACACCCCACGGGGGGTGGATTAACCCCCCCGTGCCCAGGGCCCCTCTGATTGGCAGTTGAAATTCAGACTGCCAATCAATGCAGTAATCCCCTCCAGATCCGATTGGAGCTCTCCAATCAGATCTGGAGGGGCGGGATGGCATGTGCCGTCTCCCTCCTAGCCCCCCCTCACTCCAGGGCCCCCCGATCGGCCTCCTGGCCCCCCCGATCGCCGTCCTACCCCCCCCACGGCGGCGGTAACAGTCATCACGCCGGCGGAATGCCCGCCGGCGGTAAATGACAATCACCGCCGCCGCCTGTCAGCTTCCACAGCCCCCTCCGTGCGATCACGGAGGGGGCTGATGAAGCTAACACCCCCATGCCCCGTATCCACCCCCCCCATCCCTCTCTCACCTACCGGCGGGCCCGCCGGTGCAGCCGCGGTCCAGCTCCGGTGTGGGCTCCTCCTCTTCCGGGCTCCTCCTCCTGGATCAGGTAAGTATGTGTGAATGAATGAATGAATGTATGTATGTATGTAGTATGTATGTATGTAGTATGTGTGAATGAATGAATGTATCTATGTATGTAGTATGTATGTAGTATGTGTGTATGAATGAATGTATCTATGTATGTAGTATGTATGTAGTATGTATGTGTGTATGAATGAATGAATGTATCTATGTATGTAGTATGTATGCATGTATGTATGTAGTATGTATGCATGTATGTATGTAGTATGCATGTATGTTTGTATGTATCAATGAATGAATGGATGTCTGCGTGCGTGGCTGACTGCGTGCGTCGCTGTCTGCGTGCGTGGCTGTCTGCGTGCGTGGCTGACTGCGTGCGTGGCTGACTGCGTGCGTGGCTGACTGCGTGCGTGGCTGACTGCGTGCGTGGCTGTCTGCGTGCGTGGCTGACTGCGTGCGTCGCTGTCGGCGTGCGTCGCTGTCGGCGTGCGTCGCTGTCGGCGTGCGTGGCTGTCTGCGTGCGTGGCTGTCTGCGTGGCTGTCTGCGTGCGTGGCTGACTGCGTGCGTGGCTGACTGCGTGCGTGGCTGACTGCGTGCGTGGCTGTCTGCGTGCGTGGCTGACTGCGTGCGTGGCTGACTGCGTGCGTGGCTGTCTGCGTGCGTGGCTGTCTGCGTGCGTGGCTGACTGCGTGCGTCGCTGTCGGCGTGCGTCGCTGTCTGTGTGCGTGGCTGTCTGCGTGCGTGGCTGACTGCGTGCGTGGCTGTCTGCGTGCGTGGCTGTCTGCGTGCGTGGCTGTCAGCGAGCGTGGATGTCAGCGAGCGGGCGTGGATGTGTGTGTGCATGGCTGATGGGTGCATAGGTGAATGGATGGGTGCAACAAGGGATCAAGTATCCTCTTGTTGTAGTCTCTGGGATCATAGTCATGGTACACTGTATGACAGATCATTGTCATACAGTGCAACATAACTCTGACCCCATAGGCTGTAGGAAAAGGACACTTGATCCCTTGCTGCAATCTCTGGATTGAGCAGAGGCGATCGAGCGTCGTGGGACCTTCGTTGTGGACTACGTCGGAGGCGGTGTAGCGCCGTGGGACCTTCGTTGTGGACTACGTCGGATCTTTATAATAAAGATGGAGTCCAAATTTTGTTTGTTTTTTTTTCAAATAAAAAGATTTTTCTCTGTGTGTATTTTCTGACTATTTACCAGAGATTCCTAATGGCGGGTCTACCATTGGCCCTAAATTATGAATCTCGGGGCTTAGTGCCAGCTGCCAATAACAAGCTGGCATTAACCCCTTTATTACCCAGTTTGCCACCGGCACCAGGGCAACTGGAAGAGTCTGGGTACAGCGCCAGAAAATGGCGCTTCAATGAATGCGCCATTTTTGGGGGCGGCTGCGGGCTGCAATTCGCAGCATGGGGGGCCCAGAACGCTTGGGCCTCTCCATGCTGTGGAATCCAGCCCCCAGCTGCCTAGTTGTACCTGGCTGGACCAAAAATATGGCGGAGCCCTACGTCATTTTTTTTTCTAGAATTAGTTCTAGAAAGAAAAAAAAAGGGCTTTGCTGTATTTTTGGGTACCAGCCAGGTACAACGAGGCAGCTGGGGGTTGCTGGCAGTCCGTAGCTGCCAAGTTGTACCTGACTGGACCAAAAATATGGCGGAGCCCTACGTCATTTTTCTTTCTAGAATTAGTTCTAGAAAGAAAAAAAAAAGGGCTTTGCTGTATTTTTGGGTACCAGCCAGGTACAACGAGGCAGCTGGGGGTTGCTGGCAGTCCGTAGCTGCCAAGTTGTACCTGACTGGACCAAAAATATGGCGGAGCCCTACGTCATTTTTTCTTCTAGAATTAGTTCTAGAAAGAAAAAAAAAAGGGCTTTGCTGTATTTTTGGGTACCAGCCAGGTACAACGAGGCAGCTGGGGGTTGCTGGCAGTCCGTAGCTGCCAAGTTGTACCTGGCTGGACCAAAAATATGGCAGAGCCCCACGCCATTTTTTTTTTTATGTCTACCAATAAAATGACAAGGAGCTTTGCCTTATTTTTGGATGCCAGCCAGGTACAACTTGGCAGTTGGGGGGCTGCAATCCCCATCGTGGAGAGACCCAAATGTTGTGGCCCCCACACTGCAAATTGCAACTCACAGCCACCCCAGAAAATAGCACATTAGAGGTGCCATTTTCTGGTGCTGTACCCCAACTCTTCCAGTTGCCCTTGTGCTGGTGGCACACAGGAGCACTCCATACGTGACATGGTGTCCGCTAAAAAGTTGAATGGAAAATTAGCTCCAATTATTAGCGGACACTATGTGGTGTATGGAGAGCCCCTGTGTGCCTAAACATTGGAGCTCCCCCACAAGTGACCCCCATTTTGGAAACTACACCCCCCAAGGAACGTATCTAGATGCATAGTGAGCACTTTGAACCCCCAGGTGCTTCACAAATTCATCCATAAAAATGAAAAAGCACTTTTTTTTCCACAAAAATTTTCTTTTTTCATTATTATGGATCAATTTGTGAAGCACCTGGGGGTTGAAAGTGCTCACTATGCATCTAGATACGTTCCTTGGGGGGTCTAGTTTCCAAAATGGGGTCACTTGTGGGGGAGCCCCAATGTTTAGGCACACAGAGGCTCACTAAACACAACATGGTTACAGCTAACAATTTGAGCTGATTTTTATTCAAATTGTGAGCGGACACCATGTCGCGTTTGGAGAGCCCCTGTGTGCCTAAACATTGGAGCTCCCCCACAAGTGACCCCATTTTGGAAACTAGACCCCCCAGGGAATATATCTAGATGGGTAGTGAGCATATTGAACCCCCAGGTGCTTCACAAATTAATGATAAAAAAATATTTTTGCGGAAAAAAAGTACTTTTTCATTTTTACAGATTAATTTGTGAAGCACCTGGGGGTTCAAAGTTCTCACTATGCATCTAGATACGTTCCCTTGGGGGTCTAGTTTCCAAAATGGGGTCACTTGTGGGGGAGCTCCAATGTGGAGACGCACAGGGGCTCTCCAAACGCAACATGGTGTCCACTTACAATTTGAGCTCATTTTGCATTCAAATTGTTAGCGGACACCATGTCACGTTTGGAGAGCCCCTGTGCGTCCCCACATTGGAGCTCCCCCACAAGTGACCCCATTTTGGAAACTAGACCCCCAAAGGAACGTATCTAGATGCATAGTGAGCACTTTCAACCCCCAGGTGCTTCACAAATTGATCCATAATAATGAAAAAAGAAAATTTTTGTGGAAAAAAAAGTGCTTTTTCATTTTTATGAATGAATTTGTGAAGCACCTGGGGGTTCAAAGTGCTCACTATGCATCTAGATACGTTCCTTGGGGGGTCTAGTTTCCAAAATGGGGTCACTTCTGGGGGAGCCCCAATGTTTAGGCACACAGGGGCTCACTAAACACAACATGGTTACAGCTAACAATTTGAGCTGATTTTTATTCAAATTGTTAGCGGACACCATGTCGCGTATGGAGAGTCCCCTGTGTGCCTAAACATTGGAGCTCCCCCACAAGTGACCCCATTTTGGAAACTAGACCCCCCAGGGAACATATCTAGATGGGTAGTGAGCATATTGAACCCCCAGGTGCTTTACAAATTGATCTGTGAAAATGAAATAGTACTTTTTTTTTTCACAAAAATTTTCTTTTAGCCTAAATTTTTTCGTTTTCACATGGCAACAGCATAAAATTCATCCTAAAATTTGTTGGGCAATTTCTCCTGAGTACACCGATACCTCATATGTGGTCATAAACCACTGTTTGGGCGCACGGCAGGGGTCAGAAGGGAAGGAGCGCAATTTCACTTTTTGAATGTAAAATTAGCTCCAAAAGTCAAATTGCGCTCTTTCACTTCTGAGCCCTGCCGTGCGCCCAAACAATGGTTTATGACCACATATGAGGTATCGATGTACTCGGGAGAATTTGCACAACACATTTTAAGATCCATTTTATCCTGTTGCCGATGTGAAAATGAAAGAATTGAGGCTAAAAGAACATTTTTGATAAAAAAATTAAAATATCCATTTTTTGTTTCCACTTTGCTTTAGTTCCTGTGAAGCACCTGAAGGGTTAATAATCTTCTTGAATGTAGTTTTGAGTAGTTTGAGGGGTGCAGTTTTTGGAATGGTGTCACTTTTGGGTGTTTTCTGTCATGTACACCCCTCAAAAGGACTTCAAATGTGATGTGGTCACTAAAAAAAATGGTTTTGTAAATTTTGGTTGAAAAATGAAAAATTGCTCATGAACTTTGAACCCTTATAACGTCCTAACATAAAAAATTTTTTTTTCCAAAATTGTGCTGATGTGAAGTAGACATGTGGGAAATATTATTTAATAACTTTTTTCTGTCACATATCTATCTTGTTTATCAGAAAAAAAAATTAAAAATGTGAAAATTGTGAAATTTTCAAAATTTTTGCCATATTTTTGATTTTTTCACAAATAAACGCAAAAATTATCGACTTAAATTTAATACTAGCATGAAGCCCAATATGTCACGAAAAAACAATCTCAGAATCGCTACGATCGGTTGAAGCGTTCCCGAGTTATAACCTCATAAAGGGACACTGGTCAGAATTGCAAAAAAGGCCAAGGTCTTTAGGGTCAAAATAGGCTGGGTCCTGAAGGGTTAACAGGGGCCAAATGTATGCTGCGGTGGGAGCTCCAGACTTCCGAGCCACAACCAATGTACAACAGCAGAGGCCTCTGCCATATGGATATAATCCAATGAGTCAGCAGCCAACAATGGGTCATGTTGGTGGTTTGAACCAGGAGGCCCCTCACTATCAGCCTCTATAAGTTTACCCAATTGTTTGGAATGTACTTAGCTGTAAGGCCCTTTCTTACCTGAAGCAATATTAGTCTTTGTTCATCCTTTTTTTTTTTTTCTTTTTTTTGGGTTTGCCAGCCCTAATCTCGGACGGGTGTTCTGATCTTTTGGTTATCCCAAATAAAATTTTCCTTACACAATCAGTGCTCATGTTGCCCATTATTCTGCCATTGTGTAAACTTCTGAACGCATGATTGTTGGCCCTTCAACATATATGCCTGATTAGGTTGCCCATACTAACATCATATGTGTAGGGCCATAATATGTAAATGTAGTTTTTGAATCAATATGGCAATAGGACCAATTTCCTTCTCGTCCCAGCTGCTGTGTTTGGATGATGTCTAAACCACATACAGCGTTATGGCAGGGTATAGTATTTGCTTTGTATGTTCCGATGCGTTACAGAATCATATATCAAATTCCTTAACTGAGGGTTTGTGCAAATATTAGTCTGAAATGCGTAGGTAAAATTACATCTAAAAACATACCCACACATAGCCCTGTATCTGGTTGCAACATCAGACTAACACACCAGCTCGGCCCACCAGGTCCTTTGTCCTATTGAAAGCTTATCGTGACCACAGTGACCTGAGGTGGTACGGTCATGGCAGCATCTGTCTTGTTGATAGTGATTACGCTGGTTGTGTGTTGCACAACCCTATCAGCTGAGCAGTTGATAAGTTACACCATCATAACCTGTGTCCTAAGGCTAACACACTATTTAGCACATTAACAAACCTTTCTTAGTTTGCAGAGCAATAGCCTTCAATATTAGTAGGTGTTCATAACTAGAATCCAAGGTGGGGTTAACATCATTAAATTTTTATAACACCAAGTAAGGATTTTCAGTGTGTCTGGTGGCCAGCAGTGATATCTCTACACAATGAACACCCGTTGTTTATTTTTGATAACAAAAATGGCCACCCTTCACAAATTGAAACACAGGGAAAGCAGGGTGTTAGGTTTGTTGACGTAATGCATGGACACCATGTGTAGCTAGTGTTGTATCATGCTTTTTGGGTCACTTCATCGCCTTGAAGATGTTAGGCCTATGGGTGGACATTCATGTACTTGAAGGGTAGGATTAACCTACCTAAACACATCAATATATGTGTTGGGACATATAGGCAAAGAATTAGAGATGCTTGCTAAAATTGCACATTAACTGCAACATCACACACAACGTGCACACAAGCTGCACCTTGCTGCTTGACTGTCAGAATATACCCAACACAGTTGTGAAGGTCCCAATGTGGGACACTATTAGAAAACAGGCCAACGTGGGAGCCCCAACATACTCCCTATGGTCCAAATGTTGGACACTATAAGAAAAGAGCCCAACGGGGGCAAAAAAAAGAATACAAACAATGCCAACAGGGCTAAAACCAATTTTGAGGGTCCAACATGGACAACAGTCCTTCCGGCCACATGGACCATTTAAGTTTATCGTGTCCTCCGTCTCATGGGACACCTCCATGTCCTCGCTGGAGGGCAGCCAGCATCTCCCCTAACCTGGCCAACTCATGGAGATGGCGTTGGTGTGCCCAGTGAAGTTGCCGTGAGAATTCAGAGTGGGCCTGTATGACGTCCGCCAAAGTAGGGACACCTGTATTGTTTAAAAAAAGAAATTAGACCCAAACAGTACCTGTGTAGGTTTTGCACATTCAAAATAAACTCAGCTCCTTACCCTCATGCTCGCCATCATCAGAAGTATCATGGGATGATGGGGAGGCACTGAGACTCCACCCAGCAGCACCGGCACGTTCGCCATCTGCACAAACAGGACAAATTTTAAAATACACACAATCAACTTCTAACATCAGTAAAGGAATAAAAAAAAAAAAAGAAAAACCAGTGTGCAGGGCGTCCACCCCCCCAAAACACACTTACCACCATAGTCATCCAGGTGTGGGTCAACAACAGCCTCCGGCATATCCTCATCGGCAGGCCCTGTTGTGGAGGCCACCTCGTCCTCATCAGCCTCGGGGGACATAGCCACCCCTGTGCTGGCCACCGAGGTTGACATTGTGGGAGGTGGGGTAACCACTGGGCTGGGGCTCTGACCGGGTGGCAAAAGTGGCCCGGGGCTAGAGGGGGGCCCATCATCCAGCCCAGCCGGGGGGGAAATGTCCTCGCCCTCCTGTGGCCATAGTGGGGAGAGGAGGTCGTAATCCTCATCCATCCATGGCTGTGAAGAGTTTGCTGGAGACTCCTGCGTCCCAGACTCTGCAGAAAGGCTGTCCTCCGCCTGTGCAGCTGATGCCATCTCCTCCTCGGCCTGGCCAGGAATCCTAGGGGGGAAAGGTGGCCCTGCAGCCTCCTGTTGCGGTGGGGTAGGTGGCACACCTGCAGGTGGGGCATGGTTGGCCTCTTCAGACGAGGAATCCTCGGCATCTGTATTTGTAAGCACAATCACAAAGCTTTTAAGTCAAAGGTTCAACACTTTGGTGTATAACATTTTGAGAGTGTGCCTCTTGGAGTTCCACCATGACCAAATATCGTAGAAGGTGATGTTGGATGCAGATCCTCATGTGTTAGCCATGTTCTGTGTGTTACCAGACAGTATGTTTAAGCACAGGCGTAGGACGACAATGGCATTATACAGTATGTTGTGTGGCGGCCAAACACACCAACACATGGTCGGTGTATGTATGCCTTTTTTTTGGAAAGCCATGAAGCCACTGGTGTTTGCACCATGTGTACCTACACATCTTGTTCATGTACTCTTTGAAGGAACGTATAAACATCATGATGGGTCTACATTGGCCCCTGTGTAGGGTGCAACATCTGGGGTGCAGTGTGTCATGTGTGTCTTTAAGATGGAGAATATTACACCAACTAACCTCGACAATGTGAAGCCAGTTGCAGGGCAGGGATAGTAAAGTAACACCTGAGTCCGGCCTACACATTTGGGATGCACAGCACTTGTTTACCCATATTCCTGTCTGGGTCTCAGCCACCAGCCAATGCACATTGTTCTCACATACACATGGTGGCTCAATATACATTTGGCACATTTGTGGTTTAGATCTGTCAATAGTGTTTTATCCCTTGCAAAATGTCGACCAATGAGCAGTGTTAAAATTAGAACATTTTAGAGGCAGCTTTCAGCCAGCATGCCAAGGGGAGGGAGTGTACAGTCACCTGTACTACATGTCACCTGTACTACACAGTCCCTCCCCTTGCCATGATGGCTGTGACCTGCATAGAATCAATTGAAAGAGGGCGATTGAAGATTGTCACGGAGTCAACTAAATTTAAAATTAATTATAAATACACATTTGTGAGGTTGCTCAATCAGGGCAAAGTGTAGGGCCAGGCTCAAAATGATGGTGAATCTTGCCCACTACATTGGTGTGGCCAGGCCGGGGTACACACTCTCCTTCTGATATGTTTGTGGACATTGCTGTGTATTTTGTAACATGTACGTGTGCAGGTGTGGGTTTGTGGCCAACAATTACTCACCACGCAGCCTGGCAATCCTGGCACGGATGTCCACTATGCGGCCAGGGCACTTGAATTTAAGTTCTGCGATCTTATGCTGGATTGCCTTCACCTCCCTCTCAACACACAGCTGGTGGAGCAGGGCCCGCTGGATCTTCCGCACAGTGCTGCGGTTGCGCAGCCTGGGGTGGCGGTGGGGATGGTGTCCCCAATAATCGAAACGATCACATTGATGAATTAAGATCATCAGCTCCGCCATCCCCCATGTGGCAGCGCGCTGTGTGGCGGCCATGATTGCGCTGCACTGTGCATGGGAGGGATAGCACTTTGCAGGCGGAATGAAACTGAAACCAACTTAATTACGTCAGTACGCCCAACAGCGTGCCGTCTACAAATTTAAAGGCGCCGTACGCGGTGCGACATCTGACGGAACACTTCTGCGGCACCTACAGGACAATAACACGCGGGCGTGGCGTAACACCACGTTGTGTGCTGCGGACACAAATATCGTTGAAGTAAATCTGACAATGTGCACACTATATTCGGACCATAACATAATAAACTTTGTTGAGCTTGGCGCACTTGTGTGGGTCCGTGATTGGAAAATAACAATAAATGATCGTGCACACGGCGCCTATGTGCAGTGCTGAAGGGACAGCTCCTCCAAAATGGCACCCTGGGAACATATAACCAATCGTAACGTAGGTGCTTCCACCAATAATACATGATCTTGGCGCCGTCCAATTGGAACGCATTTGGTGGGCCGCATATGGGGCGCGCATAACGAAGTGCCTGCCACGCCTACAGAATGAATTTGCTGAACTCAGACATTGCCTGAGCCATTGCTATCGCCGCGTCACACGGTAGTAGGCATACGGATCGCTCAAGCTCCATCGCCTGATTTCCCGACACTGTTGGGAAATCTCTGAGTTCCGAAAATGAGATTAACGCCGTTCGGTCGCCCTGTTACACGCGGCGACGCACAGGCGATGTCGCTTCAACATTGCCTGAACAGGATGATCTCGGCAATATCGCCGGCGATATCTCCCTGTGTGAAGGTACCTTTAGATTCACATTCTTCTTGTGTTGTGCAGATCTATTCCACTCCAAACAATCAGAAACATATTGTCTAACTTCTTGGACTTGGCACTGAAGGGGTTGATTCTGTATTCATAGGTTTGTAGAACAATAGGATTAAGGTCTTTTTCTCAACTCTGTTCATGTTGTAACATTTTTGCCGTGAAGAAGAGGCTGGGACCTCTGCGGAGTCAAATTCAGTTTTGAGAACTGCGTAAGTAAAGCGAGCGTCTGTGATAATATAGGAGAGAAACTGCCCACTAATCCTACAGAAACCTCTGGAAGAGCATGGCATTGTGAATGTTACACATATACAGCCTTTATTCTACTGTGTTAAACAACTCAGCTTTATCTCATGATGGAAGAACCTTTGGATGGTAAAATATTTTCCTCAAAAAGCAGTTTATTGAAAAAAATCCGATTTAAATAAAAAAAATCCGATTTTTTTTATTTAAAAAAAAAAACAAAACATTAATTTTATCCACCCTGAATATATGTAATAGCTTTGTTCCTCTTCCTCTATAAACCAAAGCCATGTGCTACCTGTAATGGGTGTCCAATCAACTTGTAAAATGATTGGTGGTGTCAGCTAGTAGTTTTTCTTGGATTATTGATAAGCTTGGCAGTGACTGTACCAAGGTAGGTATATGTATGTATAATATTTATTCCATACTATTGGAATCGGTTGCATATGTACAATATATTCACTGTGAGTTCCCCAATAATTGACCTAGTAAGGGAAACAGTCACAACCTCCTCCATTAATTGTCAGGCAATTGCCTTGACGATTGGGGGTAGCAGAGTACTATTCGTGAGAGCCACATACTCTCATTTGCTGCAGAATATGTGGCAAGCAAAAGTCCATTCCCCTCTGAGATGTGGTGGCTGCTGGCCTTCTTGAGGTAGGACAATTCTGGAATTACCGTATATACTCGTGTATAAGCCGACCCTCCTACTTTTGCCCCCAAAAGCTGGGAAAAGTTATTGACTCGCATATAAGCCTAGGGTATGAAATGCAGCAGACCCCCATCCTATTATATAGCCCCCCGTCACTGGTATATAGCGCCCCTTAGCAGTGGTATTATACAGGCCCCTTAGCAGTGGTATACAGGCCCCCCTCACAGGTTACGTCGTCATCTGCTGGCGCCGGTCACATGAAGCCGGCGAAAGCAGGAAGACGCAGGGACCGGAGGACGCAGCTGTGACAGAGCGACAGAGGGTGAGAATAAATGCCTTGTTATTTTAAGGTGTGCGGCAGCATGGGGGGCAGTAACCTGTGGGGGGGGGGGAAGGCGCATACACAGTGCAATGTAATATGTACCGCTCCCCCTGCCGCTGATGGACAGGGGGATGCAGTGCATATTGCATTGCACTAACGAGCGGCCCCACGTGACCGGCCACTCACTGTACAGCCTCCTCCAGCCCCCGGACACCGCCCCCCACACTCAGCCATATACTGACTCGAGTATAAGCCGAGTGGGGCATTTTTCAGCACAATTTTTGTGCTGAAAAACTCGGCTTATACTCGAGTATATACGGTAGATCCATAACTGGGTATCCTCGTGTGCCATTGGTCCCAAGCCCTAATACCACATTGTATTAGTGCCTGGCATTGTCCTCAACCATGGCAACATATTTTTGGTTTTATTAGTCTTAAAATGTGCTGCTTTTAAGCAGCTGCCTGGTCAGCAGTCACTTATAATAGTGTTTAAAATAATAGCAGTCCAATATGACTAACTAGAATATTCACCATATTTGGTATAAATTATATGACCATTTAGAAAATCAACAGAGTTAGACTCAAAGACATGCATATCATGAATGCTACGTATTTGAATAATTGAAATCAAAATAATAGTGTGGAGTTAGTGAGTTATATCATTCTGTAAAAAAATATATGTACTGGTTCCACCCTTAACCCTGTTCTTCTCAAAAATGATCGAATTTGAAGTGTTTGATTCCATTTTTCATTTGTTTATGAACAATCATGTTCCCATGCATTATTGTACTGTAACAATTAAATTAGCTAAAAATCAAGACTTTAATAGGTCCGGCCAAAAATGAATGGAGCATCTTTAGTGTATAGTAGACCTAAACAGAACAGCTGGGTTAACTGATTCACATGTTGTACATGCATTTCTTCTTTGAAAGCCTGAGAAATATGGGTCGTTCAAGACAAGAACAGCGTACTTTGATGAAAAAGATGATTGGAAAGGGTAAAACTTATAAAGTGCAGACAACGATAGGCTGTTCAGCTAAAATAATCTCAAATGCTTTCAAATGGAAAGCAAAACCAGAGACATAGAAGGAAACAGAAGATGCCATTCTGGCTGTTCTTTGATCCATTTGAGTGTAAAGGCTCAGTCAATGGTCAGCTCCAGGATGATCAGACAGTCTCAAGTTACCTGGGAGTACTGTAACAGACAACACCTATGTGAATCTGATCTATTAGCAAAAAGTCCCCATAAAGTCTAAGGAGAAATGGAGAAACATTTTGTGAACCGTGGAAAGTAGAATTTTTCTTTTTGGGTCTAAGGGCCGCAGATAGTTCATCAGACGACCCACAAACTCTGAATTGAAGCCTAAAAGGTTTTGGAAGAATGTTCTCTGGTCAGATGAGACAAAAGTAGAGCTCTTTGGACAAAGGCATCAACATAGAGTTTACAGGAGAAAAAAAGAGGCATTCAAAGAAAAGAACATGGTCCCTACAGTCAAACATGGCGGAGGTTCCCTGATGTTTTGTGGTTGCTTTGCTGCCTCTGGCACTGGACTGCTTGACCGTGTGCATGGCATTATGAAGTCTGAAGACTACCAACACATTTTGCAGCATAATGTAGGACCCAGTGTGAGAAAGCTGGGTCTTCCTCAGAGGTCATGGTTCTTCCAGCAGGACAATGACCCAAAACACACTTCAAAAAGCACTAAAAAATGATTTGAGAGAAAGCACTGGAGACTTCCAAGGTGGTCAGCAATGAGTCCAGACCTGAATCCCAAAGAACACCTGTGGAGAGATCTAAAAATGGCAGTTTGGAGAAGGCACCCTTCAAATATCAGGGACCTGGAGCAGTTTGCCAAAGAAGAATGGTCTAAAATTCCAGCAGAGCATTGTAAGAAACTCATTGATGGTTACCGGAAGCGATTGATCGCAGTTATTTTGGCTAAAAGTTGTGCAACCAAGTATTAGGCTGAGGGTGCCAATACTTTTGTCTGGCCCATTTTTGGAGTTGTGTGTGAAATGATCAATGCTTTGCTTTTTGCTTCATTCTCTTTTGTGTTTTTTCATTTAAGACAAATTAAATGAAGATAATACCAAAGAATTTGTGATAGATAACTCAGTTTCTTCCTGAAGTGATTTCAAACAGAATTGCAGGGGTGTCAATACTTTTGGCCACAACTGTACCAGTTGGCCCTTCGGTTGGTTATGTTTCTATTTCCTCCCTGTTGACATTCCCCCTCTTATTTATCCATTTAATTTCCTTTCCGGATTTTGGATTTTATTGTGCCATAACTTTACTTTCTTGTTCTTTACGTTTATAGGTTGTTGGTAAGATTTACTGTGTCCTGTGCCGCCCACCATTACAGAGCTAAACTTAATTATGGATATGACCCCTTAACTCAGGGGTCTCAAACTCGCGGCCCGCCACGCTACCCAGTGCGGCCCGGGGCACCATGAAAGAAAAATGCATGCCCCGGGCCATTATACATGCAGCGGCCGCGGTACCGCTTTACTGTGACGGGTACCGCGCCGGCTCAGCTCACACAAGCGCCTTCGCACCTGTACATTCATGAAAGCAGGCGGCCGGTGGACCAATCAGAAGCCGCCTGTGACGTCACAGGCGGCTTCTGATTGGTCCACCGGCCGCTTGCTTTCATGAATGTACAGGCGCGAAGGCGCTTGTGTGAGCTGAGCCGGTGCGGTACCCGTCACAGTAGTCACAGTAAAGCAGTACCGCGGCGGCTGCATGTATAATGAGCCCGGGGCATCAGGTGTGTATGAGTGAGTGTTAGAGAGAGAGAGTGAGTATGTGTGAGTGTATATGTGAGTGAGTATGTATGTGCATAATAGTGAGTGTATTTGTGTGTATATGTGAGTGAGTGTGTATATGTGTGAGTATTTGTGTGTATAATAGTGAGTGTATTTGTGTGTATGTGAGTGTGAGTGAGTATTTGTGTGTATATGTGTGTGTGTGGGATATGTGTGAGTATTTGTGTGTATATGTGAGTGTGTGCATGTGTATAATAGTGTATTTGTGTGTATATGTGAGTGAGTGTGTATGTGTATGTGTGTGAGTATTTGTGTGTATATGTGAGTGAGTGTGTGTGTATTTGTGTGTATATGTGAGTGAGTGTATTTGTGTGTATATGTGAGTGTGTGTGTATGTGTATATGTGTATTTGTGTGTATATGTGAGTGTGTATTTGTGTGTATGTGAGTGTGAGTGAGTGTATTTGTGTGTATGTGTGTGTGTATATGTGTGAGTATTTGTGTGTATATGTGAGTGTGTGCATGTGTATAATAGTGTATTTGTGTGTATATGTGAGTGTGTATGTGTATATGTGTGAGTATTTGTGTGTATGTGTGAGTGAGTGTGTGTGTATATGTGAGTGTGAGTGAGTGTATTTGTGTGTATATGTGAGTGAGTGTATTTGTGTGTATATGTGAGTGTATTTGTGTGTATGTGTGAGTGAGTGTATTTGTGTGTATGTGAGTGAGTATTTGTGTGTATATGTGTGTGTGTATATGTGTGAGTATTTGTGTGTATATGTGTGAGTGTGTGCATGTGTATAATAGTGTATTTGTGTGTATATGTGAGTGAGTGTGTATGTGTATATGTGTGAGTATTTGTGTGTATATGTGAGTGAGTGTGTATTTGTGTGTATATGTGAGTGAGTGTATTGTTGTGTATATGTGAGTGTGTATGTGTGAGTGTATGTGTGTGTATATGTGTGAGTATTTGTGTGTATATGTGAGTGTGTGCATGTGTATAATAGTGTATTTGTGTGTATATGTGAGTGTGTGCATGTGTATAATAGTGTATTTGTGTGTATATGTGAGTGTGTATATGTGTGAGTATTTGTGTGTATATGTGAGTGTGTGTATTTGTGTGCATATGTGAGTGTATTTGTGTGTATATGTGAGTGAGTGTGTATGTGTGTGTGTATGTGTGAGTATATGTGTGAGTGTGTATATTTGTATGTGAGTGTATGTATATGTGTGTGAGTGTATGTATATGTGTGAGTGTATTCCCGCGCCGCATGAGCGGCACATCGCCGGCGGCTGGTGCCATGTGCTGACTGGTGCCGGCTGCAGGCCGATGCCGCGTGCTGGCTGGTGCTAGCTGGTGCCGGCAAGCGGAAGACTGGGAGCCACAGAGGAAGAAGCTGCCGGAATGAGAAGAGTGGAGTCAGGTAAGGCGCTGTTACAGCCGAAGATAGCAACCTGGGGGGGGAGAGGAACTTGAGCGCTTAAAGTGCCTAGGGCGGCAGGAACTCCAGATATGGCCCTATGTAAGTGTGTCAATGTGTGAGTGTGTATGTGTTTGTGTGAATATGTCTGAGGATGTATGTGTGGATGTATGCGAGTGTGTGTGAATGTGCGGGTGTGTATATATGGTCTTTCCCACACACCTGCGCTCTCAGTATTTAGCGCTTCTGCGCTAAATACTTAGATTTTGACAGAGAAGTGCAGGTGCGTGTATGCGGCCGCTTTCAGCAGACGCTGTCCCTGGTTACCCGATGTGTATCGTGGTAACCAGTTCATACAGCAGGCTGCCCACTGTCCGCTCATCTCGAGCGCACAGGGAAACGCTGCTTGCAGTGTTTCCCTGTGCGCTCTGGATAAGCGCACACTATGCAGGCTGCTGTATAAACTGGTTACCACGATACACATCGGGTAACCAGGGACAGCGTCTGCTGAAAGCGGCCGCATACACGCACTTGCACTTCTCTGTCAAAATCTAAGTATTTAGCGCAGAAGCGCTAAATACTGAGAGCGCAGGTGTGTGGACAAGCCCTATGTGAGTGTGTGAGCGAGAAAACAAAAAGAACAGAGACCAGCACATTACTACAAGATGACAAGGGAGGGAACATTACTAAAAGATTGAGACATTACTACAAGAGGAGGACCAGGATGGGGGACATTAATATAGGATGGGGACCAGGATGGGGACATTACTACAAGAGGAGGAGGACCAGGATGGGGATATTACTACAAGAGGAGGACCAGGATGGGGGACAGTAATATAGGATGGGGACCAGGATGGGGACATTACTGCAAGAAGAGGACCAGGATGGGGACACATACAAGATGGAGACCAGGATAGGGACATTACTACATGACGAGGACCAGGATGGGGACATTATTACATGATGAGGACCAAGATGGGGACATTACTACAGGAGGAGGACCAGGATGGGGACATTACTACAGGAGGACGACCAGGATGGGGACATTACTACAGGAGGAGGACCAGGATGGGGACATTACTACAAGAGGAGGACCAGGATGGGGACATTACTACAAGATGGAGACCAGGATGGGGACATTACTACAAGAGGAGGACCAGGATGGGGACATTACTACAAGATGGAGACCAGGATGGGGACATTACTACATGACAAGGACCAGGATGGGGACATTACTACATGACGAGGACCAGGATAGGGACATTACTACAAGATGGAGACCAGGATGGGGACATTACTACAAGAGGTGGACCAGGATGGGGACATTACTACATGACAAGGACCAGGATGGGGACATTACTACATGACGAGGACCAGGGTGGGGATATTACTACAAGAAGATCATAATTTGTACTTTACTAGATTGAGCAAAAAATTCTGGTATTGCTAAAATGTCACTTAGGGTACCGTTACACGTCGCAACATTGCATGCAATGTCACTGGCAATTTGCTGGTTGCAGTGAAATCATGGACACATTGTTACATTTGTACACAGCAAGAAAATAGAACAATGTGTTCATGATTTCACTGCAACCAGCAAATTGCCTGTGAAATTGCATGCAATGTTGCGACGTGTAACGGTACCTTTAGTCCTACAAGCAATGCGGCCCCCCGATATCAATTTTTTTCTACATGCGGCCCACCAACCCAACCGAGTTTGAGACCCCTGCCTTAACTGATGCATGGTTGCAGTGGCTCTTAGGTGCTGTTGTGTTCCTGTCATTTGTGTTGATCTGGTTACGTGTTGACACCGGACGCCTCTGCCCGGCGGAAGTTTATGTGAGCTGTGATATACCTATGTGACTTCTGTGCTCCTGGTAATAGACCAATGAGACTGTTCGCACGCCAGCCAGCATCAGTCAGTATGTGGCATTCGTGTTTGAGGAGAGCGACACCGCGGTGAATTGTAGGTGATGTGTATGACCAGTGGCCCAATTCTAATGAATAGTGGGTAGTACACACCCAGCCAGTAGCAAGTTGGCTTTATGCAGTTGTTTAAGCATGAAAATTGCCGCATTAGGGCCCCTTCACATAAGCGTTTCACGCGGATTGTGGCAGTTGCTGTGAAAAAAACGCAACTGCTGCAATTACCGCATAACGGCTACACTTGCGTTTCATTTGCAGCAAGCCCCATACAATGTCTATGGGGCTTGCGGTAAGTGTGCAGTATGCGTTTTTTTCACCGCAACTGCCACGATCAGCGTTTACCGCTGATGTGAAAGGGGTCTTACTGACACTTAAACAGTTGTATAGATTGACCAATTACTCGGTGCATCACCCCTATGATGTTAGCAGTATTGACATAATTATATGTGCTAACTGTGCATGTGGGGATATCGCCGATAACACACCTTTGAGTGCTGGAGGTTACCTGGCAACAATACTGTGGTTTGCAAATCCTCAGTTCAGCACGCGTGGCCATATTATGACCATAGGCGTAGCCTTAGGGTACCGTTACACGACGCAATATTGCATGCAATTTCACTGGCAATTTGCTGGTTGCAGTGAAATCATGGACACATTGTTCTATTCTGTTGCCGTGTACAAAATGGAACAATGTGTCCATGATTTCACTGCAACCAGCAAATTGCCAGTGAAATTGCATGCAATATTGCGTCGTGTAACGGTACCCTTAGCGTCTCAGGTCACTAAGCAACCAGCAGCGCTTTCTCTTGCTAAACAGCAAATGGCTCTGCATTGGGAGGAGCGGTATTGAAGCTCTTAAAAAGCTTAAGTTTCTGTTCCTTAACAAATGAAAAATTGACAAATATTGGATGTCTTTTGCTTTGTATAGTTTGTGTTGGATAATTGTATGTTTTTAATCTGCATTTGCTTTTAGTATGTTTCTGGTGGCAGCGGTATGACATTGCAGAGTTCCTCCTACTTAAGAATCGGAACTCACGCTGCCATTAGTCGTGGACCCGTAGAAGCGCATGTAGCGCGAAACGGTGACCGTAGTCCCCCTGCCGAAACCTCCCTACATCAAGTAACCCCGAAATCAGAATAAACAGCTGGACTACAAATGACAATCCCAGTGAGTGCAGTCTTTCTACGTTTATCAAATTTAACCTCCCTGGCGGTCTGTTTAGTTCTGGAAATTGTTGCTAAAAGCGGGCTACCCGCGTTCGCGGTAGATGCGGTTAAAAAACCGCATCTGCCGCACTTGCCGCATAGCTGCCGCACTTGTGCCGCACTTGCGGCGCGGTTGCGGTAATCTGCATAGGAACCAACCACCTCTGATGACCCTCATACATTGTTAATATGTGCCCCTGCACCCTAGTAAACCATTAGCAGCACTGTTGTTGTGTGCTAAGTGGCTGCAGAAGAAGTGCGATAATGATTTGAGACACTTACATGCCTGGTACTTGAGGGCGTCTCCCTGTGTGTGCTGGGACTTGTTGTGCTGTGGTCATCATGTCTGCTCTCCCCCTCCCTTATGCACGCCCCCTCTCAGCCTGCTATAGTGCTGTGAGGCTGATTGCGTCATAAAGGGGCGGGGCTACCGTGATGCCGCGATTTAGCCCCGCCCCTTTATGACGCAATCAGCCTCACAGCACTATAGCAGGCTGAGAGGGGGCGTGCATAAGGGAGGGGGAGAGCAGACATGATGACCACAGCACAACAAGTCCCATCACACACAGGGAGACGCCCTCAAGTACCAGGCATGTAAGTATATAACATCATTATCGCACTTCTTCTGCAGCCACTTAGCACACACAAACAGTGCTGCTAATGGTTAACTAGGCTGCAGGGGCACATATTAACAATGTATGAGGGTCATCAGAGGTGGTTGGTTCCTATGCAATTACCGCAACCGCGCCGCAAGTGCGGCACAAGTGCGGCAGATGCGGTAGATGCGGCAGATGCGGTTTTCTCACCGCATCTGCCGCGAACGCGGGTAAGCCCGAGCCTGACTCGGGGTTAACGCTTCTGGTAGTGAATGTTAACCCCGAGTCAGGCTCGGGAATAACGCTAGGAAGGTTAACACTTGATCTAAGGACTGTGCAACACTGGGGACAAGGTCCACAATTTACAGCATGAGCTGCTGGCAGCTGCAGACCTCCGCCGATGCCTCGGCTTTCTGCCTGGTTTAACTACTAATGTGCATACAACCCGCAGGAGTCTCTAATGTGCATTTGTCCTGCATCTGTCTCCACTGTGCACAGGTCCCACAGCAATCTCTATTGTGTATTCTCTATTGTGTGTATAGCCAGCAGCAGTCTCGATTGTGTATATGGCCCGCAGCCATCTATATTATGTGTACAGCTAGCAGCCATCTCTATTGTATATACAGCTATTGTGTATTCAGCCCACAGCAGTCTGAAGTATGTGTGTGTAATATATAATAGAGGGAGTGTAAAAAAAAAAAAGAAATAATAGCACAAAAATATAGAAAAAAGTGAACTTTATTGGCCAATGGCGTGGCCACGCATTGGACAATAAATTCCACTTTTTTTTTCCCCTTTTTTGTGCTGTTTTTTTGTTTTTTACTCTGTTGTAAGGAACCATCTGGATTGCTGGTTGGGAAAGATCAGCTTTATATTGTCCTTCTATGGTTCACTGTACTTACAGGTTGGAGGTCATATGACACAATAAAAATTAACTAGAGTAGGATCACCCAGAATGAGACATGCCTTGATGGGGGCAGGGTGGCTCAAAAGATTTTATAATCCTTTGCGAAATCTCAATTTATTATAGTATACAGTTTGGAACCGATATGTGCATGTGCACAAAAAATACATTTTTGCAAGTTGGCGTCTGGCATTATCTTGTTTGTCATACTAAAATACACACTTTACTTACCCTCTCTAGCGCTGTGCTCTGTGTCTCCCTTCTTGCCTCTGGGCGCACTTCCCAATTCTCGGGGAAGCCAGTCATGTGATCGGCACAGCAGAGTGACATCATCTCTGCATGCCTGATCACATGACCGGCTTCCCCGAGAATCAGGAAGTGTGCGCAGCAGCAAGCAGGGAGACACCGAGCACAGCACTGGACAGGGTAAGTAAAGTGTTATTTTAGTATGGGCAGCAGTATGGGGGCCATGTGTCATCACAGGGGGAAGTGCAGGCACATGTAATATAAGCCGCTTTCCCAGTCCATCACCTCGGTGTGGTTTCAACACCGAGATGAAGCACAACAGGTGCAGTACATATTATATAAGGCTAATGTGCGGGAGCACTGACCTCCCTCTGCCTCCTGCAGCCAGCCTGACGCAGCCCCTGGACACGCTCCAGAGATGACCCCACCCACTCCTGCAGTATATAATCTATATATTTGGAATATAAGGCACCCCCCCCACACAAAAGTGTGATTTATAATACAAAAAAAAAAACACAGTATTTTGGAAAGTCTAAAATAAATTAATTGATTCTACATGGTTTCCTAAGGAAATCATTACCTCGGTTTTGGTTTGACGAGAGTAATTAGAAAGATTATCGACAAAAACCGAGGTATCACTGTACAGGTAAGTACAGTATAAATTAAAAAGGATAAAATACAAATACATCTTAAGAATTTGATAAGTGATAGCTTCTGACAGAGAATGCAGCTGGAAATATGGATAATTGTTGCTTCTCCTAGGGTCTGACCAGATCCCTCACTCCTCCTCCAACTGGGCTAAGAGGGGGACGCTGATTAGGTTTGATTCTTATCAAGTCTTTTCTGCTTTGATTCATTTTCTCTCAGAAATCTCCTAGATAATCAATATGGTTGTCATCTTAATGAACATCCTACAAGCATTCTATACATACCGCACATGAATATGATCTATTCATAACTCAGGAAGGTATTGCATTCCTGTGGGTTGCCAGCCACCAAATCTTTTGCAATTTTACTCACATATGGGTATAACCTACACGACCAAGGATAGACATGTATTGTGTCAAAGTCTGATTTATAGATATGGAATGGAAAATATCTGACAATAGCATAATGTAGGAAAAGAGACACTGATTCCAATGATGTATCAGTTAGTTTAATGTGTTTAGCAGTTGTGATAGAGTTTTCAGATGTAGCAGAACTCAGAAAGATAACCTTGCCCTCACCACAGCATTTTGTGTACATTGTCTATTGTCAGTGAGCTAATTTTTAGAAGAGAGGGCGTGGTTGGTGTAGCAGGCACAGTAGACCTAGTCTGGTATTGATCATCTCCTGGTAGTAAAAATAATCATTTAAGTTAACAACAAAACCTAGTAAGTGACATCACTGAATTCTGTGACTTGATTTATCACCTGCTGTCCTCAGATTACATTGCGTATGGTCTGTAGTCAGAAAATGTACACACAAGACAGAGGTCATTGACATATTGTAGTTTATTTTCTAAAGTTGCATAATAGTTTAATTGATATCCAGTATGCAATATTACAAAGATGTAAAGCTACCTGCAGTAACTGTAATATTACACGACAGAACTGAGCTTTCTTGGGCAAAAGATATCCTTTTGGAAGAATTAGGATTTACAAAAAAAAAAAAAGAACCCTGCAAAGCAACTTTTATCATGAAATTTTAATGCATCAAACTAACTTTTTTACTCTTTTCTGTAACATACAACATTAACAAAACGGAAAAAAAAAAATTATTCTGGCCAAATTGCCTGTATATTGTTTCAATCCATCACCTTTATGTTACCCCCAGCTAAACACTTAAAGAGTAACCGCTGTTTAAATTTTTATACGATAATGTAGAGCAGGCGATTTTAATAAACTTTCAAATATACTTTATAAATGAAATCTTGAAGAAACCCTTTCGAAAACCTTATAGATGTCCCCACTAGGGTGTTTTCTAAACCAGATATGTGCTCTTTACAAGGGTGGGGGCAGAGCCTACACAGCGTGCCTGGCTTCAGCTGATAAGTGTATCTTTAGTTTACCGCAGGCTAAGGAACAGTGCTGAATTCGGTCATGTTGTCAGCATAAGCTCCTGTTCTCCATTTCCTCTGCTCTGTGCTAGCAGCTGATGGCCCCCACACATCTCCTGAGAGAAGAGAAGACAGATCAGATTTTGGAAGTTGTGTGGGGGCCATTAGCTGATAGCACAGAGAAGAGCAAATGTGACAGCAGAGAGAAGTCAGATAAGATCAGTGAAGCTTGTGCCAACAGCCTGGTAAGCTCAGCACTCTCCCTTAGCCTGAGGTAAACAGATACACTGATCAGCTGTAGCCAGGCACGCTGTGTAGGCTCTGCCCCAACCCTTATGAGGCCGTATTCAGTATGTGGAGCTGTGTACAGATTTCCCTGACAATGAGAAAGAAACAACCTAATGGAGACATCTTCTGGAAGCTTTTTTAAAGGTTTTCTTCAAGATTTCATTTATAAAGTATATTGAAAGTTTATTAAAATCACTTGCTCTACATTAGTATTAGATAAAAGTTTAAATGGCAGTTACACTTTAACATCACAGTTCTATACACATAGAAATGCAGCAATTGATTATGAAAAACAGAATCTAAAATTAATATATACAATAGTGCAATGTGTATTGTGCGGCACCATCCAACGGCTGAAAGTTTCTTCAGAGCACCATAATGGACAGAATTAATTAAGAAGGCACATTAGTTTACTTTCTCTAGAGCACTAACGATTAGGCATGGACCACGACTGAAAACGAGAACAATGTGGTTTGTCATATATTATGACACTCGAAACAAGCTGGCAGACGGATATTCTCCTGCATTCTCAACGTAATCTGAAAATAAATGAAAAGAACTGTAGCATGTTAGAAGCAGCAACAAGACCAATAAACACAGAAATACACAAAAACCTGCTAAAAGAATATTAAAAGGTAACAGTCATTGTAATTATTATTCCACAAATCAATGATGCACATGGAAATAGGCAACTTTACAATATATGTTATCAGAGAAATCTGCTTCTGTCTCATTCTGGACTGAACTTACATTCTCAATTCTCTGGTAAAATCTGTATTGTAAAGACAGAATTCCCCATTAATAGGATAGTAGATGACAGTTGGTGCTCATCAGATTTTTATAAAACTGTCAGAAAAAGGTCTGTCTCTAGCTCCCCCCTCTATGGAACTTTATAGGCACCAACTCAGCTATCTCCATAATGGTAAAATATTCATTGAATACAAATTTTGAACCATTGAAAAAAATTCTTTGATAATTAAACACATGAAAACAATGATTACTTTAACGCCTTAATGACAGCCAATTTTGACCTTGATTTTCTGCTGTCAGGTTCTGGCCGGTGTTTTGCAGGATGCATTGGACAGAACCTGACAGCCCTGGACAAAACAGCCCTCGGGCAAATATCCCCTCCGATCCTGTGCTCTGCCGGAATCAGCGGCTGCCGCTGTCCAGTGCTGAGGTTTCAGCATAGCAGCTGGAGGGGAGCTCGTTCAGCACCCGGCATCCGGGAACCGGATCAGACTCCCGTGTTATGGGCACCGTATCACTACGGATCGATTTTTGCCCTGGACACAAAAAATCCTGCAAGCTTGTGTTCAGGGCAAAAAACGAAATCACCTGGATCCAGCCGGACACACACCAAACCGGATGGCAAATAGCTGCCATCCGGCCAGATAGGTATACAATAAGAGAAAAATCGGACTGCCCCGGAACCAAAAAATCGTGGTGTGAAGCCGGCCTTAATGACCAAACCAAATTTGACCAGTGTCACTTTATGTGGTAATATAATATCTCTGGAATGTTTCAACGGTGATTGTTTATTTTTTTCATGACACGTTGTACTTTACATTAGTGGTACTTTTAGGTCCATATGGTTTGCTTTTATTTATGCATAATTTTTCATACATCTTTTTATTTGGTTAGGATGTTAGAAAGGTTAAAATTTTTCCAGCAATTACTTCAAATTGCTGTCAGGAAAAGTTTTAACCCTTCAGGAGCTTCATGGGAATTAATGCAAGGGGAGTGGAAATTTTTTTTTTTTTTTTTTTTTTTTTTTGAGTGTCTCATTTTGAGGATGAACGTATTTGGCCTTCAAAGGAATACCTTCTTAACCTCTACATCCTCTCTTCTGGGAACCTGGACAGCTGGTTAGCTTCCCCACTTTATAAAAAAAGTCTAAGAGGTAGGGAATAGAGCAACGAGAAGACTCCTTTCGAGATTGCGTGCTCAGGTACGGGACCCATTAAGACACTTTATCCTTCTCCTTGCAGATCAAACCTTCAGAACAACCTAACATCAATCATCAAACCCAATAAGAAGGCGATTTGGGCTTTTCTCTAATGAAGGATGAGTGAAGGCGTCTCTATCTTAATGCATAAATCATTAATATATTCCCATTCTCCTACAAAGATGCCCAACTAAAATCAATATTTACAGACCCCCCCCCGCTTCTGAGTTTTAGACAACCCCCAAATCTATAACGCATCATTGTCAAAAGCTCAATGTCCTTTCCAAAAACAACAGGAACCTTTTCCTGCAACCAGAACAAGTGCTAAACCTGTCTATTGTAATGACAATGGACAAGACAAAGATTCCCAGGAGAGATCAGGACTACAAGATACAAGGTAACTACAGCTCCACCACAACCAATGTGGTGTATTTAATTATATGTACAAAATGTCTGAGCAGGAACCTGTATGTAGGAGAGACAGGGCAGAAACTTAGAATAAGAATTAATTCTCATCGCCACACAAGAAAAAAGCATGGATCTACCTGTGGCCAATCATTTCTGTAGCACTGATCACACCATAATGGAAAATACTAGTTTTGAAAGGTCATTTCAAATCGCATAGACAGGAGAGTCTGGGAATAAAAATCTATGTTGACCTTTGACACATTCAGAGCAGGAATGAATGTGTCATGTGGGTTTATGTATTTTTACATTAATTGAGGAATCTACAAATTTTAAAGAAACAACCAATGAAAGGACATAAAACTATATGCTTCTTACTTTTGGACACTGATGTTTACTGGCCTAGATGCTCTCTCCCCCCTTCCAACTCTGACCAAGTCCTGTGTTATGCTTCAGCTCACTTGGTTTATTTACTGCATTATTCAACGCTATATATGTGTATTTATGCAGGTGTTCAGAAGTTGCATCATTATTAAGCCTGATGAAGAGGCCATAGAGTCTTGAAAGCTTGCCATTTTTTACCATCTTTTCAGTTAATCATTAAAAGGTATCAACCACTGAGGACTTTCAGATTCTAATATATATTTTTTACACTTAGCATGGACATTTACAGCTGTTCTCATATCCTGCTCCTCAATGTTCAGTTTGTGCTATTGTCGTGCACAACTTTCAGAATTTGAGTAAGTTAACAACTTCTGTTTTTTCCTTTCCCGACATGATATAGCTACCTACTCCTTCCTTCCTATCAAGCCACAGGGGCCATCTGGTGTGCTGTGTATCCTGCTACTGCCCAAGTAACGGAGACCCTAAGGGTACGAGAGAGGTTTTTAGAGTAGTCAGGGACCCATCAGATTTAAGGTCACCTTGTCACGGTTGATGGGCAGGCATTTATTGGACAATATATGCGTTGAAAACCTTATTATAAGATAAGCATTTAAAAAAAAAAAAAAAAGTTTTTTTCATATCAACTTTTTAGTTTTTATTTTTTTCTAAAAAAAATAAATAAAACCTGATACTGTCTACCAGTAAGATGGGAACCCCAATATTTTCAGTGACAGATGATGGACCTAAGTGGAAGCTTATTTTGTGCAGGATAAGTTATGGTTTCATTGGTAACATTTTGTGGAATATAATATCTTTTCATCGCTTTCAGTATATGGCCAGGATCACATTCTCGTGCTTTACGCTGAGCACTTACGAGGGTTTCTGTGTAAATCCCCCCAAAATCTGATTCAAATAAAACCCCCAATGGAATCACTCATTATAATGAAGCAATTGGAGATGCTTTACTCTGGTGTCTGTTCCAGCGGTATCTATATTTTTAGGCGTGCACAAAGCGGTTGTCATCCACACGTGATAAAAAAACATGCTTAAAATTATACCAGGAGTATAAAGTGGCTCCATTTGTCTCATTATAGTGAGTAGTTCTGTATGGGTTTTTTTTCTAAATTGTGGGTGTTGGGACTTTTTGCTACTATCAAAAAGTAAAAATGTTTTTTGCTAAAAAAATAATAATATTTTTGTGGCCATATTCTGACAGTTGTAATTTTATTTTTGGTGAACAGAGCTGTATTAATCCTTATTGTGTGTGTGACAAGCTGGAGACTTTTTTGGTACCATTTTGGGGAACATTTTTTTGATCGATTTTTATTCAGAATGAACAAAAGCCAGCAATTCCAATAGAAAAGAGAAAAAAAATGTATCCTGTGTAGAAAAGAGTTCAGCAGCACTCCGGTCCTTAAAAGACTTCCAACTTTATTTAATAAGGGTGCATAAGCAAAACAGGGAAGATGCAGCCAGCAATTCACTTTGTTTTGATACATATTTTTGTTTGCACGGTTCACTGTGCGGTAAAAGAGATAAAACCATTTTATTCTTCGGGTCAATACAGTTACAGCAATACGAGATTTATATAGTTTTTTATGCTTTCCTACTTTTACACACTAAAAACTTTTTTTTTTTTACAAAAATTACTTGGTTTTACATTGACATGATCAGAGCTGTAACTTTCATATTTTTTTCCGAATGAGCCAGACAGTTTGGTGTTTTCATGCATAGTATTTTTGCTACATATTGACTTTTTGGTTGCTATTTATTCAATTTTTTGTGTGTCAATATGATGAAAAAGCTACATTTTGGGGGTGTTTATTTTTTTATGATGTTCACCATATGGAATGAATAACTTCATAGTTTAACAGATTGAGTCAATGCGCAAAGTACCAATTGGGTACTTTCTTTATGCTATAACAAATGCTACACTTTTAGTGGTGACACAGGCTTTCATGATTATTATGCAATTTTTTCATTTTTTTTTTTTTTAACATTTTCTTTAAATGTTTTCTAACTTTTCTTAGTCCAATTGTGGGACATGAACATTTTAAAATGAATTGTTTGTCTCATGCATTGCAGTTCTACAGGGTGGGCAATTTATATGGATACACCTAAATAAAATGGGAAAGGTTGGTGATATCAACTTCCTGTTTGTAGCACATAAGTATATGGGAGGGGGAAAACTTTTTCAGATGAGTGGTGACGATGGTGGCCATTTTGAAGTCAGCCATTTTGGATCCAACTATTTTTTTTTTCAATGGGAAGAGGGTCATGTGACATCAAACTTATTGAGAATTTCATAATAAAAACAATGGTGTGCTTGGTTTTAACGTAACTTTATTCTTTCATGAGTTATTTGCAAGTTTTTGACCACTTATAAAATGTGTTCAAAGTGCTGCTCATTGTGTTGGATTGTCAATGCATCCCTCTTCTCCCACTCTTGAACATATGCAGGTTGGGGGACTATGTGCCACCACTGGGGGCCATATGCAGGATGGGGGGCTATGTATACCATCACTGGCGGCCATATCCAGGATGGGGGGGGAACTATGTACCATCAGCGGGAGGCTATATATCATGACAGGGGGCCATATCCAGCATTGGGGGGCCCCCATGTACCAGATAGAGGGACATATATACCAGGATGGGGGATATATATACTGCTTGTAAGACAGACACTAGCATTATAAGACGGACCCCGTTTAACATAAAAAAAAATTCTCTTTTCCCATCAAATTTGGGGATGCATCTTATACAGTGAAAAATACTGTATATAGAATATCACAAAAAAAAAAACCAAAAACATACAAATATGAAAAATACAAAAATCTCATAACTTTTTCTTAAAATATTAAGCTATACAGCTGTAGAGGAGGCGACACAACAGAACGACTGATGATGCCCAGCGGGGCATGCTGAAAGTCAGCAAGGGGGGAAAAGAGAATGGAGCCTGCCTTTCCAGTCTCCGGATGGAGACTGCTTGTAAGTTATAAATTATTTTTCTTAAACTTTATAGGGCACTTTTAGATCAGACAGGGTTCGTTAGGGATCAGCTAGCAAGGTGCAGGGACAGGTAGTGATAGCATGGGGTGGGAGAACGAGCAGACAGATTCCCTTTAAATTGTGAAGTGGTTAGCACTGTACAGTGACTCAGTGGTTAGCACTGCAGTCTTGCAGCGCTGGGTCCTTTGGTTCAAATATCACCAAAGGCAACATCTAGGAGTTTGTATGATGTTCACCCCTTTTTGTGTCGGTTTCCTCCCACACTCCAAACACATACTTATAAGGAATGTAGATTGTGAGCCCCAATGGGGACAGTGATGATGTATTTAAAGCGCTGTGGAATTAATGGCGCTATACAAGTTGTTATTGTGTCCAGAATTTAACTCCATGATAAATAGAGCTTCACTGAATTTTAAAAACAATAAAAAGAAAAGAAATGAAAATAGATAATCTAATGTAGAATGAATTTGCTTTGTATATACGCCTACTATTCTATTTAAACCATGTTAAATTAATTTGAGATGTTTCGTTTGAAAAAGGTTTCAAGATAGAAACCGAAATGCATCACCTTGATTGTACTGTATGATCTAAATATTTATAGGCTTTTAGTTACACAATAACTATTACTACTAAATAATAGTAGGCAAAACTAAGAGAAATTGATGCAGAACATACAACAGTATAAGGGTGCCTTGACACTTGCGTTTGGCACGCAGCGCACTGAACGCAGCCAAACGCTTGTGCACTGCGTTCCTATGTTTAAAATGTCAGCGCGGGAGATTTGCAGCAGATATCAGCTGTTTCTTATCTCCTGCATCGATATCATCCTATTCGGTGTTAGCGCGGGAAATTTAAACAGCTGTCAGATCAGCTGTATCTTCAAATCTCCCGCGCCGACACCGGCGGGAGACCAGCTGTGGCCCGGAGGAGGAGATCTCCACCACTGATCTCCTCCTCCTGGCCGACCTTGAGACAGCTGATTGGCTTCCCGGGGACCATACTAATGTGAACGCATGCGGAGATTCTCTGCTGCGTTCACGCAAGTATGGGCTGCGTTGCACTGCGTTTGCGTCTGCCCTCCGCATGCAGACACAAACGCAAGTGTGAAGACAGCCTAACAATTACACAAAAAACTACTCTCTCACCTATAAGTGGTTATCCCCACCAGCAGCAGCTGGATGTAGAAAATGTACGGGGTGGAGATCACTACATATGGTTGTGTAGAAAAAGTACTTGTACTGAAGAGAATAGAAGCTGTTCTGCAGTACTGCACAATGACCACTAAACCAGTGGGAGAGCTGACCATTACACCACCATTGATCTGATATTAATGATCTATTTCTATGGATAGGTCATCAACTTAAAAGGAGTGGACAACCTTTAACATACAGCAGGCACGTTGAGTTATTTAAAGGGAACCTGTCAGCTCGTTCTACCCCCCATAATCTAATGTGATATAGCCCAGCTCCAGCGTATGCGCAGTGTACATATTGAAGCCAAGCCATCCACGTCATAAGGCCCCACAATATACCGTGCCGGATATGACGTCCTGGCCGGTTCCTGATAGCAGCAGAGGAGGCGACACAACAGAACGACTGATGATGCCCAGCGGGGCATGTTGAAAGCCAGCAAGGGGGGAAAAGAGAATGGAGCCTGCCTTTCCAGTCTCCGGATGGAGACTGCTTGTAAGTTATAAATTATTTTTCTTAAACTTTATAGGGCACTTTTAGATCAGACAGGGATCGTTAGTGATCAGCTAGCAAGGTGCAGGGACAGGTAGTGATAGCATGGGGGGGGGGAGCAGACAGATTCCCTTTAAATGAAAATCTCGTTAGTATATAAATTTATAGGTTGTATATGCTCTATTCGAAACACAAGTTGCTACTACACATACAAGATGGGCATCTAACTGGTCATTCTAAACAGCTCTTAGAGATTTACTACGTAATCATGCAAACCTAACCTGGATTGAAATATTTGAATACATGGTACAATAAAAAAACCTAGAAAAATAAAACACATTTTATTTACCTTAATAGCAGTCATTATATTTAAACGGTCCCCATTACTGAAGGGGGATACGAATTGGGGTTAGAGAGTAAGTGCCACCTCTTCTTGAAAGCCCTCTAATAGCTGGGATTCCAATGGGCTTAATAGGACCTGAAAATCATGGGGGATGGAAAACAGCATGTGTTATAAAGTAATGTTCTGTAATTACAAAGCTCTAACATCCAGATAAAATTATTGCAATACAACTAGTACAGTGTCCTATGTGTGGAACCATTTATTGGTATTAATTCAAAGATGTTATAAATCATAACTGCACTATAGCATAATAATCGCTGTATACAAGATAGTGACTCAGTATGGGCCCATGTTCTCTGCTAGAAGTAAAGCTGTTATAATAAATCATGTTGAGAAAATTTCACAATATTTTTATTCTAAAATGAATATCAATAAAAAGGGGTGTAGGGCCAATTAATAATTTTATTTATATAGCGCCAACATATTCCACAGCATTTTACAATTCAGAGGCCACATGCACAAGCAATGAATAAAACATTCTTTTATCCACTGCACTGAGATATAGACTTTTGAAGCCCATTGGGCATTTTAAACTGTGCCCACCAGCTTAAAGATAATGTAATTGGGATTCTTGTAACCCCTTTATGTGCCCAGACGTCCCCTTCATACCTGAAAAATGAACTTTTATTCTGTCCCGCGCTGCATCCTATTAAATCCGGGAGGTATGCTCTCCAGCCCTAGTGGATTAGGTCCTCACCGCCCCCCCTGGCAGCAAAACCTGCCTTGCATGTTCAAAATTGCCACCCCGACTTCGGCGCATGCGCATATTGAAGCTGGGCCGATCACGTGATTAGGACCACTATGCACTGGGCCGATCACGCGATTAGGCACACAATGCACCAAGCCAGATATGATGTCCCAGCGTTTTACATCAACCACAAAACGGGAATTTCAAAAATAAGGCGGCACAACACAAGGAGCCAGGACGCCCAGGGGGGCGTGCAGAATGCCAGTGAGGAGGGGAGAATGGAGCCCGGAGCACACCTTTCCAGTCTCCCAGGTGGAGATTGTATATAAGTTATAAGTCCTTTTTCTTAAACATTATAAGGCCCCTTTAGGTCAGACCGGGATGGTTAGGAATGAGCTCACAAAGTACAGGGACAGTTAGTGATAGCAGAGGGGGGTAAAACCAGGTGACAGGTTCCCTTTAAAAGAGATGAGACATTTCACACAGGAAGCCATTATCCACATAATGTATATTATATGGCTGATCGCTGTGGGCACTACCAATCATTATAATAGAAGTCAAAAGCCCTATCAGATCGCATATTTTATTCATAAGTGAAAATAAAGTGAACACAACCTGTGCAGGAGAATAGTTATAGATATATTTTATCTAAACCAATAAGTTCACTTACATGACAAATGGGTACATGTTGCGCAAGAACTAATCTGATGTACCAGGACATACATTTGTAATATTTGCATGACAGGGATGGTACAGACACAGGACATATACCAGCACCATCTACAATGGGTTGTTGATGCAACTCAAGATAACTATAATCCTGATATGAAAAAAATTAGTGAGGCAGTGGAATTGTTCTTTCAGGACAATGAAGGTAGTACCTCTGCGGGAACAGTCTGGGAAGCCATGAAGGCATTCCTTAGGGGTTTATTTGTAAGGGATATTTCCAGGTGGAAATCAAACTAGAAGGGAGGAACAACAGGTGATGGATGCACTGAGGAGGGCGAAAAATGAAGCAGTGAGTAGACCCTCACGGGAGGCGCAAAGGCGATTGAAGGAGGCTCAGGTAGCAGTGGACGGGTTACATTTACAGAATGCGAATAAGATAGGAATTTCAGAGGGCGTCATTTTTTTGAAGATGGTGAAAAGATGGGACATTTATTATTTGTAGTGGCAGCAGCTCAAAGGGAATCATCCTATGCATATGGGCTTTATGATGAAACAGAGAGTGGTAGAAGACCAAGAGGGTATTCTTAAAATATTTGGGAGATGTTATGGGAACCTATACACGTCTAGGCTATTGGCTTCTAAGGAGGAGATAGCACGGTATTTAGAGGGAGCAAATATAAAGCAAATTAGTGTGGAGGAGGGAGAGAAATGGTAGAAGAACTGGAAGAAGCCTGGGCCCACACCATGGCTAATGAGAAGGTGCCGGGGGCAGATGGTTTGCCAGTAGAAGTATATAAACAGCTTAAAGAGGTGTTGTTACCTAGATTATGTGTGGTGTTCCAGGAAGCCCTTGGGGAAGATAATTTACCAGAATCTATGAGGGAGGCTACAATTGTGGTTTTGCCCAAAGAAGATAAAGATAATAGAAAAGTGGAGTCCTATAGGCCCATTCATTGCAGTCAGTGGATGCCAAGCTGTTGGCTAAGGTTATGACACGCAGGCTGACGGGAGTAATTACTGATGCGATTCACCCGGATCAGTCTGAGTTTATGCCAAACAAGTTTACAGCCATAAGTTTGAGGCAGTTGTTTCTGAATATTCAATTACTTGCAGACAATGCGGGATGTAGGGCGGTGGTATCCTTAGACGCACATAAAGGATTAAAGATCAACTGTGAGAAATCTAACCTTATGATGGTAGACAAGGTTAGAATGAGTGAGCTGGGAGAATTTGGATGCACTAGATTAAAAGTAGTGGATCAATTTAAATATTTGGGAATTCAGATTTCTCTACTGGTTACAGACTATCAAATTGAACGTGGAGCTACTGCTAATTAAACTGAAGGATAAGGCACAGGCATGGTGCAAATTGCATCTCTCGGTGGTGGGAAGGACAAATCTGTCTAAAATGATACTCATGCCGAAACTCCTGTACGTGCGCCATAATTCACCGGTGTGGTTACCATGGTGACTGTTTCAGAGACTCAATTCATTATTCAGGGATTTGGTTTGGGGTGGATGTCAACCCAGACTAAAATTCGAAATTTTGCAGAGGCCGAAAGAAGAGGGGGGAGGGGCTAGCTCTACCAAATACGTGGATTTATTTCCTAGCATCCCAGGGTCAGCATATCAGAGGGTGGGCTTTGAAGGACGGGAGGAGTTACACAAAGACAGACAATCCTAGAATACTTGATACGAAGGGCCCCTCTGGTACAGGGTTTGGAGGCTGGGGATTTTAGCTGTTTGGGAGGGAAGTTCCCCACTTTGTCTGATACACAGGATTTAGTCTAAAGTCAAAAAACTAAGAGGTTACTGAAGTGACAATATATACCCCTATCTGGAAGAACGCAGTTTTAGGAGAATTCTTATAAACTGGGGGAACAGAAGACATGGTTGAATAAGGGCATAGAGTATATGTCACAGGTCCTGGTGAATCAGGCTTTGAAGCCATTTGACTCCCTGAGGGAGAAATTTCAGATACCGGAGACAGACAGGTTTCTATATCTTAGGGTCCAACATGCCTATGGGCAACAGCAAAGGGCGAGCAATCTTGGAGTACAGAAAGATATTGTTCTGGATTATTTGTGCATGGAGGGGTGTACTCGGGGGGTGATCTCTACGGTGTATAGAGATCTCCTACATACACTGCTCCTGCGACATCCAATTTGGGCAAGAGACAAATGGGAGAAAGAATTGGGGTGCTGGAGGACGATGCCTGGGAATCTATACTGGAATATGGTCCGAAATGGTCATTGAGCTAGCCGGGTAGGTTGTCTCAGTTATATTTTATTCATAGAGTATACTGATCCCCTGAGTTCTTGTTTAAAATTGGTTTGAGAAGTACATCAGCGTGTCCGAGATGCATGCATGAGAATGCTGGAATTTTACATATGATGTGGGAATGCCTGAGGTTGCAGGCTATTTGGATATTTGTGTTAGCATTAATTGAAGGACGGTATGCATGTGTGATACCCAGAACACCATTGGTGCATGTGTTGGGATATGTTGAAGAAATTGGAGTGACAAACCCGCAAAAGACAGCAGTAGCCAGATTGCTGTTCCTGGCCAGGAAACTAATAGCCAGGTGCTGGATCAGGACCGAGCCACTCTCTAGGATTGAATACATACAAGTGGATATAGCGCGTATAGAAGAAGGCATATATTGGAGGAGGAATATTATGACGATGTTTGAAAGAATATGGGAACCATGGAGAAGGTAGATGTAAAAGGACAAGGTGCAGAGGATGGCACAAATATGAAGGGTTCAAAAAGCTTTCCTTTATATGCTCCCACTGTGGGCCCAGTAATGTTTGTCTACTGAGTTTGTATTATAAATGATGATATTGAGGTTACATAATATGGGAAAAGTGGAGATAGTCACCGCTGCCTAAGGGGAGGGGGAAGGGTTGGTGGTGTGATGAAAGGGGGGGAGGGGTTGGGCTCATTGTGTTTCTTGAACATTTGACTTTGTTACAATGACTTTGTTTATAAGTGCATTATGTTTTAATAAAAATTTATAGGATAAAAAAAAAAAAACACTATAATCCTGGTAGTTTAATCCATTAGCAAAAGCTATCCATTAGCAAAAAAGTTGTGTAGACAACTTTGTTGTTTGTCTTTAAATAACTGATTTCAGATGGATTAGGTTTTTTATTTAACATAGAAGTCTATAAAAAGAAACGAATCTATAAATTAGCCATCCATTTTTCTTTCACTTGTAAAGGATCTTTTTTTAAATTTTTTTAAAATCTGGATTAGTTTTAGGTGGAATATAAATAGCAATCCGTTAACGGATCCATGTTCCATGGACTCCAAATGTTTAAAAAACGGATCCATCTGAAATCAGTTATTTAACCCCTTCATGACCTTTGACATACGCAAAGGTCATGGTATGGAACGGGTTCCCAACCTATGACATATGGGTATGTCATGGCGGTGGCACGGGGTACAGGAGATGTGCCCGCACAAGCGGCGCTCGGAGCTTGAAAATTCAACGTTTGAAAATACAGAATTTTCTAATTTTGTCAAATTTTTTATATTTTCATGAATAAATGCACATAATTTCAACCAAAATTATCCACTAACTTGAAGTACGTATCATGAAAAAAACCCACAATGCCAGAATCACTGGGATATGTTGAAGTGTTCCAGAGTTATTACCACAAAGTGACCCTGGTCAGATAAAAACAGGGTAGTGATGAAGGGGTTAAAAACAAAAACTTGTGCCTCAACTTTTTTGCCAACGGATTACTGCTGGATCTGTTTTTACAGATGATTACTGGACATGTGAACTTAGCTTACATGCTGCTATCAATTGCAACCACAGCATCCAAGACGTTTGGCAAAAGGGACTCCATCTGTCAGAAAAGTGATCTCGTCAGCAAAGTGATTTAGGTGTGCCACAGAGCTATGTATGTTATCTTCTGGAGGACTAACATTGACCTCCCTTTCTGCCAATGGCTTCTCAGTATATTACAGATCAATCAATTCATAGTAACAGTGACTATGTAGGTCTGGCATCTCCCTATCTCAATCTTTTGATTATTATTCACAGACAGATTACCACTCCATATTCAATGTGCTTCAGCACTGCTGTACGACACCACAAGCAAAATTACTTTTTCCCAATCCCTCTTTATAATGAGCTATGTGCTTTAATCCCCTTATATATCAAGGCTAGGAAATCATAAGGCTATGACCTCACACATTTGGGTTTGCTGTGTTTCTGTTTGCTACATTTTGGCTGCGTTTTTGTCATAGAACACTGCAAAAACACAGAAAACAATTGACATGCTCATTCTTTCTAAAACAGAGCTAAGGCTGGTTTCACACTACGATTTTGTGAAATCGGACGCTGTCTGATAAAAATCGGACAGCATCGGATACGAATTTGGGCCCATGTGATCCTATGGGGATCAGACAGATTCGGATGTGCACTAAATGGCATCCGAATTGTGTCTGATCCGATTTTTTCCGATATCTTTCTGGTGCAAAAATCGGAGACTGCTCTGATTTTTCCATCCGAATCAAAAATCGGATAGAATTGGACAAGAATCGGTCCAATTCTATTAGAATGGTTGCCTATGGGAATTGGATCGGATCGAAAATTGGATCAGATATCTGATCTGATTTTCTGTATTGAGCATGCTCAATACCCTAGACTACACCCAAAACCTCCCCCAGCCCTCCCCCAGCCATTTAAATCGGATCCGATAAATCAGATGGCATCCGATTTTGAGCATCCGATGCTGTCCGATTTTCATCGGATAGCATCGGATTTAACAAAATCGTAATATGAAAGCAGCCCAAGCCTGAGGTGTTTACAGTTTCTGCAAAGAAATAGCACCAATGTGTGTGTGCAGCTTTTCCCTAAAATCACATAGGTTTTGCTGGGAAACAAAAATGCAGGTTTAGATTAGCATAAAACCGAGGTAAAAACTAAGCCCAAAAAAATACATCAAAAATGCAGTAAAAACGTCCAGTGTGAACATAGCCTAAATGTGCTGCTTGGCCGTCCCTTATAAAAGTGGCTGTGATAGATCACTCTGTCTACCTCAGGCCATGTGATAGGTGTAAGGCATTATGGGGAAGCTCACATAGCCACGCCTGATGTCCGGCTGCTCTTTGGCTGCTGTAATATTCAGCACTGTGTGAAATGGGGCAGAGCATTTACATTTTTTGCTATACTCAAGGTGAAAATTGTTTAACTTTGCTGGAACCCGAGAAATTGAGGAAATCTGACTTGATGTTGAACCCTAGTGGCTTGATCTGATCATCTCTGACATATGGCTTTACAAAACCCAAAGCTGTCTTTTTATCAAAAAGTTAAGCAAGTAACAGAGTCTTGGTAGTCATTACCCATGCTCTAAAATAAAGAAATAAAAAAAATATGGAGCTACTGAAGAATACAATTCATGTCAGAAAACAGAAACAAGCCCCTTACATAGCAGGGAAAGAATAATAATGATAAAAAAAAAAATCACATGGTTCTTGTGTCATGGTAAAAAATAGAGTGGAATGGGGGTGCATCACATTCCAGATGTAGCTTCAAGGGGTGGGAAGACGGCGGCAGTGGAGCAGGTTCACAGGTGGCCAGGTTGCCACAGGGGGTCGGCGGGGGCACGAGTGAGGCGATGCTGCGGACCCTCGCCAGAGAAGTGGGGGCACAGTGGCTGCACAAGTGGGGTGATGCAGCAGGTCCTGGACTGGGAGGGGGGGGGAAATGTTGTGGTGGTGCAAGGAAGGCACTATTGGACTCTGCGCAGTGGACATGATGGAATTCAGGAAAATGGCTATGGTGCACGTAGATTGAGATCTCAGCATTCAGATCTCAATCTGGGCACACACCGCAGCTATTTTCCTGAAGTCAATCGCATCCACTGCCAGGAGATCAATGGTGCCTTCCTTGCTCCACTGCATCATCCCTTCCTCCCAGCCCAGGGCCTGTTGCATCACCCCACATGTGCCACAACTGTACCCCCTAATCCTAGCCCAGGGCCCACACCTTTGCCCCACTGGTACTACCGATGACTTCCTGGAGCAGTGATCTTGCCTCCTTTGATCCCGCTCCACTGCAGCCTTGCCTTACCCCCTCCCTATTACCAAAATATTAAAAATTATTCTTCCCCTATTCGTGCCCCCACCCCCCACAAATTTGAGGTGTGTGTTATCTGGTGCATTTTATAATCCGCAAAATACGGTAATTGTCCTGTAACATTTAATATGAATGTCTTGAACTTATCATAAAATTTGAATTATTCAAAGTCTCTATTTCAGTCAGTCGTTTCCTGAAGCCAGCTAAGAGTCATTGTATTCTTGCACATTATTGCTTTAACTTAGCCACACAGAATACTGCTGGTTGAGAACCATTGTTGGTTTGTCTTGCATGCACAGCATATTTGAGACCTTTCCTCACATTTTCATTAATATTCAAATTCATTGACAGTGAAGGTCATTCCAAAACCTTAATCATGTGTTTCCTGAATTGGTTCAAGGTTGGTTTTGAAGTCCTGTGTGTTTTGGATAATTGTTTTGTGGCATTATAGCTTACATACCATCCAACGTATTATATAAACCCTCAGTGCCTAAGATTAGATGCTTTCTTACTGAAGGCATTGATGGCCTATTCCAAAAACAAAGAATCTTCATAACAGCAATGATAGTGTATTGCGCAAGCAAACATCAGCTAAACTGTTTCAAGGTTTTTTCTATCCCCTCAAACACTTTAATTGTTGAAGTTGTGTCATTTGAAAAAAAGAAAAAAACTAGTTACCCGATAGTTTACTCAAGCCTTTATACTGATCACTCACCTTTGCAAATTGACATATCCTGAAAACATCTGCCATTTGATGATGTGCTTAAGAAATTAGAGCATCTACACGACGCTCTGTTCAAGATTTGTCATGGGGCATGCAAGTAGCAGACATGCAAGCCTCATCAGCCAGAAAATACACTAATCCAAATTTGCATTGTGTGTAAAAAATTTAGTGACATCCAGCAGCATGTCATTTGACATGACAACCCATGATAATAGTTCTCAAAAAAATTAATACCTATCCAAAAAAGGTGTTGTAACACTCATGGGAATGAGCAAGGGGAAGTGGACTCACTGGACCACAGGGTGAACTGTGGCAGCTGACCCCCAAGGCTGACTTCGGTACAGTCTCTGGTATAGCATTCTGGTAACTGGTACAGGCAGATGCAGCCAGGACAGCTGTAGCAGAAGGGGTGGTGGGAACAGTCAGGTACTCGGTGCATGGCAGGGCAGACAGGTATGGGAAGGCAGGACACAGGGACACAGTAGACACAAGACAGGACCTGCCAGCTAGCTAGAAAGACATACGCTAATTGTGTTGATCAGGCACTTGCTGTAATGAGAGGATATCTTATATACCCAGTGCCTCTCAGGCATTCATGATAATAGCGCACTGGCCCTTTAAATAAAGGTGCATTCCAGTGGAACCTGTGTGGCATGCACAGGATCGGGGAAGCGAGAGACAGCAGCCTCACACATGGGATGCCAAACAGAGGGGAGGAGGCACGCAGCAGGGCTGCATGGCAGAGACAGAGCAACGCAGGGACACTCACGTTACAGGTGTATTGGCGGTCAATGGCTTAATATTGTACAAGAAGCAATTCATGGATGTTATTGCAATAATGTGATACAAATGTGTTATTTTGTGATATGTAAAAGGTTGATATAGTTAAATCAAAAGTTAGAAAATTATGAAACATGACCAATAGATAGAACAACATTTTTACTGGACGATAAAATTAATTCATCTTACCTATGTGGACCTTTTGGCAATCATTTGGTATCTTTCCAATATTAGGAGTCGGTGGTTTAGATCTCATTGCCCTGGTCTCTACAAATAAAGTCATGTTAGACAGCCGTTTCCGTCTTTCAAGTATCAAGGATTTGGATTGCCGGTTGTAAGGTGCAACTGTTCCTTTGGAATTTCGCAGGCACATTTCAAATTGGCATTTTTTGCTAGTAGAGTTTTCCATTGTACTCAATGTATGTGAAGATCTAGCAACAGACTTGTTCTTTCGAAGACAATACTTTGGGATGAAACCTCTTTCCAGTCTCCATCCTGGCTTTAAATTAGATTTGTTCTGAGGAGCAGTATTTCCAGAGGGGGACTTTCTATAGGAGCAGGACATTTTAGTTTCAACATCAAGTTTTGCTAGATAAACTTTACAATCTCGAAAGTATGGCTTCCTGCTATAACACATATTCAAAACTTTTGGCTTGGATTTGAACTTATTTTTCACTGACAGGTTTTGCTTTTTAGAAGAACTTAATGAATCAATATCCATTATGGAACTGGGTGTAGTTGCAGCTCCCTGGCAAGTATCATTTATTTTAATGTTGGCTGATTGGGCAATCTCTTTGTCTGATAGCCGGATACTCGTAGATGCTTTTTCTACATACACTTTGGGCACATGTGCATGTTTCTCAATGCGTTCAAATTTTACACAGACTTCATTATTCAGATCTGTCATATTTAAATTGTTAAAATTCTGGACCACTTCACAGTTATTACAGATTTTTGAACAATGTAGGGACTTTGTTAATTTTTCTGATTGAGTTGGCAACCCACAATTTTTGAAGTGTTTTTTAGTACTGCATGAATTAATGTTTGGCTCATTTGCCTTTGCTATACGTCCCTTCCTGTTAATTTTCTTAAGAGGGCTTCCAGCATTAGCTTTTCTACCTATTGAAAGAGACTGAGTTTCTGTTGTTTGCATAAACCAGACAGAAAGGTCACCTAGGTCATATTTTTTTTGAAACAGCATCTGCACAGGTGACCTCTCTTCTGAGCTGCAAACCTTTAAGGTTGACACGAATTGCACTTTATCGTTCTCCCTTTTCTTGGCGAGCCACGAATTTGCCATTTGTTCATATTTATTCTCTAAATCTTCTAACAAAGATTCTTTAGAAGTGGATGCGGACCACCAATTAAGAACAGTATCGGGCTGAATCCTAATTTTTTCAGTGCAATTTTCATCCTTTTTTCTTGTGCACTTTGTATCTACTAAAGGTATATGACATTGCCGTTTATAACATCTTAATTTTCTTCTGTAAATTTCACATTTTTTAAGAAATGCATTTTTGGCTTCAGGACCTAACATACTGCTAACAGAAAACATAGAAGATGGAACAGAAGTAAAAGATGTTGACAAAGGTGTTCTAGATCTGGTGTTATAGTTTGAATTTCTCGGTTTTATCACTAAAGAACTCAATTTTTGCTTTGTGACTTTCTTTTGGTCTTTTTCTGCTGGATCACTTTTTTCTCTTTTAGTGTATTTTGGAAAAGCTTTCCGAAAAGGTAATAAAAGCGTTTTCCCATCTTCATGTGAATTGGACCAATTGGTGCTACACATACCCGAGACATCAGAAAGCCTTTTCAGTTTAAGACGTTCAGAAATTCTTGGAAAGCGCAGAACTGTAGAGTCACACTGTTGTAGAATTCTTTCAGATGATCTTAGAAATCTTTTCTCCTTTTTAATTCTCAACCTTGTTTCTGATTCTTTATTTTGGACCACATACATTTCAGCAATTCTTGACTTCCGTAGTTTAGAAGAAGGATGTTTTTTGCCTTTAGTTTTTGGAGTCTGACAGAAGACAATGTCATCTACAGGTTCAGCACAGGTCTTCTGTGAACAGCTTTTGTGTTGGCTTTCAACCTGACGAGCACGGGTTTTTCGGCTTCGGGTTATTCTTTCACAGCTAATTTGATCAGCACAAAATAAAAATTTTGCAGGACTACTTTGTCCACTTGCTGTATTTTCAGGTGAACTTGGAGGTGTCTTTATCTTTCTTTTTTGACATGTCTTTATCACATGGTTAGAATGGTTGGCATCTCCTTGTTTATTGATTGGAGGATATTGAGAACTTAACGTGTATTTAACTCCATCTTCATCTTCAACTTTAGAGACAAACATAAGCTTTATTGGGCTAAAGTATGAATCATCTGATGATGTTGTTGGTATTGAGGAGTTAGATAAGGACCTGTGCGCTTCTTCAACAACAGCACTATTGGTTTTTGTTCCCATTCTTGTATTGAGATGAGTTCTTTGTTCTACGTTGTTTGGGGTTTTCCATGACTTATTTAACATAATCGCTTCAAATTTACTTATACATAGGTTTGGGCTTAACTTGGATACACCTTTACAGTTTATTCTATTGGTAGCTGAAAGTTTGGAATCATCGAGACGCTCTACCACTACTCTTAAGTGAGCATTTCTGTGTTTTTCAGTAGTATTTTTCAACTTCATCCTTTCGGTTTTAAAATTCTTTAGCATTCCTGAGTTGTTTTGAATGGTACACTTACAAAATAAATTGTTTTGATGAGCACGCACTCCATGAGACATATCGCACAATTTACATATTCCTAGTATGTTTCTGGCATATCGTTTGGGCGGAATAGTACTTTCAAGACATCCATCTTGATTGATTTGCCGCTTATTTGCCCTTGGTTTTTTATTTACATTCCTTTGCGGTGCAGAACGTTTAAGGTTGGCAGGTAAACAAAACTGACATTTCTTGATACAGTTCACATTCGTACAATTTCTTTTGAATGTATTGTGAGGTAGATTGGTTATTTTCTCCTGAATGTCATTCACCATAACAGTGCTTTCACAATCTTTTAGACTTAAAACGTCATGATCATGCCCCCTTACAGAAACAGCAATTCTATCTCTAGTAGCTGGTGAATTTCTCACATGATATTTTTTTTCCTCAGGAAAAGTATCTGTGAGGTTATTAAGTTCTCTGGCAAAGTCAACTGTCTGACCGTCAGATAAAGTGTTATTGAATATCGACATTTTTTCATCATTTCTGTCAAGGCCTGTTTGGACGTTTTTTTCAGAACATTTTTGTTTTTGGTTAAGCAGCTCAGCAAAACCATGTGTTTCAGAATTAAGAAAGCGATTCATCAACCTCCCTAAATTGGCACAGCTAGTTGAGGAGGCAGAGCTTTTTTGCCTTTGCGTTCTATTTTGTTTTACTACATTTTGTTTTTCATTAGCACGTCTAGAGTTTTTAAAAGTCACATTTTCTATTATGGTCATATATTCTTCTTCTGATGGATCCGGTTTTTCTAGGCAACATTTGCTTGTCATTTGTAGCTGAGCCTCTGGCTGTGTACATCCATTTTTAACTATGGCTCCTTTCACTTCTGTTACCGCTGAAGAAAAACGTAATCTTTGCCTTGTGGAATTGTGGGAACGAATACAGTCAGATGCTAATTTTTTCTTTTTCGAACGCGTATTTATACAGTGCAAAAGTTGATCACTTAAATGAACATTGTCCTTTTTATGTCGCCTCACTTTAACAGTCCCTAAATTCAAGTTAGGCAATGTAAATCGCAAATCCTTTAGACAAACACTAAGGTGCGGGAGATTCACTTGATCTATTTTTTTATTTATCTTGATGCTCTTAGTAGATTTTGGGTTTGTGCGTGTGTGACAAGTAGCAAGTGAAGTGTTTGGTCTTTGGGATACCTGTTCCACTGACCTACTTTGTACATTGCTATGACACTTTTTTGAACAGGATTTTTGTTCTTCTTTTAAGAATTCCAGCATACCAATTAATTGTTGGTGGTGGTAATAGCACCGGGATGCCAAGACTTTAACTAAAGGTGAGTTTTTCTTATGAAGCCTCATGGATTTTTTCATGTTTCTTAAAAAGTGACCCTTCAAGACACTGTAAAAAAATAGTGAAAGACAATTCTTAGCAGCAGTAATACAGTAAAATTGCACAAATATATACTAAGGAACATAGCATTTTTTCTTTTACTTCTGTAGAACCAAAAGATTATTAATGCTTTATTTTACGTTACTAATGCTTTAAAATTTAGGCAAGAAAACCATGTGACTTATAATTCAAATATTCCACTAGTATCAATTTTTCAACTTCATATCTGATCTGGGTTAATAAAAATTTAAGACATGAGAAAGATGTAACTACCTTAGTAAGATCAAAGGGTCCATAAGAAAATGATGCAATGAAGGCGAGATTGCAATATTATATGCATTGTTTTTCTATAAAACTTGATCATAATCTGTGTAGTGTTACTAAATTAGAGGAGTCAGAAAACATCAAATCAATTTCACCAGATAAAAACAAAACAATGCATGCGCCCCCTCTTTCCCCCCCAAAAAGTCCAAAATATTGGATTGGAAAATATCCGCAAAACTTTACGGCTGGGTTTAGCAATAAGGTGCATTTTATGTGGCTGACAGGTTGTGGGAGTGGAGGGGGGGGGAAAGGGGGAAAGGACCAACAGAAGATCACAAGGTCAAGTTAAATTGTGTGGATAAAAAATAAGGGGAAATTGAAAAAGAAAAAGAAAACACTTACCTGTATATTAAGACCCATAAAGAAAAAAAAATAAAGAAAAAATATATATAAGAATTATTTCTGGTCAGCCATGGTTTTCTTATTTTACTAAATTTCCAAAATGGTTTAGATTTCATAAATTCTGTGTTCTAAACAGTAACTTTCAGAAAGCTATGATTTACATATTTAATCTGCCCATATACAATTTTCATATAAAATCCTCTAGGAAAGGATTTCTGTTTCTGCTTTAGGTTAAAGGGAATCTGTCTCCAGGTTTTTGCTACCTCATCTGACAGCAACATAACTTAGGCAAAGAGGCACTGAAACGGACGATGTATCATAGATTACTGGTTTCAGCTGTTCTGACACAATCAAAGCATTTTGCTTTAGGAACACATCAGAGCTTAGGGTTGCCCCCACCCACACCAGGCTCTAAATAGAGATTGTGCATTGACTGTACGGTGTCAATCATCCTATAGACCGTGAGCCCTCGTGGACAGGATCCTCTGCCCTACTGTACCTGTATGATTTAATTGTCATCATTTTACGTTCTTGTCTTCGTCTGCTCTTACACATGTAAAGTGCCATAGAACCCAAAGGTGCCATATAAAATACCGTATATACTCGTGTATAAGCTGACCCGTGTATAAGCCGACGCCCCTACTTTTGACCCCAAAACCTGGGAAAACGTATTGTCTCACGTATAAGCCGAGGGTGGACCCCAGCACAGGTATACAGCCCCCAGCAGTGTGGTATACAGCAGGTCGCCAGCATAGTATACAGCCCCAGCAGTGTGGTATACAGCAGGTCCCCAGCATAGTTTACAGCCCCAGCAGTGTGGTATACAGCAGGTCCCCAGCATAGTATACAGCCCCAGCAGTGTGGCATACAGCAGGTCCCCAGCATAGTATACAGCTCCAGCAGTGTGGTATACAGCAGGTCCCGAGCATAGTATACAGCCCCAGCAGTGTGGTATACAGCAGGTCCCCAGCATAGTATACAGCCCCAGCAGTGTGGTATACAGCAGGTCCCCAGCATAGTATACAGCCCCAGCAGTGTGGTATACAGCAGGTCCCCAGCATAGTATACAGCCCCAGCAGTGTGGTATACAGGTCCCCCTCACAGGATGGCCCCCGCATGCAGCGCTGCGCACATACATTACCTGGCTATCAGCTGTCACCTTCCGGTGGCGAATCGCTGCTCCTGGCTCCGGGCTGCATCTTCATCTGTGTCTTCCTGCTTGTCACGTGACCAGCCGGGGTCGCGATGACGTCATGGCGATGAGCCCCGGCCACCAGCAGGAAGACACAGATGAAGAGGCAGCCCGGAGCCAGGAGCAGCGATTCGCCACCGGAGGGTGACAGCTGATAGCCAGGTAATGTGTGTGCGCAGCGCTGCATGCGGGGGCCATCCTGTGAGGGGGGCCTGTATAATTGTCAGCCTCCCCAGCCTCCTCCAGCCCTCTCCAGCACTGACTGACTCGCGTATAAGCTGAGGGGGGGACTTTTCAGCCCAATTTTTGGGCTGAGAAACTCGGCTTATACGCGAGTATATATGGTAATAATTAATAATAATAGTAGGGGGTGTGGTGGACTGCTGTGTGCATGACTTTGCAGTCCTGTAATGGTAATTGCACAGACACTGATAAGAGAAGCACACTTAGTTTTTTATAATCATGCAGCATTGTACCCTCAGCCTACATAACAAATACCTGCTGGCAGATTCCCTTTAAGTCTCTGACTGTCTTAGCACAATATACTCAGCTCCCATACAGTTATGTAGCAAGGTCGTCTGACAATTTTCTTTTTTAAAACATGAAAGTTTTCTAACCTGAAAGTGTGATGGTTAAAGCTGAGGTTTGGATGTTTGACATTTCTAATTTACCCAAGGAATTTAAGTTCCAATTTTAAATAAAAACGTGGGGCAATTCTTTAAAAAACTAGGATGTATTAGGAGGTGAGGGAATCTTTTGAAATACAAATTTTGCCAGATTCACCAAATTTTTAATGGAAAAAAATCTTCTGTTAATAAAACTACTCAACTGCAATAGCCATGAAAAAACATATATGAAACCACTGCATAATCAATATATTTATGTAAGTCCCCCTTTTGCCCGATATGGGTATTTGTAATACTTGTTTTGTTTGACTAAACTAAATAAAAACCAAATGGTTTAAAAAAAAAAAAAAAAAAAAAAAAAAAAAAAAAAAAAAAAAAAGTATTCTGGCGTTATAAAGAGAGTGTATCAAAAATATATGGACTCTCAATAAGTTCACAAAATGTATTGCCTTTGTATACAAAAAAACAATTGTTTTCTATTTGACGTTTCGGCTTTTATAGCCTTGTTCACGAAATTCTTTCAATACTGGCATGCAATAAAAGAGTAATCATAATCAAAATAATTAATAATACAAATTACTCATACAATAATGTGACTTATTATTACACCATAATAATGTATTGTATAAACAGAATATGGAAAATTATTAGTTCATAAATAGGGATAAGAATTTCAGTATGTCTCAATTTTTATCCAATATAGCTTTCAAAACAAAATGAATAATTACCTCTGAAGGGTAAACGCACAATATAAGGCAAAGGGACACATGATTCAGGTTCCTTCTAATGGTCAAATGGCTAAAGAGAAAATTAATAAAGAATCGGTGTAAGGAACAATAAATATCACCCTCAATTGGTAATATTTGTTTGATTACGTGGTAAACTATAGTGTGTAAAGCCTTATGGGCGAGTGAATGTGAACTGTATCACGTAATACAGTGGCCATGTGTAAACAGATCATCTCATGAGTTCTACAAGCTCCTATTATGTGTACATTGATATAGTCCATGTATAGATAGGTTTTAATGGCTGACACTTACTTAATATACCATTGAGGCTATGAAGGGGTCCAATCCCAGACCTTAAGGTCCCATACCTGCTCATTTTAATTCATGTGGTCATAGTGTGTCTCAATTAAAGTTTCAGGTCATTGACCATGTACCCCCAGCTAGACGAGGGGGTGACAGGGTCAAACGATTGAAAGAACGCGAGAGTTATTGGATTCATGCGTTATGATACACTGGAACCAAAGGGTCTCAATAGGGAATATGAAATCTTATATTAAATTATTCAATTTATTGCCATTGTGATATATATTCTCCTGTTGAACTTTTTTGGTACACATATATAGCATATATCTTCTTATATTTAACCCACTTTTCCTTTTCAGGAGGGATCTGGTTGGCATAGCTACCATTTTGGTTTAACTGTGTCTTCTGATAGAACTTGGTTATTATAACACTTATCCTAATTAGATATACATGATGTTCCTTTATTTTGATATGTTATTAAGAGTACAATGTGACTTTTCATATTTCTCTTTTTAGATTCTTTCCACTTTCCCCCCTCAATCCATACATATTGATTTGCTGGTTTCCGAGTTCTGTCTGGGACCTTGATATCATCCCCTGCCTCGCAAGAGATCGGGAATCTCCAGCTCTGTCCGGACACCCGCCTCCGAAACACGGCGCTTGTGCATGCACGTGATTGTGTCACATGATAAAAAGATGGCGGCACCCACCGCTACACACCGCACAGCTTGCCCAGCACTTTACACTGCTTCATACAGGTATAGTAATCGGTTCACCGCGGGTATTATTTGCTATAGGCTTGACATCTCTTTAACTATATTCCTAATATGATTTACTTTCAGATGGCCTAAGGCTTAACCCCTTAAGGTCCGGGATTGGACCCCTTCACAGCCTCAATGGTATATTAATTCAATATAGCTAGACTAGTTTTAATAGGTTAAAACTTAACATTCAATAATAACATTTCTAAAAAGACTAGATCGTCTACACAAACTACACACGGGCCATTCCATGTCAAGTGAACCAATGATTATTAACTCTATATTTTTAATTCTTTTGAGATTTTCTTATTTGATAATAGCATGTCAGACAATGCAAAATGTGAAGAGAAATTTTTTTTTTTTAAATGATTTTCAAAGTTCGAAAAAAGTGCGAATTTCGGTGTTGCCTGCCTTTACATTTCTCCTCATAACTCTCTCTAGAAATAAGATAGAGAGACAAAATAAACACCATTCTACTCAGAACTGTCCAGGCTTTCACTATATATGTCACAAGAGTATCTTTGTTAATATTTTACCCATGCGAAAGCAAACGCAAAATTTTAAAATGCATTTCCGAAAAATCGGCATAATTTAAATATTTCAAAAACTGCACGTGTCTGCTGTGCTCTTAGCCACATCTGTACCAAATTTCAAGTTGGGATCGCGATGGGATCATATTTTAAAATATTTAACTATTATAGTGTCAATTCGAAAATCTTGAATTCTGATCTGTTCAGCCTGTGGTCTAAAAGTGTGGGGTCTATATTCACCAAATAAACCATGATTTTTAGACATTACTGTATTATTTTGATATGTTACAGCTTAGAAGTAGGAGAGGACATATAGCTTTGTTAGGGCTCAACCTGAGAATGAACAATATTGTATCGAATATTGTACAAACCAGGACTACGAAGAGGAGAGTTTGTTAAAACATCGGTTACAGGAAGCAGAACCCATCAAAGGGACTCCGCAATACCACACTTTCATTCCATGTAGTGAAACAGAAATAAAAACAAGGATTTTTTTCACTCAGCAAAGACGGTGAAGTCCATGAAGTGGTAGAAGGCGGCACAAGATTGGCAATTTATGACATAACTGGCTATGTGACCTGTGAATATGATTGGCACTGGTGGCTGGCTACTGTACTCTCCAAAGATTGTGAAAAAGGTCAGATAACTCAGTGACAAGCCGTACATACTCTGACACAAAAGGAAATGGCGATTGCTAGTAAGCGCTTATGGACAAGATTACATTTCACCCACTTAAAAGGGACAAATTGATGATAAAAAGCCACTTTAAAAACGTACTATTAATTGTTTGATTAGTTCATATTTTATAGAACAATTTAACTACTGTACTACGGTATTCTTATTAAACACTTCATAAATGACATGTTTAGTGATATAATAGAAAATAAATTTACATGTATAAATAGGGGTTAACATTTTTGGCTCTTTTAATCTTGTTTAATTAAACTTGAGGATATGATCACCTTTTTTCTTTTGGTTTGTTCAATGCATTCAGGTTGAAAATGCTGAGCGTTGTGTTCTGATGATTAAGATATATTTATCCTGGCACTTACGGGATTTGTGTTTTGTGTTTCTTATTTGTTGCATATAAATGTTTTATTCAATACTTAAGTTGTAATAACACATGCAACCATAAAATAAAAAAAATCTATAAATTCTGAATTAGATTTTTCCCAAACAAAATATAAAAAAACAGTCTTGTGACATCAAATGAAAGCTGTTACCATTCTGAGTAAAATGATGCCTCTCCCATTTCATTATCTTATTTTTAGCCCGAGATAAAAAAAAATGTAAAGCCATGCCAGGCCAAAATTCACACTTTTTTTAAAACTTTAAATATCTGTAAAAATTAACTGATTAAGAAAAAAAAAAATTCAAAACTTTTAATTTGTAATTAACTAAAGTAGTGCTTCAAATAGAAAAAAAAATAAAAAAAATCTAAAGACATCAAGTAAAAAAAATTTCATATTTAGATCACCTGATATGGAATGACCCATTGACGCTATTAATAGTAAAATATTTTAAAATATGATCCCAGCGCGATCCCAACTTGAAATTTGGTACAGATGTGGCTAAGAGCACAGCAGACATATGGGCAGTTTTTGAAATATTTAAATTATGCCGATTTTTTGGAAATGCGTTTTAAAATTTTGCTTTTGCGTTCGCATGGGTAAAAAATTAACAAAGATACTCTTGTGACATATCTGGTGAAAGCCTGGACAGTTCTGAGTAGAACAGTGTTTATTTTGTTTCTCTGTTATTTCTAGCCCGAGATATGATAAAAATGTAAAGCCATACCAGGCCAAAATTCGCGCTTTTTTAAAACTTTAAAAATCTGTAAAAAATTAACTGATAAAGAAAAAAATTCAAAACTTTTTTGTAATTAACTAGAGTTGTACTTCATATAGAAAAAAAAATAAAAAAAAATCTGAAGACGTCAGGGAAATAATATTCATTTTTGGATCACTTGACATGGAATGACCCACACGTGATATCCCACAGTGCCCAAGTGTCATATCACAAAATTAAAAACCTCCCTTATTGTCCTAGGAGTTATGGTTAGGTTAGGGTGTCATCTACAGAGCTTATCTCGCCCTCAGTTGCAGTCTAGCTATATTGAACGAATCCAATCCCTCTCCCATAGGCGAGGTGGAAAAGAAACCCCCACTAGGGAGAAAAAATATCCTGCTGAATCAAGTATATTAAGTGTCAGCCATTAAAACGTATCTATCCATGGACTATATCCATGTACACATTATAGGAGCTTGTTGAACTCATGAGATGATCTGTTCACACATGACCCCACTGTATTACGTGATGCAGTTCATTCACTCGCCCATAAGGCTTTATACACTCTATTTTACCAAGTAATCAAACACATTACCAATTGAGGCTGATATTTATTGTTCCTTACACCATTTATTTATTAAATGGCTAAAGAGAAAATTGACCATTAGAAGGAACCTGAATCATGTGTCCCTTTGTCTTATATTGTGATTTACCCTTCAGAGGTAATTATTCATTTTGTTTTGAAAGCTATATTGGATAAAAATTTAGACATACTGAAATTCTCATCCCTATTTGTGTACAAATTTTTTCCATATTCTGTTGATACAATACATTATTATGGTGTGATAATAAGTCACGTTATTGTATGAGTAATTTATATTATTTATTTTGATGATTACTCTTTGTCTGTTTTATTGCATGCCAATATAGAAAGAATTTCGTGAACAAGGCTATAAAAGCCGAAACGTCGAATAGAAAACAATTGTTTTTTTTTTGTATACAAAGGCAATACATTTTGTGAACTTATTGAGATTCCATATATTTTTGATACACTCTTTATAGTGTGCCAGGATACTCTATATTGACATTACTTATTTTTTCTGAGCACCTAACACTGGGTGGTTGAGCAGACATAACAGAGTATTGAAACCACTGCATGATACTAATCTTCACTGCTGTGCTGTCACACAATAAAGAGAATTTTGTTTACGTACCGTAAATTCTTTTTTCTTGAATCATCAATGGGAGACCCAGACAATGGGTTTAGGGCGCTGCCCTCCGGAGGTCACACTAGGTACTACAAGTTTGTAGCACCGCCTCCTCCGCTTATAAACCCCCACCGTAGGAGACATCCTCAGTTTAGTCCATAAGCTGCGAGGAGAAATAAACCACACCCGAAACATCGGGAAGAATGCCGTGCACAGACGGTGTAACAACCCGGAAACACTGTCTCAACAGAGAACAGATCAAATGCAAACATGCAACGGAACAACTGGGTGGGTGCTGGGTCTCCCATTGATGATTCAAGAAAAAAGAATTTACGGTACGTAAACAAAATTCTCTCTTTTTCTGATCATCATAATGGGAGACCCAGACAATGGGGATGTCCTAAAGCAATACCCCAGGGCGGGAAGAGTTCCTCAACAAGACGGATAACACATGGTTCCCTTTTAAAGGTGGGCAACCGCCGCCTGGAGAACCCGCCTGCCCAAACTCGCATCCGCAGAGGCATGGGCATGCACCATATAGTGCTTAGAGAAAGTGTGCAGTCTGGACCAAGTGGCCGCTTGACACACCTGTAGAGCAGAAGCTCGATGTCGCAAGGCCCAAGAGGCACCTACAGCTCTAGTAGAGTGTGCCTTCAAACCCACCGGGAGAGGCAAACCAGAAGACCGGTAAGCCTCCTGAATGGGAGCCTTGATCCATCTGGCCAAGGTCGACTTTGAAGCCGCGGACCCCTTACAGCGACCCATCGTGAGGACAAATAAGGAATCCGAACTCCTAAAGGAGGCGGTCCTGGACACATAAATGCGTACAGCTCTCACGAGATCCAGAGTATGGAGGTCGCGCTCAACCTGATGAACGGGAGCGGGGCAAAATGATGGGAGAACAATCTCCTGGTTCAAGTGGAATGTTGAAACCACCTTCGGCAAAAATTCAGGCCGTGGGCGCAACACCACCTTGTCCTGGTGAACCACCAGAAAGGGTGACTTGCACGAAAGTGCAGCCAATTCTGAGACCCTTCTCAGAGACGTAATCGCCACCAGAAAGACCACCTTCTGGGACAGACGAGAGAGAGAGATGTCTCTCAGTGGCTCAAACGGCGGTTTCTGCAGTGCCGCCAGGACCATGTTGAGGTCCCAAGGGTCCAGGGGCCGCCTGTAAGGCGGGACCACCCGAGACACCCCCTGCAGAAATTGACGTACCTTCGGGAGGAGCGCCAAGCGCCTGTCAAACAACACTGAAAGTGCTGATACTTGACCTTTCAGAGAGCCAAGGGATAATCCCAACTCCAACCCCGACTGTAGGAAGGCCAACAATGTCGGGATAGACAAAGGCCACGGAGAGCGGCCACCAGAGGCACACCAGGTAAAAAAGATTTTCCACGTTCTGTGGTATATCTTCCTGGAAACCGGTTTCCTTGCCCGATTCATAGTGGCAACCACTGTAGGAGAGAAACCTCTGGATGTCAGCAGCCAGGCCTCAAGAGCCATGCAGTCAATCTGAGGGCCCTGGAATTGAGGTGGAAGAATGGGCCTTGCGCGAGTAGATCTGCGCGTTCTGGAAGAGCCCACCTGTGTCCGCCTGACAGTTGCCACAGGTCCGGGTACCAAGACCTCCTGGGCCAATCTGGAGCCACTAGAATGGCCACTCTGCATTCTGTCCTGATCTTCCACAGGACCCTGGGAATCAGAGCCAGAGGCGGAAACACATATGGCAGCTGAAAGCTGGTCCAGCTCAGGATCAGGGCGTCCGCCCCCAGAGACTGGGGATCCCAAGATCTCGCCATGTATTGGGGCACCTGATGGTTCAGCCGTGAGGCCATCAGATCCACGTCCGGAGTGCCCCACCTGCCGCAGATGTCCCGGAAGACGTCTGGATGTAGGGACCACTCTCCGGTGTCCATCCCCTGTCGGCTCAGATAGTCGGCCTCCCAGTTCTCGACCCCTGGGATGTGAACTGCGGAGATCAGGCAGCCGTTTTCCTCCACCCAGAGTAGAATGCGGTGGACTTCGGCGAGGGCCTGAGCACTTCTGGTCCCTCCCTGATGATTTATATAGGCGACGGCCGTCGCATTGTCGGACTGTACCCGAATGGGCTGTCCTGACAGGAATTTCTGAAACGCCAGTAGCGCCAGATAGACCGCCTTGATCTCCAGCACGTTGATCTGCAACGCCGACTCCGACTGAGTCCAGAGGCCTTGAGCCCTGTGGTGCAAGAACACCGCCCCCCAGCCCTTCAGACTGGCGTCGGTGGTCACCACTAACCATGACGGTTTTAGGAAGGACCGGCCCCGTGACAGGTGATGTGGCTGGAGCCACCACTGTAGAGAGTCCCTGGTTGGTTGTGACAGTGTCACCAGCCGATTCAGAGAGATCGTCCTCTTGTCCCATCTGCGAAGAATCTCCAGCTGGAGAGGACGGAGGCGAAACTGTGCGAACGGCACCGCCTCTATCGCCGCTACCATGCGACCCACCAGTCTCATCAATACCCGTAGGGATGACTGTGGAGACAGGAGGACATTCTGCACTCCTGATTGGATCGCAAGCTGCTTGGCTTGAGGTAGGGACACCAGGGCCGAGTCCGTGTGGAAGTCCATGCCCAGATATGTCAATGACTGGGTCGGAACCAGGGTCGACTTTTGAATGTTGATAAGCCACCCGAACCGTTCCAGGGACTTCATGGTCACCTCCAGGCTCACCCGACAAAGGTCTTCCGATGGCGCCCTGATCAACAGGTCGTCCAAATAGGGTATGACGGCGTGTCCCTGCGCATGCAGGAGAGCCATCATGGAGGCCATCACCTTTGTGAACACCCGTGGTGCTGAGGCTAGCCCGAATGGCAGTGCCACAAATTGGAAGTGCTCTTCCCCCACTGCGAATCTCAACCAGCGCTGATGAGCTGGTGCAATGGGGACGTGAAGGTAAGCGTCCCTGATATCGATGGACGCTAGGAAGTCTCCCTGTGACACAGCCGCGATCACTGAGCGCAGGGATTCCATGCGGAACTTCCGAACCAACACGTGACGGTTGAACAACTTGAGGTCCAACACCGGGTGAAAAGAGCCGTCCTTCTTTGGGACAATAAAGAGGTTGGAGTAAAAACCCCTGAACCTCTCTTCCGTGGGCACAGGGACCACCACTCCGTCTCTGCGGAGTCCCTCCAACACCAGGTGAAAAGCCTGAGCCTTTTCTGGAGATGGAACCGACCGATGGAATCGGGGTATTGGTTGTGACGTCAGCTCTATCCTGTAACCTCTTGAGACTACGTCTCGAACCCACTGATCTTGAATGTGAAGAAGCCACTTGTCCTGAAAGCGGGACAGGCGGCCCCCCACCTGTGGGGAGGCAGGATGAGAGAGCGAGTCATGTCGAGGCGGGCTTGGGGGTGGCAGCCGCTGCCCCCGCCGGCTTCTTCCGACGACTCTTGGAACGCCACTGAGTAGCAGGCTTGCCCCCTCGGTCTGAGCGAGTGGACGCCGTTGATGACTGTGAACCGGAGCGAAAGGACCACTGCTTAGGGTTCCTTTTCACGGTGTACCGTGGCTTAGGCTTATTCTGCGGGATCTTAGACTCAGCAGAATCCTTTATCAATTTGTCCAGTTCGGTGCCAAAAAGCCTGTCACCAGCGAACGGAAGATTTTGTAAAATCTTCTTAGATGTGGCATCTGAGTCCCAAAGACGCAGCCACAACAGCCTGCGGATCGCAATTGCATTGGCCGAGGCCACAGCAGAGCGAGTGGCAGTTTCCAAAGATGCCGTCCTGGCATAGTCCGCATAGGCCCTTGCTCTCTCAGTGAGAGCCAGGACCTCTGGACTGGACCTAGCTAGATCAGTGATACCATCCAAACAGATAGTAATCGCTTGTAGGGTCCAGACCGCGGCAAAATTAGGGGCAAACGAAGACCCCACAGCCTCATAGGAAGACTTGGCGAGTTGCTCGACCTGTCTATCAGTAGCATCCTTCAACGAGGAGCTATCAGAGGCAGAAAACAAGGAGCGCGCAGCAATCCTAGTCATGGAAGCATCCACCTTGGGAGACTGCGACCATTCCTGGAGCGCCTCCTGGGGAAAGGGAAAGCGATTGTCCTTAGTTTTACGGACATAACGCCGCCCAGGATGCAACCTGGGAGCTTTAATCACCCTTCCGAAATTAGTGTGGTCCATGAAGGAGCCACTTGGTCTAGCCTCTGGCCGCAGCCATTGGTATATCTCCTTGGGGTGTACAGTCACCTCCTCAGGAGGAGTGACAAGACGCAATGTCTCATTGATGGAGGACACCAGATCCTCCACCCCATCTGGAGGTTCAGACATAGACCCAAGAGTAGAACCCCCATCATCTTCCTCACCATCAGAGGAACGCTCCTCCTCAAGAGAGTCTGGAGCTCAGGAGAAGCCTCACGGGCTCGCTTAGGGGGTCTTACAGCAGAAGTAAGAGACACCCGGGGGTAACTAGGAGGAGTAGCTGGGTTCTCCAGTCTCCTATGCAGTGCCTCCAGGGTTTGCGACATGGAGGACATCTGGGACAGCAGAGATTCATTGATCTTATTCTGCGTTTCCCATGGCCCTGGGATCACCTGAACCTCAGGGTATAATCCCGGATTTGCAGACTCAGTAGTAGCAGACCGGGCCTCTGGGCGTCCGCAGTTATTGCAGGACCCCTCCACCAGTGTCCCGTTGCATGTAACACAGGCAATGGAGACCACCGCCGCCTTAGCAGCATGCTTCCCAACTGAGGACATCTCCACAGTGAGGGGAATATAAGCCAAAGTTCACAAACAAACCGGGAATCCCGGTGGCTTACCGACCGCAGTAAAGCGGTAGGAGGAAGCGGTGTGTGTGTGTGACCTCCGCGAGTTCCGGTCTCCCTTGCAAGTGCAGACACGCGCTGCAGCCAGATCCCAGCCGGGAAGTGAGGAGAAGATGGCCGCCGACAGTGAAGATGTGGGCGGAGCCAGGAACACGCGGGAAGAACACACAACACGCCCAGCGGTGATGTCACCATAAGGGCTGCCTCCTCCTCCTCCAGACTGCCTCAGCAATGGAGGTGCCGGAGCCCGCAGCGCGGGAAAAGAGTGTGAATATCACCACACACACTCTCAGACTGCATGTACACATAAAAACACCCGCAGTCTACAGCCTCAGCCCCTGTGATACACAGGGCGGTCAGCCAGGGAGACCCCAGCACAGGGTCACCGCCAGAACCGCGGACCCGAGGGTAACCGCGCGGTCTGAGTGTCATGACACCACAGTGACAGACACTACCCCCAGGCACACAGGAGACACACCAGGTGCCTCAGTGCCGGTCCGGTCTGTAAGCACCTTTAGGGAGGCCTCGGACGGGGGTACAGCACCAGTCCGGAGTGTAAGCACCATTTAGGGAGGCCTCGGACTGGGCTGGCTCCGTCCGGTCTGTAAGCACCATTTAGGGAGGCCTCGGACGGAGCGGAGCTGTGCAAGGCTCCAGGCTCCCCCTTACCAGAGCCTCCATGGAGGGATGGAAAGGAAAGGAGCGCGACAGCGTACCGGGAGAACACTGAAGTGTCCAGGCTAAAAGCCCTCCGGTACCTCCACCAGCGTGTTCCGCAGAGGGTGAGCGGGGAGGCTGTCGGGGGTCCCGAGCGGGACCATTTTACCTTGTCTTCATACGCCATCACGTAAGCTGTGAGAATGCAGTGAAGTGCAAGCAAAGCGTGATCCTCCGAGCACACTAAGTTTAAAACTGAGGATGTCTCCTACGGTGGGGGTTTATAAGCGGAGGAGGCGGTGCTACAAACTTGTAGTACCTAGTGTGACCTCCGGAGGGCAGCGCCCTAAACCCATTGTCTGGGTCTCCCATTATGATGATCAGAAAATATGTAGCGTTTTCTTCAGTTTATTGCTTTCTCTATGGCTGTGGGGTCCCTTTTTTTCCAGATTTCTACACAACATTGTTGTTATATTTCCTGCTTGAGCTTTTATACTGGTTACAATCCCTCTTGCTATACCACATGATGAGAGCTTTAGCATCATATGGTAAAACCTGCTCTAAGTCATCTGATCTTCTTCAGGCTGATGAAGTCTTTTGCAATGAATAAAATATTCAAATCACCAACAACGTAATTATCCAAAGTAAATGGCAGATTTGAATTCACCAGATTCAGCAAATTCCTAAAAATTAAATTTATACATTTTGCATCAAATTAGCTGACCTCTCCACACTTTCTTTTTCACCTCCGATACTGACAATTGCATAAAGAAATGACAACCAGTAACCTCTAGTAATGTAAAAAAAATGGTTTCTGTGAACTGAACTCTGTATCGTATGTAACACTATCAGACGTATGAATTATTTAAAGGCAATAAGAACATTAAGTAAACAGATTGAGGGTGTTGGTAGATTAGGTTTTCATCACCATTGATCAAGTTTCATAACAATGAATGTACTTGCTCTTATCAGTAGAGCATTGTGTAGCTACAAAACATCTTGTCCATCATAAACATGTAAAAACATTAAAATAATTCAGCAAAAAAAAAACGGCATATTTTTGCTTTTAAAAGTAACAAATTGTGATGCGGTGTGATTGTCGTTCACTATTGCTGAATAATCAATGAACATTGCAAGAAAGAACACTGCAATAATTTTGAAATCAAATCTGGGCTCCTTTAGCATGGTCAAAACTTAAAACACTGCAAGTCTTCAGAAATGTTGGTTGGGTTATATTGTTAACCTACAGCCACAGATACCACAATCATGTCTTCTGGTAAATTTGCTGCCAGTCCCTCCGCAGCCTGACTTCAGGCTGCGCATTGCGCCTGCTCTGTGAAGCACATTACATCAGCTCATCTGTTATGAACTGATGTAATATGCTCCACGGAGCATACGCAATGCGCAGCCTGATGCTGGGCTTTGGAGTACTGGAAATGACGCGTTTGGTGTCATATTCGGAACTCTACAGACGGCTCCAAGGCAGGCTGGGGGCACATTTCAATTTCAATAAAACGCCCATCGGGGCGTGATAAACAGTGCAGGAGGTGGCGAAAGGGACCCAAAGAGGACGCCCAGGGGGAACTAGTAACAGTAACCCCCTCTTCATTATAATACTAATCAGTAAGTTATAAAAATGTTTTATACAACAGTCACAAAGCACATTTAGGAGAGAGAAGTATAGTTAGTATAGTAATAGTAAGGTGCAGGGACAGGTAGTGATAGCCTGGGGTGGTTTATCTAGGTGACAGGTTCACTTTCATTTCCAGAGGAGCTTTGAAATTGGAGTTTGTCTCTTCATACTGACATGCTAGACCTGGCACGTCACTCTCCACAAGGTGAAACCTTATCCATCGGACCTGGGGTCCCCAACCTGTAGCTTGGCAGCCACACATGGCTTGCGGGCCCGTGATATGTGGCTCGCGGCTGTCTTCCATCTTGGTGTATAAGCTCCAGGTCTAGCAACCAGCTAAGAGGAGCAGGTCTCCAAAAGGTGACTTTTATAAGTAGCTCCACAAAGAAGAGCAGATCTGAATGAGGGTAAGGTAGGAACCCTTGGGGACCTTACTATATTGCCTCGTTGTGATTTCTGCAGAAAAGCTTTGGATGTCATACTGGTAGTGGGGCTCTGGGTGTCACTGCTGTGAGGGGGCAGGTGCTGGATGTAGCTTGCAACCCTCTCTGAGCTGAATGTGGCTCTCAAAAGTTAGAAAGGTTGGGGACCTCTGCATTATACCGTAAAATGTACATAAGATACAGCAAAGAATTGTAATATTAAATCCCAGAACTTATTGTTTCTCTTTACAAACCCTCAGACGAGCTGAAAGCATTTAAGTGGTTTGTAGAATATTGTAATAGGGTATCAAAGTGAATTTTCGCAAATCAGTACTTAGTTACCTTATAACATATCCAAGCTGAGCCACAATGCCATTATGAATGTGGTTGGATTATAAAATCTATTAAATTCTTGGGTGTACACCTCTTTATTAATTTATAGCACTTCTAAAGGAATACAAGTAGAAAATAAATCGCTGCTAGGTGGAGTGGCTGACTTTGTCCAAATAAGACATTCCTCCTTCCGTTCCTTATGTTCTAAAAATTAAAAACGCTGTTCTTTAAAGATAGCAACATCATACACACCGCTTCATTTTCTATAGGGAGCAACTTCCCACAAATGTACTTCTAAAGGGTACCAGCAATGTGTGGGACTGGGGATCATTCTCAGATATTAAAATTCAAATCATATTTCACCATTCTGATGACGTCTATTGTGTACACCAACAGAAGAAGTTTCTAATGAGGGGGTAGACATTGGAGTTAAGAAATTTCTGCCACTCAGTTCCTGGTGATGTGAAAACTATGTACAATCCATGTCCATATAGTGGGCATGCCCTGAAATTTACATTTTGGAAGTAAACTAGACACTAAAAGTCACAAATGGGTTTGCAGTTTGTCTGTTTTGAGCTTTCTTCATACCTCCAATAGACTTAAAGGGTATATCAGAGAAGAAAAAAAAAAAGGTGACAAAGCACTAGCAGCAGGTAGCTACCTACCTGCCTGTCATGTTCAGCGCCGTTCACCGCAGGCAGAGAAGTCAAAGCGTTCCTGCCATGATAACAATTGTTTCTTCAATAGACCCGTAGACTTCTTTTCTGCTGTACTCTGTGGAAGAGGCAGGACAGCTGACATGCTCATTGACAGCTGGCTCAGAGCTACCTAACAGGAGGGGGGCCTGCTGTCATTTAGCATGTCTGCCGTGACACCCGTCAACAGGGCAGAGAAGCCACCATTCTGTTGACATGTCGTCAGTGGAGGCTGCAGAATCACTAGTAGAGGTGGTCTTAAACTGCTCTGAGTTTGCAAAGAATGGTGCCAGGCAAACCAGGCAGGTAGCAACTACCTACCTGTTCGTGCTTAGGCCCACTTTTTTATTTTTGCAAATTCCCAGATATACCCTTTAATGGCCAATAAATACAATTTTAATAAAATTTAGGGGTACAATTTCTGGCTGCAGCAAACTAGGTGCATTAATGTAAGTAAAATCTGTAATTTGTAGGAACTCACCATCCGGGCAGAAACTAGAAATGCCTCTTTGCAACCATGGATGAACTTGTTTGGCTTCATTCCCCCCTCCCTCCAACCCAACCCCAAAAAACCTTACCAATCACTCAACCAGATTAGTTGATTTCCCTCATGCACAAAGGAGCACTTGTAACCTAAATCACGTAAAGCTCAAAAATATCTGGTCAGTGAAAGTTTTGGCATTTTAAAAGTTTACCAAGACATATTAAAGATAGATATATAATCAATATAGGCTTCAAGTATAGACTCTCAGCTTTAATTTGGAGGTATTAAAGGGAAACTCTGGAGAGAAAACATTTTAGTACTGCCTTTGCCCTTCTACATGATGAAGAAGAGCTGTGCACCACAGTTCTAGGATCTATAGATCGCTTATAAATCAATATATCTGCTCTTCAGCTTTCACCCCTCCTCAGGGACCTTCGAAAAATCAGCCTGACAGCCTCATGCAGCAGCAGAGTTCAGGAGGTGTGTTGGGTGCGTGGACCCTGGGGGCTCTAAGATCATCTTATATTCCCGCCGCTTCACACATCTGTATGAACAGGCGGTGTGACAAGGGGTATGGCCCCATGGTCACAGTACAATCCTGCCCGATATACCATCTGATGTAATGCAACAGGGCTGTTCTGGCTTGAAATCATGTCACCAACCAGATAGAAATAAACGCTGTGATCTTTTGCCGTATGATGGTGCATAATGTGTACTGTCATGTGTCCAGGCTAGGAGCATAGGCATAGCAATTCATTGATTTATTCAGCACTGCTATGGTCTCCCCTACCCCATAGCTGAAAAGAATGTGTAAAAAAAAAAAAAAAAAAAAAAAGTCAAGATTTGACAAAGTGCAGATCTGAAAAATTGCTTTGTAGGTTCATATGCGCAAGGAAAAAAAAGCATTTCCATGACATTTTTAGAAATCTCAAATCACTTTCCTAGTACTATGAAATGCAGCATTTTTGTATTTTTTCTGATGCATAACTGCATGGATAAATTCCCACAAACTGACCGTTGCGAACTAGCATATTTGTAGTGTATATTGCTATATATTACACATGGACCCGAGGTGTACTCATAGCCTAAAATTGCCTGGATACAAGACCATAACACGAATACAATGTACCAGCACATGAATTAAGAAACCATAATACTGTACATATATTCCTAGATTTAGATTGATGTGACAATCTGTACTTTGGAACATTAAAATAGCTTTTTTTACCTAATAGATATTACTTCATAATACAGGTGTGTACTATAACATGTGTGTACTAATACCATGTCTACCTGATGCTGCACGGACATCTGCATGCCTTGCTGTGACTTAGGAGAGTGAGGAATCTGGGATCCTTAGAAAATTTCAGGGGAGAGGAATCTACCAAGTTGCTATGAGGGAGGGGAGACTGTGGCAGTGATGATTAAAATCAATGAAATGCTCTGCCTGTGCTCCTAGCCTGGATACATGGCAGTATATATTATGCACCATTATACAGCAAAAGATCACAGCGTGTATTTCTATCTGCTTGGTGACATGATAGCTATTTGAAGCCAGAACAGCCCTGTTACATTACATAGGATGGTATATCAGAGGTAGGATTGTACTGTGACCATGGATGGGACCAGTGGCCACACCACCTGTCCAGACAGAAGTGTGAGGGGGCAGGAATGTAGGATGATCCTGGAGCCCTTAGGGTCCACGCCCCGACACACTACCTGTTCTCACCAGCACCATGAAGCAGATTTTCTCAGAAACCTGAGGTGGGGGTGGGGGGTGTGGGGGTGAGAGCTGAAGAGCAGATATATTATTGATTTATAAGATAAGATATCTATAGAACTTAGAACTGTAGTGCACAGCTCTGCTTCAACACGTAGGAGGGCAGAGAAAGATTTCTCTCCCCTCAGAGTCTCCCCTTAATATCCTGATTGGAATAAGTTTTTAGTAATTTCAGCTCTAATATATAGCTGCCTCTTTTTCAAATGACCAAGAATAATTGGACAGATCTCAAAAGCTCTTTCATCGACTGCAAGGGCTATTCCCACACTAATGCATTATCAATTGCACAGGTAAAAGGTCTGGAGCCGATTCCAGGTGTGGCATTTGCTTTTGGAAGCAGTTGCTGTGAACCCACAACATAAAATCAAAGGAGCTCTCAATGGAAAAGAAAGAGACCATCAGTAGGCTAAAAAAAAAAAAAAAAAAAAAAAGGAAGAGATACATCATAGAGAGCAGAAGAGTTAAGAGTGGCTAAATCAACAGTTTGGAAAAGTCGGGGGGGGGGGGAAAGAGCAACTGGTGAGCTTGGGAACCAAAAAAGGCCTGGACGTCCAAAGAAGACAATAGTGATGATCACAGAAGTACTGAATTTTTAGACTAGAAGACACAAACTTGTTTTGGTTGTAAATTGGGGATGCATCTTAGTCCAGATGTACCTGGCTGTGACTGGGGGTGGCTGCTCTTGGTCATAGGAGGCAGGGTTGGCCAAGATTATGGGTGCGTGGAGCAGTGAACATGCATTCTCCGAGATAGTGAAGAAACCATGATCACCAAGCTGCCGATTTACTGTGTCTGTGTCATTATGTGTGGCCTTATTAAGGGGAACCTTCCATCCCGCCCCAATACCTTTTTTTTTTTTCTTTAAATTTTGTGCTGCCTCCTCCATCTTTGCGTTTCTGCAGTATGTCTTCAATAAAACGGCGCCAAGGGCGGCATATGCGCAGACAGCGATCTGTGGCACTATTTTGTTAAAGTCAGTCTGTAGAATCCTCAGGTATTTACCTAAACGGTGCCAGAGGCAGAGCACGGGCGGTCGCATTCTAAAGTGTAGTCTACCTCGACTTTAAGATGCGACCACGCTTGCGCTGTTGTCGGCACCATTTTATTGAAGACTTGAGGCTTCATGGGAGCCATATACACCATGATGAGTCCATGATGGGGGCCATATATACCAGGATGTGCCGATATATACTAGAATGAGGGCCATATTTACTAAAATGAGAGTGATATATAGCAGGATGAGGACCATATATACCAGAATGAGATAAGGAGGGGGGTGTCATATATACAAGGGGCGTTCATTAAAGATTTCCACTGACCACTTCTATTTATCACAGGGTGTTGAAACTGAACGTGTAATGATATAAAATTCTAAGTTTCATGCCAATTTGCAACTCTGAACTGATGACGGTCCATACAATAGAAATGGGTCAGGGAAAATCTTTAATGAATGCCCCTTGTAGTTGGAATGCCAAGATGGTAGAAATTACCCCCAAAACAGTGCATCATGGCCACATTTTCTTGCTTCAAATTCTTTTTCCGGTTTTCTTCCTCTAAATCTAAGTGCATCTTTTAGTTCGTTGCATCTTACAGTCTGAAAAATAATGTAGGTGTTTCAGTATCTAAGTCTACCATAAAGAAAAGACTTCATGAGAGCAAATACAGAAGGTTCACCACAGTTGAAAACCATTATTCAACCTTAAAAATAGAAAGAACAGGTTAGACTTTGCCTGCCACCCCATCTAAAACAACTTCCAAATTCTGGAAAAGCATAGTTCGAACAGATAGAACTACAATTAATTTGTGCCAGGAACAATGCAATGAAGAAAGAAGGCTTAGAACAGCTCATTATCCAAAAGCACGACACGTCCTCTGTGTGAAAATAGTTACTCCACCCTTTGTAGTTCTCTTGATATAAGCACCTTAACACCCAGCAGGCAGCTAGCTTCAGCAGTAAAAGTAAATGACCAGACTAGTGAATAGTCTGGATGTAAATGCTCATTTATTATTGACTCCTCCTTAAGTAGCCACCCCTCCCTCCCCCCTGTGTGCTCTGTGAATCACTAGTGGTTTCAGTTTTATTTTCCATACAAGGAGAGCAGACAGCAGGAAATAGAGCTCTTTGGTTTGTGCTTGCAGATCAGATAATGAATAATCATGTAGTGAGATCACTGCCTTAAGTGAACACTCACTGTGATTGACAAATAGAATTAATCTCCTTTTTTTGCAGTTTAAATAGGATAGGGGGTGAGCATAAATAAAAAAATGCATTAATAGAAAGAGCTTCACCAGAGGAATAAAAAATGAAATAAGTAAAATATGGATTTTTGACCTGACATTCCCTTTAAGGCAGAAAGGCCCATGAACGAGCAACAGAGAAATCAGCTGCAGTAAAGGCCGGCAAAGCCTCACAGAAGAGGAAACCCAGTGTTTGGTGAAGTTCATGGCTTCCAGACTTTAGGCAGTCATTGCCTGCAAATGTTTTGCTACAAAGTATTAAAAATTGACATTTTATTTATGGGAAATTAAAATTTGTCCCAACTACCTTTGAGTCTCTGAATTGAGGAGGCTTTGTAGAATAATGGTTGCAATTCCTAAACATTTCCTATGATATTTCTTCAACCCATTTTTTTCTTTTAATAATTATTCTTACTCTAGGGAACCTGTAATTGCTCATACAGAACTGTGGTCTATTGTACAATTAAATTAATCTCCTAAGCAGCTAGCTCCGATTGTAGCAATTACACTCGGTTGCAGGTTTTGTAACCAAGCCCTCACCCAGTGTATAGAATGGGGTCCAGATTCCCGCCCTGCTATTTAAATAAAGCACAAGCAGGGCGGGGTCAGCCAGTGACATCACGCATGGCCGCTCTGTGCGGCCAGCGTGATTGACAGCAGAAGCTGAGGGCAGAGCAGGAGGCGGCGGCCGAGACCTGGAGGGGGAGGAACCACGCAGCAGGCTGGATGACACTGCCAGCGCCGAAGAACTGGTAAAATGATCCCACCCATCAGACTAGTTTTCTATAAACTTTGTAAGATATATATCTCAGGGTACAGGGGGCTAGAGCCATGCGGGACCCCTTCTGTGAATGCAGCAGACATTTAGATTGCCATGCACCAGAGGGGTGACAGGTCCTCTAACTGCTGCTGTCAGTGTGATCATCATCCTGCAGCCACAATACAGCATTTGCCTCTTAGGACCTGTAGGTAATGAAGGGGGCAGGCTGGAGCATCACATGACAGCCCAAAGCCCTCCCCTCTTCATTACAAGTAATGCTCCAGCCCATCCTCTTCATTACCTCATCTCAGGTCCTACACTAAGAGAGAAGTGCTATACTGTGACAGCAGCAGTTAATATGAATGTAAAACATTAGAATTAATTCTTAGTGTCAATAAAGAACTGTACATACAGGCTACCACTCCTGTGGTGAACTATAACTCCCAGCATGACAAAGGATCTGCAGGACATGCTGGGAGTTCTAGTTCTACCTTGATGTGAATTGCACCTATGAGATCTTAATGCAGCACTTCAATGTTTTCAGTATTGGAGTGGTGCTTTATATGTAAGCCCTCTCCTCTGGTTCTTATACTTAAAATTAAAGTGTCACTCTAGTGCTGAAGACAAAACACTAGAGTGCTGCTTTAAGATCTCATAGGTGCAATTCATATCAAGGGAGAACTATAACTCCCAGCATGTCCTGCAGATCCTTTGTCATACTGGGAGTTATAGTTCTCCCTTAATATGAATTGCCCCTATGAGCTCTTAAAGCAGCACTCCAGTGTTTTTTCTTCAGCACTGGAGTAGTGCTTTATATGCAAGCCCCCTCCCCCGGTTCGTATACTCACCTGGTGGCACTTTCATACAGTACTTTACCGCTACCACTCAGGTCCCGTGGTGCAATCTTCCCCTTGTAGCTGTAACCATATTTTTTGCTCAAAATCTTTTTTTCCTTATTTTCACCGGTAAAACCTGGGTGCGTCACATGGTCTTTTAGTCCGAAAAATATGGTAGTTGTGATTCAGCAGTATTTAACTATTGAATATTGTAAGCACATGTCCCTGCTCATTGCTCTTGGGTGCATAAGAAACTATTGTCTGCAGTAAGTAATGTAGGACTTTCTTATAACATTTGTTTGAATATCAGATTTCACACGATAAAAAAAAAAAAGCAGTTTAGTTAATCTAAAAGACTATAAAAACATTGAAGAAAAACAATTCCTGCAGTTTTATGCAATTTGAGGCTCTTTGCCATTACATCATATTGCAACACTTGACAGAGCCATATAAATGCACGATACGGACCACATGAGATTAAAGAAAACTAATGTTAATTATATTACTGGTATTTTATTTTTGGATGCGGAGTCTATATATATATTGACGTATTTTAGCCATTTAATAATTCATCATAAATTTACAAGGCTCCAGTGACAACATGTATATTGCAGCAGTTTTAGGATATAAAAAATATAGTCCTGCTCATAGTTATTGGCACCCATGAAGTTTAAGCACATAATGTGGAATATCTCCTGGGAAAAAAAAAATGAATCTAGTTACAAAGCTTTTTTTGCATAGAGCACTCGAGTTAAATACAAAAAAAGCAAATGATAACCAACACTTTGAAAACAATGCACAATGGGAGGGAAACATAGAAAAACCTAAAGCTTGCTGTGACACAGGTAATGGCAGCCTATACATATATTAGTATGGAAACATTTTGACTAGCCTGTGGTAAATCACAAATAATAATCACCTGTGGTAAATTGTACATGCCCATGTGACATGAATTAACCAATGAATGATGACTTTATTGTTTTAAAAAGCTGTATGTTAGGGCCTGCTCCTTTAGCAATTGAAGAAAAAGAACATAGAACATAGCAGCAGGGATGATCACTATAATCAATCTTTATTAATATAAAAAACTCAATAGAAAAAACACAAAACACCACTGACCACCTCTTAAATTTGAAAACAATTAAAACAAAAAAAGGTGTTACAAAGCTGGTGTACAAAAGGTATGTACAGGTTACTGAGCAATAGGCAATAATACCGAGTCAGAGTATAGTACAATGTAATTTGCTGGCAGATCTAAACAAATGTCTCAAATACAGTCAATTTGCAATCAAATTACATTATAGTATGGCAAATAGTGCCCTATTAACTGTAATTACACTGCACCCTTGCAGCTATGGTCAGGGCCAAACCCTCCAAGCTTCACCATATAAGAAGACCAGTAAGGTCTTGTTCACCCTCTAAAATGTCCTGCATAAGGGCCAAGGATACAGAGTAATCTGCCAGCCAACTCAAACCTCAGGTATATACAATATAATCACTATAATCACATACCCAGCCACCAGCTATCCAAGGACCCGACCCAACGCGTGTCGTCCGCCTAGGACTTCCTCAGGGAAGAGAGAGGTAAGCTTGCTTTGACACAGGTAATGGCAGCCTTTACATAATATTAGTATGGAAACATTTTGACTAGCCTGTGGTAAATCACAAATAATAATCACCTGTGGTAAATTGTACGTGCCCATGTGACATGAATTAACCAATGAATGATGACTTCATTGTTTTAAAAAGCCGTATGTTAGGGCCTGCTCCTTTATCACAATGGTTAAGACAAAAGGAGCGGTCTGAGAACATTCAAACCTGCTATTCGCAAACAAGACTTCCAAAGGGTATGAGGCCATCTCCAAAGATATTAGTATCCCAGTTTCAACAGTACACAACATTAAGAAGTTTGCCAAGCATGGAACTGTCAAGAACCTGTCTGGACATGGGTGAAAGAGAAGAATTGAAGACAGTTCTCCGGAGGTTGGTGCAAATGGTGAAAATACACCACGTCAAACATCCAAAGACCTGAAGGCCAACCTCGAATAGTCTGGGGTCATGGTTTCAACAAGTACCATATGATGCACACTAAACCAAGCAGAGCTTTATGCGTGAAAGTCAAAGAAGAAACCATTGCTGAAGAAAAGACATACAAAGGAGCCACGGATCTTTGCCAAAGAGTACCTTGACAAACCAAAATTCTTCTGAGAAAATGTTTTGTCGACAAATGAAACAAAATAGACCTTTTTGGCAATGTAAAGCCACAGTTTACTTCAGACAGCGCAATAAAGCTTATAAGGAAAACAACATACCAACAGTTAAGCATGGTGGAGGATCCATAATGCTGTGGCATTGCTTTGCTGCATCTGGTACTGCAAGCCTTGAGTTCATCAAAGGAATCAATTATCAAGAGAGTTTAGAGCAAAATGTCCTACCCAGTGTAAGAAAACTTGTTTGAGTTGTAGATCATGGGCACTCCAGCAAGACAATGACCCAAAACACACATCCAAAAGTACACAGGAATGGTTGAAAAATAAAAAATGGACTTTTTTAAGATAGCCAGCAATGAGTCCCGTCTTCAATCTCATTGAAACACTTTGGAGTGAACTGAAATCTGCCAAAAAAGAACCCTGCAAACATTCAAGAGCTTTAACAAACTGTAAAGGAAGAGTACGAGAAAATACCAGCTGAGCAGTGCAAGAAGCTAAGAGTTGACTACAAGAAATGTTAAAAGGCGTCATCAATGCCAAAGGGCGTGCAGCCAAGTATTAATTAGGGGCCTTTATTGCTGCACATGCTGTTTATTCGGTTTCTTCTTTGAAATTGCAACATGTAAGTTGACTGTTTTATTGCTGCATTACTTTGGACAACTGATAAAAAAATCCTGGAGATACTACTTTACAAAGAGGAGACAACGAGGCGCAGATTGTGCCTTATCACTTGAGACAAGTAAAGGTGGCCTCACAGGTAACTCGCTCACCTGGTCAGGTTGTGATCACCCACAACCGGCTTGTACACCTGAGTTACAGCTGCCGCAGGACTCACACCGCCACGTGCACCGTGGGAAGAGATTCAGAAAACCAAACCGGAGACACCACTCCTGTTTGGTTTTCTGAGGATACTACTTTGGCACATTAATTTGACAATATTGTACAGTATTAAAAAAAAAAATTAAGAGGTGCCAATAATGGTGAGCAGCACTGATAGCATTATATATACAGAATACTGTATTTTTTTTTTTTTTTTTTTACTATAACAGGCACTTTTCCATAAAAATATTGAGGAAAGTGGGTATGTCTTCTCTGGATGTGTGTGGTCACATGAGCACATATGCTTGCTATTAAGCAAAATGAATATTCACTGCTCTCCTCGGCCATAAACCCACCCACGCCCTCACCACTGAGCATGGGGAGCAACGAATATTCATGCTCTTTAATAGAGGCAAAAGTGATCACCTAGCATCCGGCTTACTGCAGCTGCTGGGCGATATGTGCCAGCTATTATAGAGAATGAATATTCACTGATCCCAACGACCATATTCCCAGTATTCCAGCAGCTGACGCCTCTGTATGTGGGCATACTCGGTAGTGGTGCTGCCCCACACACACGCAGATGATAGATGCCAGCATCAGAAGAGGACACAGCGCACTAATGGAGTGGAGTGAGGGCGAGTGGAATATTTTATTTTTGTTTGCAAGGTGTGATTGGAGACATATATACCTGGACGGGGCCCAAGATAGAGGACATTACCCTCATAACATCAGCAGCAGATCTCCGCTGATTCCCCACGACAGTGCATCATGACCACATTTTTCTCCTCTAAAATCGAGGTACGTTTTATAATCCGAAAAATACAGGAGCTTTACAATAGGAAACTAGTCTGGCCCGGTCAGGAGATGGACACATGTACCGTATATACTCGTGTATAAGCCGACCCGTGTATAAGCCGACCCCCCTACTTTTGCCCCCAAAACCTGGGAAAATCTATTGACTCGTGTATAAGCCGAGGGTGGACCCTAGCACAAGTATACAGCCCCCAGCAGTGTGGTATACACCAGTCCCAGAGGTAGATACAGCAGCCCCAGTGGTAGTATACACGCAGCCCCAGTAGTATATACAGCCCCAGTGGTATATACAGCCCCAGTGGTATATACAGCCCCAGTGGTAGTATAGACGCAGCCCTAGTAGTATATACAGCCCCAGTGGTAGTAAACAGGGCCCCAGCAGTATATACAGCCCCAGTGGTTTATACAGCCCCAGTGGTAGTATACAGGGCCCCAGAGGTATATACAGCCCCAGTGGTAGTATATACAGCCCCAGTGGTAGTATATACAGCCCCAGTGGTAGTATATACAGCCCCAGTGGTAGTATATACAGCCCCAGTGGTAGTATACAGGGCCCCAGCAGTATATACAGCCCCAGTGGTAGTATACAGGGCCCCAGCAGTATATACAGCCCCAGTGGTTTATACAACCCCAGTGGTAGTATATACAGCCCCAGTGGTAGTATACAGGGCCCCAGAGGTATATAACAGCCCCAGCGGTAGTATACAGGGCCCCAGAGGTATATAGCAGCCCCAGTGGTAGTATACAGGGCCCCAGAGGTATATAGCAGCCCCAGTGGTAGTATACAGGGCCCCAGAGGTATATAGCAGCCCCAGTGGTAGTATACAGGGCCCCAGAGGTATATAGCAGCCCCAGTGGTAGTATACAGGGCCCCAGAGGTATATAGCAGCCCCAGTGGTAGTATACAGGGCCCCAGAGGTATATAGCAGCCCCAGTGGTAGTATACAGGGCCCCAGAGGTATATAGCAGCCCCAGCGGTAGTATACAGGCAGCCCCAGTAATGCAGGGCCCCCCCAGCGTCTCTCCGGTCACCTGTAAAGGAAGCTATACTTATCACAGTGCTCTGTCCGCGCCCGCTCGCACCCGCTGTCAGCAGCCGACCGGGATCCTCCATCTTGCGTCTTCTTTCTTCCTGTTTCCTGTGCTCGTCGCAGGGAATGACGTCACAGTGACTCGCGTATAAGCCGAGGGGGGTACTTTTCAGCCCAATTTTTGGGCTGAAAAACTCGGCTTATACGCGAGTATATACGGTAATTTGTTCAGTACAGTTATCAGCGTTATCTGTAATTATCTGCACCTGTGTTACCACCACATGAACAGGAACAACTTGGGCTCCTAATGTCTGCCAGCAGAGACCTTGCAGAATTAAAACATTTGATAAAACCAAAAGTTACTTTGTCCTCACAGATTATACCATAGTAAGGAAGAAAAAAAAAAAAAAGTATTTTTTTTAAAAGCTTTATGAAATGAGTCAATTCTTTACCGCAATATCTAAAGGAGATTGCTCATTAATGTTTGAAATGTACTTTGGAAAAAAAAAAAAATAAAATCCTAAAATAACGAAAGTAACCATTTTTTCAAAGACTAAAGGCCACATTACACACACAGATATCTGTGACCAACATCTGAACAGATCTCTGGTTGCAGTGAAATCATGGACACATTGCTCCATTTTGTGGCTGAGTACAAATGGAACAATGTGTCCATGATTTCACTGCAACCAGAGATCTGTTCAGAAGTTGGTCACGGATAACTGGGTGTGTAACGTGGCCTTAAGACCCCCTTCACATCACGTTTTGTTTAGGATCTGTGGCTATCCGTTGTAAAACGGATAGCTACAGATCAGATTTGGCCTCCATGTATCCCTATGGGCACGGATTGGTCCTTAATGGCCATCCGTGAGTGCAGGGATCCGATAGTGTCCGCCTTTTTCACGTCCCCAAAATGAGAGACTGCTCAGATTTTGAGCCTAGCGCACAGAATCGAACAGCATCGGATCTGACGTTGTCCAATTCAAGTAACATGGGGGTCTATGGAGCTTGGATCCAGGAAAAAAACAGGATAGTTTCCTGGATCCGGTTTTCGTGAACGGAGCATGCTCAGTACAATAAAATTGCTCAGTTCAGTGTAATTTCATTTTAGCAGTGTATCTACATACACTGCTAAAGTGAAATTAAATATAGCAATGGGTTTGAAAAAAAAAAAAAATGCTCACCTCTCAGCCGAGCGTCTTACGATGCGTCCGCCTCCGATGGCTGCAGGACCTTAATCAGCTGACCAGCTGCAACCGATCAGCTGATGTGTATTGTGGGCGATTTAAACCGCTCAGCTGATGCTGTCATGTGACACATCAGCTGATTGGGTTGCCCTGTCCGGTCAGCTGATTAAGGTCCTGCAGTCATTGGAGATGGACGCCTTGCAGCGCGGGACACTGAGAGGTGAGCGTTTATTTTTAATCATTGGTTGCTTTTATTTCACATTCGCAATGTATGTAGATACACTGCGAAAGTGAAAGCACAGCCCGACATGCCTGAGCTTTGCAGGGTCGGCTCCTCCCAGCTCTTTGTATTCGGATCCCTCAAAATCACGGGTCCGGAAACAGAAATGGCATCCGGCGTTACAATCCGGATCTGTCCGTGTGGTCCAGCAAAAAACAGGATCCCCACGGACAGGAAAAAAACGTGATATGAAGGGGGCCTAAGGCCAGGTCCACATCACATTCATGCTTTGCATCCTGTCGGCTGCGCATAAAATCAGCATCAACGCAGTGCAACATGTGTTAACGCTGCGATAGACATGCATTGCCGAACGCATCCAAACGCATGCAAAAATGTGCTTGAATTTGAAAGTGTGCGTTTTTTTTCAACACACGTTAATGCTGCCGACAGCATTATGTGCATTGAAAAAAAAACAAACACAAAGCATAAACGTGATGTGGACCTGGCCTAATTCTTGATTTTTCTTTGACAGGTACACCAAACCCATGTTAGGTTCAAAATATGGTCAGAGTTCCAGATTGTACCAAATGAAGGTTCCCAACTTTCTAGAAATTCCTGATAAGGTAAAGAATATTTATACCGTGTTAGCCAGTAGATAGAAAAATATATTGCAATCCGAGAGTCCTCAGTGGTTGATACCTTTTAATGGCTAACTGAAAAGATGGTAAACATAGCAAGCTTTCGAGACGACTCAGGTCTCTTCTTCAGGCTGATAATGACACAAATTCTGAAGACACATACATTTATACATAAGCAATAGAGAGAAAAAAAAAAAAAAAAAAAAAGGAAGGGGAAAGAAGAGAACAGAAATTCCTGGACATTCTGTAAAAGCTTGAAGAAGGCATCTGCCAAACGCATACTTTTAGGAGGGGTGAGGGGTAGTGATGAGCGAGCACTAAAATGCTCGGGTCCAGCATCTCGAGATGCTCGGGTGCTTGACCGAGCACAGAGCCCAATGTAAGTCAATTAGTGATAGGCTCCGCCCACAGACTTGCGGCTATAAACCGAGTGTTTCTGGGAAAGGGCGGGAGGGTGGGCTTTTTCAAATCATCGCAGGATACAATACCTTGCTGTGCCCCCCAAAGGGACCCTAACAATCAATCTGCTCTCTGTGAGGTGCCAGCTCACTGTGTGCACTGAAGGGAGCAGTGTATTTGTGTCAGAGCGATAATTATTAGTGAAGAGTCCGAGCATCTCGGCAGTACTTGGTGCTCGCCGAGCATCCCGAGTACCAGGATACTCGTGCGAGTAACGAGTAGCGCCGAGCATGCTCGCTCATCACTAAAACAAGTCTATTCCTGTTCCTTCAACGCTCACTGGAAACACTTTTCTTGCTTGGATATAGCGGTGCTTAGCCGGAACGGGGCTACTTCCGTGCCAAAGCGTCCTAAACGGCCATCAAAGTGGTCTTTATTCATTCTGTATAAATCAACAAACTTGCCTTGTCCATAGAAAAAAAAAAAAATGGAGAACTGATTTTGTTGAAGCAAATTTATAGATACTGTAAATATTTTATAGTGAATGCAGCTAGTGTCTTTATATCAGAAATATGTGCAGTAGACATGCATCACTTAAAATATTATGGATTGCAATGTGTTCATAAACAAATTTTGTCTGTGTGGGAGATTTTGATAACTTGTTCTGAAAAACAGCAAACAAACAAAAACAAAGTCAAGTTGGCAGCCCTGTACCAAATGGATCCTTTAGGCTCAAGCTGCATTTTAAATTGAAACATAACTTTTAGGAATCTTTTCTGCAATATCTGTTGTGTGAACATGATGACTAAGACCATTTGTGGCAATTATACATTACTTGTACCCTGATATTGTTAAAAGTTTTACCTCTACAGGTTCCAGGCACTAGACTTCTCAGCAGTTTCTCTGTATTGCTGAGTTTCCCAACAGCAACTTCCTTCTCCCCCCTCCATAAACTTCTATAAGCAGTAGTTGTAATTTGATCCCCATTGAAGACAGAATAGTAGACAGATTTGAGTAGTTTTTGTGAATGAAAGATAAGTGCATGATAAATGTGACTTAAGGTACCGTTACACACTTCAATGTCATTAAGATATCACCAATGATCTCACGGGAGCGCAGTCGTTAGGACATCATTTTGACATCGTTGTCGAGATGTCACGTGTAGATATAGTGGACGACGCACCAACGATGAGGCGAGCAGCTATCATTCGCACAACCCAACTGTTGTGAATAGGCGAAGTCGTTAACGACATAGTTATCGCGAGGTCACACAGAACGATGCAGCAGGTTGGCAAGGATCGTCTGATTTGATAACATGTTCTCAAATCTGTGATCAACGATCCAACGATTTATCGTAGTCGTACCTCAGTGTAACACGCAACGATGTCCTAACGATGTCGTTTGAACAACTCCAAACCCATGACATTTTAGAGTGATATCTTTCACGATCTCGTACCATGTAACGGGACCTTTAAACACCTTACTCACATACCAAACCTCTCCCTCCACCCACGAAAAAAAACAAAAAAAAAACAAAAACAAAACGACAGTGTAAGGCTGCGTTCACACATTCGCGTATTTTATCGCGTTTTTTTACGCGCGTCTTTTCAAGGGAAAAACGCGCGTTTAAAAACGCGATAAGAATACGCGAGAGAACAACTCACTTCTACTTCAATCGCGCATTTAGACGCGCGTTTTTATAATGGGGCCTATGGAAACGCGCGCGTAAAAAAACGCAAAGAATTGACATGTTCATTCTTTTTACGCGCGCGTTTTTTGCTCCAAAAACGCTGCGTTTAAATACGCGATGTCTGCAAGGCACAAAGTGAATGTCCATTCACTTTGCTGTAAAACGCAGACGCACATGCGTTTTTGGAGCAAATACGCACGTAAAAAAACGCGCAAAATACGCGATGTGTGAACGTAGCCTTACTTTATTTCTCTCGTGTGGTGTCATGTTCCCCGCCAGCAGTAATACACTTGCCATCCTCCATATCTACTCTTTTATAAACTTTGCTTTATTAAAGAAGTTGCACAAAGCAAACATTGTTACAGTGCCTACAAATAGTATTCAACCCCCTGCAGATTTAGGTGGTTTGATAAGATGCAAATAAGTTAGAGCCTTCAAACTGCAAACGAGAGTAGGATTTATTAACAGAAGCATAAATCTTACAAACCAAAAAGTTATGTTGCTCAGCTGAATTTTAATAAATTTTAAACATAAAAGTGTGGGTCAATTATTATTCAACCCCTAGGTTTAATATTTTGTGGAATAACCCTTGTTTGCAATTACAGCTAATAATCGTCTTTTATAAGACCTGATCAGGCCGGCACAGGTCTCTGGAGTTATCTTGGCCCACTCCTCCATGCAGATCTTCTCCAAGTTATCTAGGTTCTTTGGGTGTGTCATGTGGACTTTAATCTTGAGCTCCTTCCACAAGTTTTCAATTGGGTTAAGGTCAGGAGACTGACTAGGCCACTCCAACACCTTGATTTTTTCCCTCTTGAACCAGGCCTTGGTTTTCTTGGCTGTGTGCTTTGGGTCGTTGTCTTGTTGGAAGATGAAATTACGACCCATCTTAAGATCCTTGATGGAAGAGCGGAGGTTCTTGGCCAAAATCTCCAGGTAGGCCGTGCTATCCATCTTCCCATGGATGCGGACCAGATGGCCAGGCCCCTTGGCTGAGAAACAGCCCCACAGCATGATGCTGCCACCACCATGCTTGACTTTAGGGATGGTATTCTTGGGGTCGTATGCAGTGCCATCCAGTCTCCAAACATCACGTGTGTGGTTGGCACCAAAGATCTCGATCTTGGTCTCATCAGACCATAGAACCTTGAACCAGTCTGTCTCAGAGTCCTCCAAGTGATCATGAGCAAACTGTAGACGAGCCTTGACATGACGCTTTGAAAGTAAAGGTACCTTACGGGCTCGTCTGGAACGGAGACCATTGCGGTGGAGTACGTTACTTATGGTATTGACTGAAACCAATGTCCCCACTGCCATGAAATCTTCCCGGAGCTCCTTCCTTGTTGTCCTTGGGTTAGCCTTGACTCTTCGGACAAGCCTGGCCTCGGCACGGGAGGAAACTTTCAAAGGCTGTCCAGGCCGTGGAAGGCTAACAGTAGTTCCATAAGCCTTCCACTTCCGGATGATGCTCCCAACAGTGGAGACAGGTAGGCCCAACTCCTTGGAAAGGGTTTTGTACCTCTTGCCAGCCTTGTGACCCTCCACGATCTTGTGTCTGATGGCCTTGGAATGCTCCTTTGTCTTTCCCATGTTGACCATGTATGAGTGCTGTTCACAAGTTTGGGGAGGGTCTTAAATAGTCAGAAAAGGCTGGCAAAAGAGATAATTAATCCACACATGTGAAGCTCATTGTTCTTTGTGCCTGAACTACTTCTTAATACTTTAGGGGGACCAAACAGAATGCTGGTGGTTTGAGGGGTTGAATAATAAATGACCCTCTAAATTAACTTTTAACGCTTTTAAAAAAAAAAAAAAAACATTTTAAAAATTCTTTTTGGCTGCAGTGCATTTCCCACTTCCAGGCTGATCTACAGTCCAAATGTCACAAGGCCAAGTTAATTCCGCATGTGTCAACCAGCTAAATCTGCAGGGGGTTGAATACTACTTGTAGGCACTGTATGTACCAATCAGATAGTACAGAAAACAAGCTCAAAAGAATCACTCTATACAAAAACCATCTAATTTGTCAGTATGGTCTTAAAAAACAAACTAGGAACCACTGCTAGGGAGACTCCAGTAATAGAGTGTAATACACTACTTATTGTTTCAGTTCTCCGTAGGTGTTCCTGAAGCTCCATATCTACTCTTCCCGATTCTGTTCTGACCTCATTTTGCCAACTTTTGAATGCAGCTCCTGACTGATGAAGCTGGCGCAGTCACAAGCTCTCAGTACAAGTCTACGAGAGTCTCATTCTGGCACTCAAGACACGTTGAGAAGTGACTTACAGTCTGCTCAGTCAACACTTGAGCGACCCGGAAGGTCACAACATGCAAGACTTGGCTGTAGCGGCGCAATGAACAGAAGGCAGTACCTGTTAAGTATATTACTACCGTGTTTCCCCAAAAATAAGACACCGTCCAAAAATTGCACCATGTCTTATTTTCGGGGGGGGAGGTGGGGGGGTCTTATATTAAGCATCATCCACTATCCCTTTGTAGCCCCACCATCATCCTCCAATATCCCTCTGTAGCCCCCATCATCCTCCACTATCCATTTGGAGCCCCCTCATCCTCCACTATCCCTCTGTAGCCCCCCATCATCCTCCACTATCCCTCTGTAGCCCCCATCATCCTCCACTATCCCTCTGTAGCCCCCATCATCCTCCACTATCCCTCTGTAGCCCCCATCATCCTCCACTATCCCTCTGTAGCCCCCATCATCCTCCACTATCCCTCTGTAGCCCCCATCATTCTCCACTATCCCTCTGTAGCCCCCATCATCCTCCACTATCCCTCTGTAGCCCCCATCATCCTCCACTATCCCTTTGTAGCCCCATCATCCTCCACTATCCCTCTGTAACCTCCATCATCCACCACTGTCCCTCTGTAGCCCCCCCATCATCCTCCACTATCCCTCTGTAGCCCCCCATCATCCGCCACCATCTGCCACTGTCCCTCTGTAGCCCCCCATCATCCTCCAACATCCCTCTAGCCACACACAGACACAGTGAAACACACACAGCCACACACACACACACACAGTCAGACATCACTGGAGCCTGCCGGAGCTCACCGCCACCACTTAATGTCCCCCGGAGTGTACATAGCCGGGTGCCGTAGATGTATGATGGTAAGCCATCATCCAATCAGGCGGCTGATTGGCCGCGGCATTACCGTACATCTACGCTGAGCGGTGCAGATGACCTGTACAGGAGATGTACGGTAATGCTGCGGACAATCAGACGCCAGCAACCGCCTGATTGGCTGATGTCTTACCATCGTACATCTGCGGCGCACGGCTATGTACACACACCGGGTGACATCAAGCAGCGGCGGCAAGCTCCGGAGGAACAATGGCGGCGGCAGAGGCAGCTGAGTAGGCGAGTATGAATTTTTTTTTTTGCCTGCCTGCCACGTACCTATTTTCGGGGGGTGCCTTATATTAGGCACCCTGGCCAAATCATCGGGGCGTCATATTTTCGGGGAAACATGGTAGGAGCAGAGAACTTGCATTGGTGACACCATTCCGGGGAAGAGAAAAAAAATTTGGAAGTGTAAATGGTATTTTTCTCTAGTAGTACTACAAGGTTTCTTATCTTCACTATTACTGTGAAAGTGAATCTGTCATTAGATTAATGCTGCCCAAATAATAGTCATCATGAATCAGAGTCTGGCCAGCTATTTTTTCTCTTTTAAGTGTGTACATAATGAGAAAGAGCACAGCAGCACAGACAGTAGTATGGAGACTGGCAAGTATGATTTTGATTTATTGCTTTAATCCCAGTTTTGCACCAGTAAAGCTTGCCGATTGGCTACACTGCAGCTTCTCAACAAGCTTTATCCAGGCGACAGAACCAATGCTCAGGGTCCGAGCACAAGTACTACGTATCCAGTACTGACCCCCAACTGTAGAGTTAGACTTCATTATTGAAGTCTATTTGAAAACTGAAAAATTACCGTATATACTCGTGTATAAGCTGACCCACCTACTTTTGCCCCAAAACCTGGGAAAACCTATTGACTCGTGTATAAGCCGAGGGTGGACCCCAGCACAGGTATACAGCAGCCCAGAGGTAGTATACAGCAGCAGCCCCAGAGGTAGTATACAGCAGCAGCCCCAGAGGTAGTATACAGCAGCAGCCCCAGAGGTAGTATACAGCAGCAGCCCCAGAGGTAGTATACAGCAGCAGCCCCAGAGGTAGTATACAGCAGCAGCCCCAGAGGTATACAGGCCCCCCCATCAAGATCCAGAGCCCCCCATCAAGATCCAGAGCCCCCCCCTTGCGCGGCAAACCTGTAAAGTAAAATCATACTTATCACTGTCCTGTCGCGCCGTCCCGGCGCTGCCGACATGACGATCCCGGGCTTCATTCAGCATCTTCCGGCGGCCTCCTGTGGTCGCGGGCAATGACGTCATTGCCCGCGACTACAGGAAGCCGCCGGAAGCCGCTGAATGAAGCCCGGGATCGTCATGTCGGCAGCGGCGGGACAGGACAGTGATAAGTATGATTTTACTTTACAGGTTTGCCGCGCAAGGGGGGCCCTGGATCTTGATGGGGGGCCTGTATACCTCTGGGGCTGCTGCTGTATACTCGCGTATAAGACGAGGGGTGACTTTTCAGCCCAAATTTTGGGCTGAAAACCTCGGCTTATACGCGAGTATATACGGTAGCTTTCAGCTGATTTTTTTCTATTGCTTTTAAAAACATTTAAGACTTTTGCAAAACATATATGTTATTCCAAGAGAGCTTATTCTGCAGAATGTTCAAGGTTCATCTGAAGTTAATGAAGATTAAATTACTTTTCTTGTCTCATGTTTTAATTCACAATGTGATTGGTTGTGGGTTTGTATGTGTGTGTTCATTGTATTAATTGCGCTACCATCAGGTGGCTTGTTCCGGTGTTAAATATGTCTAAATGGAGAAAAAGTTTTAATCCTTGGATGTGCAGATTAATTTTTCTATAATGAATATTCACTGCATCCCATGGGTGCACCAAATCTGGGGTGGCTGCAAGCTGCTACTCTTAGCCTTGGGTGTTAATAAATAGGAGCACCCCCAGGATGAGAATACCAACCCCCAGCTGTAGCTTTATCTTTGCTATGAAAATTGAGGGGATGCCACACCTTTTTCATAGACTGTCAGATGGTGGGTGGTTTGTACAGTGAATATTCTTTAGGCTTAATATGTGGACCTGGAAGTAGTGTGAGCAGCGTGGACAGCAGCATAGAGACTGGCAAGTATGATTTAAAGTCATAAGGGTGCATACCCATGATACGGAATAGCAGTGTTTTAGGCTCAGCATATTGCTGCTGGGTCCAAAATGGCACGTTGTACAGTACCAACATAGTGGATGGTTTTCTAGAAATTCCATGCTGCCTATGCTTTTCCCCTGCGCAGCGTTAATTCAGACGTGGTGCTGGTTGCTGTGCTTCCGCATCATGTTAATTTCATGTTGCGGAGTCAGGAGATCATCACCGGGTGAATACAGGGAGAAGCTGCTGTGCACTCAATGCAGAACGTGAGTACAGGGTGTCTGTGGTCTCCCTGCGTTCACCCATGGATTCCCGCACAACCAAAGCAACTGTATCCAATATGCAGTGGCTCCGGATCTTGTGCACATACCCTTATCCCAGTTTTGCAGCGGTAAAGATTGCTGATTGGCTGTGCTGCAGCTTCTCAATAAGCTTTATCTGGGCAACGAAACTCGCACTCGGGGTCCGTGCACAGACACTAGATATCCGGTTCTAGCCCTGAACTTTACAGTTAAGACTTCATTGTTGAAGTCTATGTCAAAAACGACGTGAAGAATGCACAATGAATGGATGTGTTGCTTCTTTTTTTTTCTGCACGGAAAAAAAATCCTATACATGGGCACAACACTTCAGGATTCTCATCATCTTTGATGGCATGAATTTTTCCTTTTGAAAATCTGCAAGAAAAAACGTATAAGAAAAAAAAAACAACAACACATGGGAACGCCGCCTGTTAGTAACTCCTTCACCACCCGGCAATTTTTCTTTTTTTTTGCTCCTTTGCTTTCATGAGCCATAACTGTATGTTTCCATCAATACAGACATATGAGGGCTTGCTTTTTGCGGGACAAGTTGTACTCAGATGCCATCATTTATTTTCCCATATAGTGTACAGGAAAATGGGGAAAAAATTCAAAGTGCGGTGAAATTGCAAAAAAAGTGCAACTACACATTTGTTTTTGTTTTTTTATTCGCTATTATCACTATATGGTAAAACTGAAGTGGCAGTATGATGTCTCAGGTCAGTACGAGTTTGTAGACAGTAAACATGTATACTGTTACTTTTATCCAAATGGTGAAAAAAATTCAGAAGTTTGAAAAAAAAAATGCCATTTTTGCACCAGGTTCTGTGACTCGTAGCATCCTCATTTTTCAGGATCTGGGGCTGTGTGACTGCTTACTTTTGCGGCTTGAGTTGTTTGGACTTTTTTTTCCCCCCACTACGCAGGTTACAGATCTGATTAATTGATTTGATAGATCGGGCATTTCTGAATGCAGCGATACCAAATATGTGTTGTTTTTTTTAAATACTTTTATTTCCAATGAGAGAAAAGGGGGTTGATTTAAACTTTTTTTCTCATTACAATATTTTTTAATTAATTCTTGATTTTACACAGCTCCATAGGGCGCCACACTGCTGCAGCATCTGATCGCTTCTGCCATGTCCCGATGAGCTGCAGCACATCGGACATGGCCTTTAATTTCACTTTCAGTGGTTGGCACCGCTTACCAACCACTTAGAGGAAGGGAACCGTGATGGCTTCCACGTTCACACCAGGACCCGGGGCTATTACGTGATCTTATCGCAGAATCTCCGATGCAGGTAGGGAACAGCGTGATCCCCGCCACGGCGATTTTGGATCCCGCTCTTAGTGAATGACAGCGGGATTCAAGGGGGTTAAAAGCACCGATTGGATCCGATCGTTGTTGGAAGCCCGACATCTCAGCTGATGAAATCAGCTGAGATGCTGGGTTCGATGTGAGCTCCGCGCCGGAGCTCACATCAAAGGCGGGCTCCTGACCCATGACATATTGCGACAAGGGTCGGGAAGGAGTTAATCTGAGGAGTTCACTTTAATTTGTTAAGAAAAAAAAAAAAAAAAAAAAAATACTGTTGTTACTCCATTTAGTGACAATAAGTCTGCATGTAACTTAATATATTGCTTCAGACGCAGGTGTAACTTGATATTTGAAATGAATCAGTACAGTCACAATAGTCTGCCCTATTGTTATTCGCTATACGTTCCAGTTTTCTTCTTTAGAGGCCCATCTGAAACAGGACAGGAGTAACACTGGTGGATCGGTTACCAAAATTTGCCACATTAACACTGACTTGCAAAGCCATTTCTAACATTTTGCTTTTCATATACTTCTCAACTGATGAATAACTTAGATACACAAATATACATTAGCAGCATGGAAATTTTAATAAAATTTATTTTCTGTAAAAACATGACGTGGGATGATTTGTAGTTACTGTTTTTGTTTAACAAAGCGTACATCTCAAAACAGAAAAAAAAATAGGACTTCAACTGCAAATATGTAAATGAAAAAACATTTAATATACTGTACAATGCTGAGGTCAGAGGAAAAGTACCCAGAAAGGAGTACAGTGCTGTTATCGGTCAAGAGAAAGAGCTTTAACAACGAAGCTTCTCATCTTGTACATTCACGGACCGCAGCCGCAACGTATCAAGATGGGAAACATCAGCTGTACAAAATTTATCTTGGCAATATCGGATATAACAAAGAAAAAAAAAATAGTGTAAATGCATTTTTATGCAGTTAAGTATAACTATTAAATGTTTATTCTTTAGATTAAATTTTTTTTTTTTTTTAATTATGTGGAAAGCGGTGAAGCGCTTAATATAAATTATAATTTAAGAATACGTTAACCAAACAAATAACTCCATACAATCAGATTTAGTCTTAGAAACACAAAGAAGAAAAAAAAAAAAACTGAATTACAGTACATTTACATCACATAACAGATACAGGAAATTAGAAAATATTGTAATAAATAATTCATGAATTATAGTGCAATTGATTTATGCATAAATATAACTCACTGCCTAAAAAAAGGTTTAAATTAATTAAAAATCAAGGCAGCCACATAATGTAGGTATACCAGATTACTGTGAAATGGAAGTGACAATGGGAATGCTGAAAGTTAAAAAATAATAATATACACAAACCGGTATATTACTGTAAACAACTAATCATTTTCAGTAGTTTAATATACAACGTTCTATAAAATGGTCAGAAACTACAAGAAATGGTTTAACAACTCGACCGATCAGTAGTCTTAAAAACAGAGGCACAGGTTTTTTTTGTTATGTTTTTTTCTTTTTTCTTTAACCTCCCCCATTAAAAAATATTCAGAACATTCAGATAAGCAAATAATTGAAGGGCTTCTTTTTACTTTCACCGTCCTTTAGGTAGTGAAGAGCAAATACCATTTGATTGTTTTACTGAAAGGCATTGGTTGAATATATAAAAGAAAAATTATATATATATTATATATATAGCTGTATGTGAAAGACCGAACAAACTCATTTACAACTGAGTGAAGAGTTTATAACTGGACTCAAAAATAGATAAAGATATCCCCAGAGGATTAAAAGCAAATACTACAAAGAAGAAGCATACAAAAAGTAGTGAAGGCTGTTACTAATAAGACTGTCCCTGATAGGGGATCACTGTCAACAATGAAAAGTTGTCCTTTTTAATTTACCCCCAGAATGGCAGATAATTCACAGCAACATGAGGTTGATATGGCCTGTACTGAAATGTGTTTAATTGGTATAAATATTTTAAGAGCTTATCCAGGACTTTGGCAATTCTCTCCCGACTCAGTCGATGACTCCTTCCAGCTTCATCTTCACCTCGTGTGAAAAGAACAGCGGCTTCTCTTCCGCTCTGCCGACAAGTTGATTGACAGCCGGCTCCACGTAGTTAGGATTCGGGAAGCCGGCTGTCAATCAGCATGGCAGCTGTAGTCACTGCCTGTCTGCAGAACAGAAGACAAGAAGCCGCTCTGTTGACTTGACATCACCAAAAGGCAAAACAGCGGCAGGAGGCAGTCAATGATCGTGCTGAGCCGGCAGAGTGTATTACCGGGGTAAAAGAGGCAGGTGGTCCGCTACTACTTGCCTGTAAGTTTAGTCCAATAGCAAAAAAGAAATGTCTTGGATAACCCCTGTAGTTTAAAATAAAACATGGAATGAAGGTCAGCTTTTCACAAAAAAGGAGTATAAAGAAAAGCATTAAAAGGCCTGTCCGGTCTAAACTGACAATTCTGGAGTCACTATGTGACTGTAGACTTAGAAGTCCTCCCAGTGCCTGCACTGTGTACTACGAGGATTAGTCAGTTTCTAGGCTGGGAACGGAACGCAGTTAAGTGGTATACATATTTCTGGCAACAAAGACGACTAGTGGGTGCTGCCTCACCCAATACAGATAGGTGGAGTGGGCGTCTAGTGGGCACAGCCTTGCTCTAAACACTTGTATTGACTGACAGCATTCACTAGTCAGGGGTTCTGCCTGGGAACACGTATATTGCATAATTGCAGTCTGTTCCCAGTTAAGAAACAGAGTCCTTGCAGCGCACAGTGCTGGCGGTGGGAGAATTAGTAAGTCTGCAGTCACAGAAAGTGAATGCACAATTATCCATTTAGACCGGACAATTACTTTAACCACTGGTAGTAGGAGAAATTAAAGTACACATATAAAACTCAATGCACGTTATAACATACAAAAAGTAAATTCAAGTGCATATGTGCAAAGTAATGTGGTCTGTTACTTTATATTTAAAGAGCCACTGGAATAAAAATTTGATGTATGAAAATAGTATTTTAAAATTTAAGAGGTAAGGGAAACCGATATAACGCCTGTCCACCACCAAAATGGAGCGTTTCCAGAAAGGTAATTTTACAAACTATAATAAATAAAAAGTGGTCTTACCACTAAAAAAAACCAGTGTAATCCAAGAATTGAAAAGAAGAAGAAACGAAAACACAAATATAGCAGTTTAAAACCCTGAACACATTGCAAGTTTGGTTATTAGCCCAAAGAAAGAGGAAAAAAATAAATATAAAGTTGGTCAGTGTAAATGAACCAATAACCGTCCTTAAGTGGCTTCTGAAATGTGGCAGCAGCAAATACAAACAGTTACATTGAGGTCCATCAATAGCAGGAGTGTGACAACCCTTGGAAAAATATATATATCAAAAAAGGTAAAATCGTCAAACCAGAACAATGAACCCAAGTCTTAAGCTTATCTTGTGCACTTTATGAACATGCTTTAACCTGCATTCCAAGATTTTCATCTTAGTGTAAAAGTTCATTTTTTTATCTCTCAAAAGTGGTTTATAATAAATAAATCTTCATAAAGTTACATTTTATACTTATAGTTCATTTTAAGTCGATATTTCAGACTCTCTACCACTACAAGAATGGGAAATGGCATTTCATAATCGTCAGTCCACTGAAATGCCTATTGTTAAAACCAAAATTTGTTTTTACAAGTTTTGTATGATACACAAAATCTTTTTTTTTTTTTTATCCCTCAACTTTGTTGAGTATGCACGGATGCAGAGGAATGCTCTTATTTTGACTTAAAGTAATACTGCATGCATCCACAAATGCTGCGTCTCATGATTTGTTTAAAGATGGTCCACAAGGTTATCCAAACCATGAGCAGAAGAGAGGGAAAAATAAAGGTTAATAATAAAAAAAAACTAAGAAAACCACTCCCGTGGAGGTACGGGATACAACCCAAGTGTCAAACTGTAAGGACTGGAAGGTATGAAGTGAGACGTCTGTACTGTATTAAGGAGTGTCAGCCATAGCTTATGTAATCGACTATGAACCAAGAAACCCTGAATTGTGTCTAAGCAACCTGTATGTCCAGTACATATTATCTGAAGTCTGCAACAAAATAAATCTGTCCACAGTGAAAACCCTGAAGAAGTTATTTTAAAAAGGCATGTAAGTGGTAAGAACTGTATCGTTTCATCAGAGTATGTCATGTCATACCCAACTGAGCGTAGAGTAGAAGTGCGTAGTAATACACACACGTAGTCATAAATTCACAATGCATCTACATAGACTTGCTACTATTTCTAGAGAGATCGGTCCCTGAATTAACAACATTGTATAAATGAGCGTCTGCCAGACGAAGTTTTTTTTTCGGAGGGTTCTTCAATGTTCCAGATCTTTCTTTAACTTTATATTCTAAAGTGCTGTGAGGTACGCCATAGATTCCTTGTGCTTTGGAAACGCTCATTTTCCCGCTCAATACCATACCTATAGCTTCTTCCATAATTTCATGATCGTATTGTCTGTAGCGTCCACGTTTTTTCCTTGGCTGTTTATCCTTCCGATCGTCATCTAGGGTGTCCGACGAGGCGTCACCGCCGCCTCCATTCTTTGCATTAAGACACAAAGGAGAAAGGTCCCCGTGAAGAACGTGAGAATCGACGTTTGAGCGAGTTAGACTTCCGGAACATTCAACTTTGCTTTGATGAGGAAGTACGTTTTTCAGTTTCTGAAGAGAAGAATTTTCTATGACTGTGGAGGTTTTGGTAACCTGGTACATAACATCCAGAAGACCAGAGGAATCGGGCTGTTTCGTCACAGAGCTCACTCGTACCTGAGGGATTTTCAGCTGTACAATAGGAACTGAAGATTCGCAATGCAAACCTTCCTTTTTTTCTTTGAACTGCGCAACCATTCTCTGTAGAGTTAACTGATGGAGGTAATTGGAAGCTGTTGGGAGTTTCAGTTCCGAGGTTTCAAGTAGACTGAGTTTATTTTTTTCGGTATGCTCTGCTTGAGCCTTTGCCCACAGGGCCACTTTCTGTAGAACAGTACTTGTCTCTGTACTCTCTTTGTATAAATACCCATCAATACAATTTTGAGCTGTGTTCTTAAGATGTGCAGGCTTGCCTGCCGATAAGGCTTTTAAGTGAAGTAGCAAAGTTTTCTGAGGTATGCCATAAAGTACGGCCGCTTTGTTAACATCCAGTGTTCCCAAATGAATATCTTTCAATGCTTTCGAAAGCAAACCGTTTGCAAATTCGGGACTACGGTCCAAATAGTCTTCTTGGTCTTTCTGATGTCTCCTGGATGGATGGAATGAAACGATGGTCAACGGATGTATGAGACGTGCACACAGGTATGGAAGGGGATGGTCCACTCCTTTATTACACTCCTTGCTAAAGGTAACATCACCGATTCTCAAAGTTTTTTTTTTTATTCAGAGGTGGAATTTAGCAGTTCTAGAAATAGTTTACAGTTCTGCTTGGATACTGTGTCAATCATACGATAGCTTTTATAGCAACAGAGTCAAGATTTCAAAAGCATTTGGCAAATACTTGCTCATTTCTAAGAATTTCTTTAGTGCGTGCTACTCCATTTGACAGTTGCTTGCAGAGCCAAACAACTATTTTTACTTAAGCAATTAGTAAACCCTTAAGATCTAACTTTTGTTAGTAGAAACGTGACGTTACCGCTAAACAAGTAATAAAAGAGTAAACCCCCTTTAAAAAGATTTTCATAGACATAACTAGCTCATATATGGCACACTTACATTAAGCTGGCAAACACACAAATGAAGAGACATTTACATCCATAACACATCGAAAGGTACACACAAACTAGCCAACAACTAGTACAATAAATACAACGGTGATCATTATGGAATAGCGGGTGTCAAGTACAAAGTATTTCTCCTCTCTAAATCATTAACGCGACCCTCTAGGTCCCCCATTACTAGGGTTAGTATATTTGCAGCAGTGATCCGATCTTGTTCAGTGGTGGTTTAGTAATCTGTGGTTCTATTATATATTTTTATGTTGCATGCAAAACTGAAAACTAAGATGGCAGCACAAATAAATGTACATGTTCACAAGGCAGGCCTTAAAGCTTTAATTCATTAATACTTCACGCTTACATATTTAAAAAAATAAATTAACCTTTTTATGGAGCTGGTAGTATTACATGTATATTTAACAATTAATCTAATGTACTCTAACAGTTCTAATATTCATTCACACGCCCTTAAATACAATTAGAACAGCTAAAATCTAAATTTGCAACTAAACTACTAATAGTGTAAAATGTGTTGTATCACATGTTTTGACTCACCCATTTTTTGCATTTCTGGTCTTGGAGTTCTTATCAAATGCACACCCATTTCTTTTAATAGAGAGATCCAAGACCCCTACAACAAAAATGTCAAGAGAAATAATTAATATAGCAGAATTTTTAGCATTACGGGGAGGGAATAGAGCAAAATGAGGTGGCATAGTCAATGAAATCTTATTGAAGTATCCTGGTTCATAATAATGACTGTTCCAAATAATCTGGGGTATGTGTCTCAATGAGCCCAACTGAAAGCTATTACGCATAAAAAGCTATGAAATGTCACTTAAACAGGACCTGTCACCCTCTGGTGCATGGAAAACTAAATGCAGCACCGAATGCAGCGTGTCTTCTGCATTCAGGGAAGGGGTCTCCCATGTCTCTAGCCCCCTGTAAGCTTTAAGGCAAAAAAAAAAAAGACAAAAAGACTTCAGAAACCTTAGTTAAGAGGTCGTCTGACTTGGATCTTAAGAGGTCCTGGCTGCTGGCACAATCCTCCCTGCCTCCTCCTCGTGTGTTCCGCCCCCTCTATGTGTCTGCTGCTTTCTCTTCTGCTGGTCCTGCCCTCTTCTTCTGCTCCTTGTGACATCAGGAGCAGAAGAGGAGGGCAGACCCAGAACAAGAGGAGGCGGCAGCAGACACAGAGGGGTCGGAACATACAAGGAGGAGGCAGGAGGGGCTGTGCCAGCAGCCAGGACCTCTTAAGATCCAACCCAGACGACCTCTTAACTAAGGTTTCTGAAGTCTTTTTTAAAGCTTACAGGGGGGCTATACACATGGGGGACCCCGTCCCTGAACGCAGCAGACATGCTGCATTCAGTTTGCCATGCACCAGGGGGGAGACAGGTCCTCTTTAATGTTGGTACAACTCAAGGCTGTGCTACAATTTACAAAATGGGGGTGTTGTCGTGCTATTTTAGCCCAGATGTGACAAAGTAGGCATAGCTGGTATAGATGGGGGCATGGCGACCCCCTCCCGTCAAATTCATGACGAACATAGGTGTTCACTAAATCACATATCTTACTTCAGCAAGGAATGGAGAAGGATTTGCGGCGGGGCACACTGCACTCGTTCGGCTAAAATCCAACTAGACATATCAGTCCTAACTTAATTCACTTGCAATGAGCGAGACTCTACATGTCTAGCTGGCATCTAGATGTGTACGGTCACAAGCCCAACAGCTACAAGCGCCGAAGAATCCTGACAGTGCGCTCTGAGGGTTCCCAAGTCTGCAGTCTATAGTGACTGCAGACTTGTACCCCAAGGATAGACAACGCATTTAAATCAGAGACTGACAATTCCACATCAAAAAGATTTGTGTAAATGTGTCCATCGTGTTGCGGTTCTTGCAATCCTCCTTTCCTAAAACAGTGATAAATCAGTTGAAGAACCCTCCAAATGCTGCCTCCCATTTTATAAAAGAATGCTTCAACTATTTTTTTTGTATATATTTTTGACTTTAAGACTGAAAACATGAAGATAATATATTTTATAATGTTGTATAACATTCACAAGGATCTTACCATCCTGAAAAGTTTGTTCTTGAATTCTTGTAACAGTGAGATCAAGAGGACCGTCCTGCTCATCAAAATATATGCTATCGGTGTGGTCTTTTTGGATGCCGTTACGACCAAGAGGATCATCTGCTATTGTTCCGTTACTATTGTGATACATTTTTCGGCTTTTTGAAATATATTCAATTGCAAACTGACGTATCATTTTCTTCATTAATTCCTGAGCTACAAGTGGAATGTTGGGATCACAGTTCTGAGGAAGATCTGCCAAAAAAAAAAAAAAAAAAAACAGATGTCTTAATCCAACAGCTTGTGTCAAACACAAAATTTTTTTCAAGAATTCAAGAAAAAGAAAATCTTTTTCATAAATATAAAAGTATCACCTAAAGTGAAAGATTATTATCTATTGGACTTAATTACTGCTTTAGAACAAAAAGGCTATACTGATGGGGAATAAAACATGGCAGCAGGCTATGACTGGCCATTGCAGTAGTTGACTTATCCCTTATAGGTAACCAGGTCAAAGAACAGTGTTCTGACAGTGATATATTGGAATAGTAAGAAATTTTTTTTTGTTTATTTATTAAGTACTATGATCTTCCACCCACACCCCCTTAATTGCATGCAACTGTGGAAGGATCTTACTAACGCGCCATCTAAAAAGGTTCGCTCATCTCTATCGCAGGGCACCAGTCAACTGAATATGCAACTCTATTAAAAAAAGCAATTCTTTAAAATATTAAAAGTGTCTTTGTCATTAAGCTCTACATTGACTAGTGTGTCAGCGTGGTTCTTACACAGTGGCATGCAGACACTTAGACAAAGCATCCAATTTGGCGGCAGACAATTAAGATGACTGCCTCACCCGAAAGGTGTGGGGGGCATCCATTACAAAAGGAAAAAAAAAAAAAAAAAAAAAGAAGCAGCACATTTTGGGTGAATGAGAAGCTTTTTAGAACATACATACCTTTCTTTTGAAAGAGTGCATTTAAATAATTTTCAGCTTGGCATTCGGTTTTCTCTGTGATGAAGTGGCCCTGAGATATCAGTTCCCCTGTAGGTGTGGATTGTGCAGAACCATCTGACAGTGTGTAATCCTGGCAAGGAAATATAGTAAAAAATCTTACTGTCAGCTATTACTTTATAAGGGACCAGGGGGAGAATAAAACGGACAGATACTTACATTAGTATCCTTGCGGAGGTTACATAATGTACATTTATCAGCCACACACCAGTCAACCAGTTCTTGTGGTTCACAGTCTAAAGGAAAGTGAGAAAAAAACAAAACAAAACACATTGATCATTTTACACTTGATCTTGACCTGTAGATTTAAAAGGTTGCAGCAAGATTTTAACGAGTCTCCCATCTTAAAAAATAACGTTGTATTGTTAGAATAAGGTGGCCCAACCTCTGGGACAGACAGACAGATAAACTACAGCGATTTAATTCTGATTTTCCTTGCACAATAGATGGATTCAAGTAAAAATCAGTGCAGCTTCTTCACTCTTACAATAGCTCAGTGTGTCTCAGGGCAAGGTATGAAACTAAAGCTAAAAGTGGATTGTAGAGAAAAGGAAAATGATTAAAGAAAAGGTTACAACAAAAGAAAAAAATAATGTGACAATGGAGCGGAGGGAGCAATGTTCAACCTCTGCTCCATTCACTGTCTATAGTACCAGAGGTAGCTTTCCGCATTCTCCATTCACTCTCTATAGTATCCGCGGCAGCGCTCAGCTTTCTCCATTCACTGTATATTGTACCCGAGGCAGCCATCAATTTCTTCTTTCACTGTCTATAGTATCCGAGGCAGCCATCAGTCTTTAGTATTCTTCCCCTTAGTAATCACCTCACACTGATCACAGATCTAATAGAATATATACGGTATATATATAAAGCAGAAAATGTCTGCTCTGAAGGATCTCACATCTCAGGTATGAGAGTGGCCTCAGTCCAGAGCAGCCAATCAGAGCTGAGCTTTCACTTTACCTCAGCAGTGCGTATGCTGGAGGCTGTGCTCTGCTATAGGGGTCGGGGCTGAACCTCGACGCCTCTGGACGAAAAAACTTATTTGTGAATTTAGAGGTTTAAATAATTGGTGGGACTGGATAAAGGGTTGAGAGATTTATAAAATGCGTCTATATCATTCTAAAACACTGATATTTCGAGGCACCAACACAGGAGTGAGCAGGATTCACAGCGGTGAGCACGACGGCAAAAATCTCTGAAGATAGAACAATGTTATGAGAAGAGGAAGGATCAAGTGTGTGGTCCTGGAATAGACTATCAGGAAACGTCTGTGTGATCAGTACCAAACACTAAACACGTGTCGCCAAATCACTTTTTATCAAATCGGCAGCCATGATATCTGCAGAACCAGTCGGTTAGTTGATTCGGGCTTATGCACATTATCAGTATGTAAATGCCTATCTCCTGTACCAAAATCAAGGCATAAAAAATTCCCATAATTTTGACAGACCACCATGTGCCAAAAATACTCAATTTTCAGTAAGATGCCATTTTTTAATCTTCCCTTTTTTTTTTTTTTATTCTGCTACCAGGGATAACAACAATCATAGTAATTAAGGATCTTTTTTTGTTTCAGACAAGTACAACAGCTGGGATTCGTGGCCACTATTCACCACTATTTTATTTTCCTTGCCCACTTCACTGCATTCATACAAATCCTTATTTATACTCTTCATGATATTAAAATTTGTAAGAATACTTAGAGCATGGAAAGATATTGCAAGACACTATGTCCCGATAAAACTTAGGCCACGTGCACACGTTCAGTATTTGATGAGTTTTTTACCTCAGGATTTGTAGACAAAACCAGGAGTGGAGCAATCAGAAGAAAAGTCTATGGGTATGTGCACACAGGGCGTTTTTGCTGCGGTTTCTGCATGCAGAAAACCATTGGTTTTATGGTAATGTATGCTAATTTGTTCCTGCGGTTTTCATTCCCAGCAAAACCAATGTGTTTCACAGAAACGCTGTGCACACACATTGGAACTGTCAAATACCTGCGTTTTTGGTGCGGATTGGAAAGAATTGACATGCTCTATTTTCCTGTGTTTTTGGTGCAGTCAATGGAAAAAAACGCAATTAAAACACAGACAAGATCATAGCACTTCTCCTGTCAAGGACTCTAGGATCCTCACGTTTTGCTGAGTTCAGGAATGCTCAAAACCGCCCTGTGTGCACATACCCTAATAGAAACCTGTCACCACTTCTGTATTTAATCATCCACTCCTGGCTTTGGCTACAAATCCTGAGGTAAAAAACTCACCATATGCTCAGCGTGTGCACATGGCCTTACACTTTCAGTAAAATAAAATACAAAATCTGGTGTCTAGACTAGAAGACTCGCTCAACAGTCATTACATTTCTCAATATATTTTAGCACATTCCTCTCATTTTGCTTAGAAGACTGGTTTATACATCTTTATGACCATCATGTGACAGGGCGCAAAAGGGTTAAAAGTGACTTGGGCTGTGTCCACACTGTATTTCCCGCGACTTTTCCCCCTAAAGCGTATCTGCGTCTCCCGGCAAAGTGAATGGAAATTCACTTTTGCCGTCCAGGCGCTGCGCTTTTATTTTGCGGTGCTTTTGGGGCCGAGAACACGTGCATAAAAAGAATGAACTTGTCAATTGTGTGCGCAAATATGCTCTTTCTCCAATAGGCCCCATTATAAGCGCTGGAATTACGCATCGCCATTCAGACAATGCGCAATTCCAGGGTCTATAAAGCAGGCGCAGGAGGAAAAGCAGGATGTGATGTCACATGGGAGGAGGAATATTTCCTGCGTCTTCCCCCGTGTGACATGGTCGGGGCTGAAGTTTTGCTTTCCCAGTGTATCTACATGCACTGTGAGAGCAAAATAAAACAGAAAAAACGTAGTAAAAATACTTACCGTATATACTCGTGTATGAGCAGAGTTTTTCAGCACAAAAATTGTGCTGGAAAGCCCCCCTCTCGGCTTATACATGAGTCATAGGCCGGCCGCCCACGCCCCCCACCCCCGATCGGTATACAGGTCGTCTTCTTCCCCCCCCCCCCCCCATCAGTGGTATACAGGGCCCCCCTTGCTGCCGCACACCTGTAAAGTAATACATCATTATACTTATCCCTGTCGCCGCTCTGACACCGCGCTCCTCCGGGTCTTCATGCTTCCTCCTCCGGCGCACAGGCAATGACGTCACTGCCTGCGCCCGCCGGTCACAAGCAGGAAGAAGCATGAAGACCCGGAGGAGCGCGGTGTCAGAGCGGCGACGGCGACAGGGATAAGTATAATGATGTATTACTTTACAGGTGTGCGGCAGCAAGGGGGGGCCCTGTATACCACTGATTGGGGGGGGGGACCTGTATACCACTTCTGAGGGGGCCTGTATACCACTGGGGAGGCTGCTGTAATACTGCTGGGGCCTGTATATACCACTGGGGAGGCTGCTGTAATACTGCTGGGGCCTGTATATACCACTGGGGAGGCTGCTGTAATACTGCTGGGGCCTGTATATACCACTGAGGAGGCTGCTGTAATACTGCTGGGGCCTGTAAATACCACTGGGGAGGCTGCTGTAATACTGGTGGGGCCTGTATATACCACTGGGAGGCTGCTGTAATACTGCTGGGGCCTGTATATACCACTGGGGAGGCTGCTGTAATACTGCTGGTGCCTGTATATACCACTGGGGAGGCTGCTGTAATACTGCTGGTGCCTGTATATACCACTGGGGAGGCTGCTGTATATACTGCTGGAGCCTGTATATACCACTGGGGAGGCTGCTGTATATACTGCTGGGGCCTGTATATACCACTGGGGAGGCTGCTGTATATACTGCTGGGGCCTGTATATACCACTGGGGAGGCTGCTGTATACTACCACTGGGGAGGCTGCTGTATACTACCACTGGGGAGGCTGCTGTATACTACCACTGGGGAGGCTGCTGTATATACTGCTGGGGCCTGTATATACCACTGGGGAGGCTGCTGTATATACTGCTGGGGCCTGTATATACCACTGGGGAGGCTGCTGTATATACTGCTGGGGCCTGTATACTACCACTGGGGAGGCTGCTGTATACTACCACTGGGGAGGCTGCTGTATACTACCACTGGGAGGCTGCTGTATACTACCACTGGGGAGGCTGCTGTATACTACCACTGGGGAGGCTGCTGTATACTACCACTGGGAGGCTGCTGTATACTACCACTGCTGGGGGCCACCCTCGGCTTATACACGAGTCAATAGGTTTTCCCAGGTTTTGGGGGCAAAAGTAGGGGGGGGGGGTCGGCTTATACACGAGTACATACGGTACCTCTCCGCCGGCTGTCCGGGACCAGAGAAGACATCGATCACCACTGCCAGGACCTTGAGATGTGATTGGCCGGTAGCAGTCAGGTGATAGCCACATCTTAAGGTCCTGGCAGTGGTGAATGGATGGCTTCCCCTTGGGTCCGGACAGCTGGCTGAGAGGTAAGTATTTTTAATACATGTTTTCTCTTTTATTTTACTTTCACAGTGTATGTAGATACACTGGGAAAGCAAAACTCCAGGCCCGACATGGCACACAGGGATAAGAACACAGGATTCTTCGGCTACCTTCACATTTGCGTTCCCCTCTGCAGCGTTCTGCGGAGGGGATCCGCAATGTGACCGCAGCACCGCAAGCCCCTATCTTTATAATGGAAGCGCCAGGTGCTGCGCATGACCGTGCGCACCATTCACTGCCATATGTGATCTGTGCGCAGGCGGACGCCTGCGCACAAATCACCCAGTCTCGTCTGCACCACGAATGCGACATGTTGCATTTCTGGTGCGGACGAGACTGGGTGATTTGTGCGCAGGTATCCGCCTGCGCACAGATCACATTTGGCAGTGAATGGGTGCGCACGGTCATGCGCAGCACCGTGCGCTTCCATTATAAAGATAGGGGCTTGCGGTGCTGCGGTCACATTGTGCTCCCCTCCGCAAAACGCTGCGGAGGGGAACGCAAATGTGAAGGTAGCCTTCCTCCCCCATGTGACATCACTTCCTCCTGGGGAAAAAAAGCAGTTGTAAAAAAAAAAAAAAAACGCAGTGTGTGAATGCATCACTTTTTTTCTACAGGCGACAAAATAGCACAGGATAAAAAGCGCCCTGAAAAAAATTCGGCAATTACGCCATGTGTGCAGCCTTATACAATTTTTTGCGCCATGTGACTTATTTTCTCACATTTTTCTGTGCTCTTTTAAAAACTACATGTTATGGCTGTGTGAGTGTGGCCAGCAGCGATAGGGACCAGTACAATGTGATATAGAGAAAGGGCAAGATCAGAGATTGTGAGCTGTGTGGAAAGCCTACAGATAAGCGGTTAACAGATTGTGACTGAGCTGTGTGGAGCCAGAAAACAGATCAGAAGAGTTTACACCTGACATTGCTCAGCTCTGTGCTGTAATCTGATATGGTTTCCTTTACCTCTTGAGTTGCTGTTAGCAGTGTAGCCCACGCCCCCTTTCCTTATATGGTTACATGCCATGTATTTACTGAAGAAGGATTTGACTGAGAATAAACATATGTCTGCTTCACATACAGAGCAGTGGGGACACCTTGTGGAAGATTATGGAATGGTAAACAAAGTTTATTAAAATCATTTGCTTTACAATATTAAATAAAAATTTAAAAGGCAGCTACACTTTAAATATTTTAGTGACGTTAAAGGGTTTGTTTCAGTTTGTTCTGTCTATAGCATTTATCTTTTAAGCTTAACTCTACACAGTAACCTGCCAGATCGCACCCCAGGGAACAAGGCACTGACCCGGTTATGTCCTTACGGATATCACTATAGAGCATACATACCAACATGTCTATTGTTTGCAGCATCCTGTTACCATGTTGCATTCACTTTAGTTTTTTTTCACTACCACCTAATAAAACAGAAGCGTGCACACTGCATCTGCTCTTAGCTGAATGTATACTCCAGGAACAGCTCCTGGCATATAATTTACTGTTGCCATAAGCCTCCTTGCCCACATTCACCCAACTGAACTAAGAGTAGTGTATTTTAACAGTGTGCCTGGCCAGTTAGGTCCATTGGAAAGTACAGCAGACTGCGCTTTCGCATAGAGTACTACGTACCTTCTATATTGTATTGTACCAAAGTATCTTCTCTATGTGAAAGCGCAGTCTGCTGTACTTTCCAATGGACCATACTGGCCGACACAGTGTTAAAATACACTACTCTTATTCCACTTCCCTATTAACCCCTGGCTATCTCATTGCTTTGTCATTACAATCGCTGGAATTGGTTTTTCACAATTGAACAGCCAATCCCAGCGATCCTGGATGCGGGTGGGGAATCCAACCCCCCAAAGACAAGCTGTGCATCCTGTGTATAGAATTACAGGATAACACCGCTTGATCCCAGTTACCGTGGCCAGGGTTCCGCATATTCGCCAGGACGGACTTGTAAGTCCTTGGTCGGGAACGGCTCAGCTTTTTGGACTAACGGGTTTGTCCATGGTCGGGAAGGGGTTAAAAAGGGTCAAGTGTGGTATAGGCTTTTTTTGTAGCTAGCCCAATGTGAGCCAATGTCAGACGTATACCTGATGAGTAGTTTGTTAATCCTGTATATCGCCCCCAAAGAACAAGATCAATAACCCCCCCAGGCTATTCCAACCTTATCTAAGACAGAGCAAACATGAAATAATGCATCTATTGGTTTCTAATAAGTGCCATGTACTGTATGTTGGCTACGTAGCTGCTATAGAAGAACTATATCATGAAGACAATCCCTGGTCATCATGACTCATTTCACATCTGCGTATTTTGCAAACAGTTTATGCTTTTGAAAAGGATGGACACTGATCCGTTTTTGTCTCAATTGATTTTCAATGGTGACAGATTCGTCTTGCGTTTGCATCCAGTTGTCTCAGTTTTGCCATGATATGTTTGTCTGCATATTTTTCCTTTCCCAAAAAACGCAACATGTTGCATTTTTGGGCTCGCAAGAAAAACATGCAGACCAACGAATGCTCACGGTCTGTGACTATACATCAGGAATTAAAATGCAAAGCACTTCGCTTCCGTGTGCGTGGATCAGTTTTGGTGGACTGAGCATACTGCAGAAGCATGGTACAGCTCTGGGGACTAATGGGTCCGTTAAAAAAAAAAATGTTGCATGGACAGCCGTTTGCATGGTTTCGTGGGTGTCCATGCGTATACAGGGAGTTGCATGAATTTCATATAGCAAACGGTTTGCAAAATACGGAAGTGTGAAACTAGCCTTAAAAGTACATACAGACATCGGTGGGGTGGTGGGATATTCATTTTAATGGCCATCATATAACATAACATTCACTAAAGCTGAAAAGAGTGGTCTGGCCAGAAATGGCTTCTCTGAAAAAGTCAGTGGCTGGTGGCTCCGAGAATGCATACACATAGCACCATCATTTTCTGCAACGCTTTACAGAGATCATCACTGTCCCCATTGCAGCTCACAATCTAAATTCACTATCAGTAGGTCTTCAGAGTGTGGAAGCAGAGAATCTGGAGTAAACCCCACAGACACAGAACATACAAACTCCTTGCAGATGTTTCTTTGGTGGGATTCGAACCCAAGATCTCAATCACTGAGCCACAATAGGTGACATTATTTTCAAAACTCTTATGGATTTAATGGGGGACCTCAGATTAAGACCCTTAATGATAAATTAAAGCAGAAGGTGACTGTTTAGAATGTCTCTGGAAAATCCAGAATGTTAGTGAAATGTATTGAATAACAAAGTGTTGAGGAATGGAATTTATAGGGTTAAAAATATCACAACTCTTCTCTTTTTCCATATATTTTAATTTGGAAATGTCATGTTGTCTGTTATACACTAGATGGCATCCACGCTCCATGAATATATATCTGAAATATGAGCCAGCCCATTAAGAAAGGAATTTAGGTATTAGAATAGTTTGATAAGGATTGACCAATTAGGAGATGATCACTTTGTAGAAGTTCCAGAAATCTAACACGCCTCTTGCTTTCTGTATAAAAATGTGTGTTTCAATAAACGCCTGCGCAGTGTTTAATCTCATCTGGCATAGGCATGAGTAAGGCTTGAGACGGCTCTGGTGTCCGTATCATTTACTTGCGATAATGCAGATGTGCATAATTGCCTAAAAATATAATAATTGGGAGTGGCTGATGGACTTGTGATTGAACGGAGACCCTCAACAAAAGTAATGGTCAGAGAATTGTATCATACTTCATTTCTCTAGCCGTGGCACTACACCCTGTGATCTGATTATCCAACATACCATCCAAAAAAGAAAAAAAAGATTGCTCAAGTAGAAAACCCCTTTAACCCTGCTGTTCTGTTCCCATGTACTATACACTTGTATTGCTTCTGGATCACTAGGACCCGGTTTATTAAATCTTGATTTCAGATACTCTAACAAAAAATTGTCTACGGGTCACTACAACCCAAACACAACAGCAGGGTTAAAGGACAAGCTCTCAGCAGGTTTTTGCTTCGTAATCTGACATCAGCATGACGTAGGAGCTGAAACCCTGATTAAAAGAGGTTTTACTTAGTATACTGTGTGCAGCAGTTGTGATACAGGGCATGCTGAGCCCCATATAAAAAACCCACACTACTGTTTAGCAGCTGTGTAAAATGTTTGACAGAAAGCTGCTAATCAGTGGTAGAGGCAGGGTAAAACACAGAGCACAAGACACCTAGTCCTGCATCTGCAATTTACTGCTAACAAAACACGGATTTGAATGAAACAGCAGCATACAAACCAGCAAAGGACATTGCTAGAACCAGTGTCTCTGTCCATATATCATGTTCTCCAAGATTCCCTTTATCCGCTTCCAAACATACATTGTGTCCCTTACTGATGCACGCTTGCACATCGAGCCTGCATCTTTCCTTGCAGATGATGGCTGAATTATTCAGACATCCTCTGTTTCTTAAGGTACCTTTACACGTCGCAACATTGCATGCAATTTCACTTGCAACTTACTGGTTGCAGTGAAATCATGAACACATTGTTCCATTTGTACACGGCAACAAAATGGAACAATGTGTCCATGATTTCACTGCAACCAGAAAGTTGCAAGTGAAATTGCATGCAATGTTGCGACGTGTAAAGGTACCCTAACAGCCGTGGTTGGAGTGGAGCTCTGGTCTTGGTTTCTAACCTTTTCAATGCTGTCAATCTCTGACAAATATTTAAACAGGAGGGCCCATCATTCCACACGTTCATTGTCATGCCTGTAACGTGATTGTGGGGAGCCAGCGGGTTTCCGTGACAGCCGGGGGGTGTGCTGAAGTTAGTGTTTATCTGGCAACCATACAAGATTGTGATTTTCACTATTCATGCACAACAACGTATAGCACAAGAGATCGGATGATCGCAAGTTCAAGTCTAAGGCTGATAGCACACTTTGCGAGTTACTCACGAGAGTGCAATGCCAGGGAAACTCGCATTGCACTCGGACCAGTGTTGCCATATCAGGCAGGGCACACTGGTGCGTGTCCCCTGCACTGAACTCACACTGCGAGTTAAATGCGAGTTCAGTCGCAGCATGCTGCGACTGAACACGTTTGACGTGCAACTGTCTAATAAAAGTCGTATGGGTGCGACAGACAGCACAATGTGAGAGTCACTCGCGCATGTGCTATTGTCCCGACACAGGAAAGCCCGATAGCTATATATCTACTATATAATTGCCTAATCATGTCTGTCTGAGGCTGAAATCGCACACCAGCGCTCAATGGTTGCCGCCAGCAGCGGCGGCGACCAATGAGAGCCGCATATGCAAAAGAGCCGCGTGCTCTCCTCACAGACCCCCCCCGCTCCTGCTGCCCTGCACGCGCTCCTCCACAGTAAAAATTAAAAAAAAAAAAAATCCTCAGTGAAGATATCACCCGTCCGCCGGCTCGCTCCACCTCCAATGCGTCTAGCTCCTACAGGGCTTGAGGACCTGTTGTTGCCTGGGAAACCGATCAGTTGATCGGTCACTTGACCGCTAACTGCAGTCATGTGACCGATCAGCTGATCGGTTTCCCAAGCAACGACAGGTCCTGCCCCGAGGAGCGAGGACAGGAGGAGAGACCCGAGGAGCGGGGACAGGAGGAGAGACCCGAGGAGCAGGGACAGGAGGAGAGACCCGAGGAGCAGGACAGGAGGAGACCCGAGAGCAGGGACAGGAGGAAGACCCGAGGAGCGAGGACAGGAGGAAAGACCGAGGAGCGAGGACAGGAGGAAAGACCGAGGAGCGAGGACAGAGGAAAGACCCGAGGAGGAGGACAGGAGGAAAGACCCGAGGAGCGGGGACAGGAGGGAAAGCGGAGGAGCGGGACAGAGGAAAGCGGAGGAGCGGTGTAGTTCACTCACGGTGACTGAACAAGTTCTGTCAGTCACAGTATGTCAACTACATACATATTCTAGAATACCCGATGTGTTAGATCGGGCCACCATCTAGTCTACAGATAAAGATCTGTAGATATAATAGCTATGTCAGGCTTTGTACTGCTTGACAGTAGCATTTTTAAATTTCCCGGGTTAACCGGCATATTAACCCATCTGCAGCTTCTGTGCTGCATGCGGTTAATAAGCCGTTATGTCGGCTTAACCCCATGATTCTGTCAAGCGAGCTTGTGTCTGGTTTATCCAGACTCTCTGGGCACAACCTGACAGGACACAATGTGTCCGCAGGTGTTAATTCAGCATTTTCTAAAAACCTCGCAATTACTGCACTTCACTAAGTTGCTGTAATGTCCGGCGGCTGGTGGACTCAGGAGCTCTCCATGGTCCTGCACTGTAAGAGCGTGAAATTATAGCCCTTGTCCTTGGTACTGAAATTTCACGCTGTTACAGTGCAGGAGCTCTCCAGGGTCCTATACGTTAAAGCTGGGTGCTGGCCGTGGTGATGAAGCTGTTCAGATTGCTTGCTGTGGAGCTTCAGCACCATAGCCCAACATAGCTATTATATCTACAGATCTTTATCTATAGATATATAGCTACCGGGCTTTCCTGTGTCGGGTGTTTCACCCGAGCAAGAAAGCCCATGTTACACTTGCACCACACTCGCAATGCACTCGCTCAGTTTTTTGCATGAAAGTGTGCCTCCAGCCTAACAAATACTCTAAGCAAAAAAAGGGGGGGGGGGCTTTAAAAATATGAAGGGAAAAAAAAAAAGTTGAAATCACCCCTTTTGTAACGAGGGAAAAAAATAATAGATAAAAAAAGGCACAAATAAAGGGAACCTGTCAAGTTATTTATGCCCCCAAACCCATCACTGCCTGTCCCTGCAGCTTTCTAGTACATCCCTAACTCTCCCTGTCTGACCTAATACTGTGCTATAATTGTTAAGAAAAATAATTTTATAATTTACACGTTCGTATGGTTATAAAGGAAAAGGATGGCGACTTGGGAGTGTAGACACTCTGGGTGTTCTCTAAGGCCCCCCCTTCACATCACATTTTTTTGGGATCTGTGGCCATCCGTTGTAAAACTAATAGCCATGGATCGATTTGGCTCCCCATGTTCACTATGGGCATGGACTGGTAAGGACCAATGGCCATCCGTGTGTGCAGAGATCAGATTGTGCCCGCTTTTGTCAAGTCCCCAAAATCGGAGACTGTTTCCGATTTTGGGCTGCCTTTAAAAATATGGACAGATTCGGACAGCATTGGATCCGATGCTGTCCGATTCAAATAACATGGGGGTCTATGGAGCTTGGATCCGGGAAAAAATAGGATAGTTTCTCAAATTCCGATTTTAGTGTACTGAGCATGCTCAGTACACATTTACTGCTGTGTTCCTGTGATTTCACTTTAGCAGTGTATCTACATACACTGCTAAAGTGAAATTAAAGAAAGCAATGTGTTAAAAATAAAAATGCTCACCTCTCCGCCGAGTTTCCCGTGATGCGAGGCATCCACATCTGATGGCTGCAGGACCTTAATCAGCTGACCGGCGGCAACCGATCAGCTGATGTGTCACATGACAGCATCAGCTGAGCAGTTTAAATTGCCCGCCGATTGGCCAGCTGATTAAGGTCCTTGCAGCCATCGGATGTGGACGCCTCGCATTGCGGGACACTTGGCGGAGGTGAGCATTATTATTATTTTTTTTTAAACATTTAACACGCTTTTTCGCTTTCACAATGTATGTAGATACACTGCGAAAGTGAAAGTACAGACCTTCTTGTCTGTGCTTTACAGGCTTGGCTTCTCACAGGCCTTTGTGTCCAGGTGCCTCAAAATCACGGATCCGGACACAGAAAAAGCCGGTCCTATCCGTGTGGTCCTGCAAAAAGCAGGATCCCCACGGACAGGGAAAAAACGTGATAAGAAGGGGGTTTAAGAGTGGAAGTCGCCCGGTGGGCGTGAACCTAATTTCCAAGCGCGATCCCGCAGCATTTCCAGTCCTGTGCATTTGTGGGGTTTCATTTGGTGTACTTGTCAGCTTCAGGACGCGTAAGGCGTGATAACCACAGAACGAGCGGAGATTTGCACCCTTAGAGAATGCCCAGAGTGACTACAATCCACAGACACCATCCTAATTACCATACGATCATGTAAGTTATAAAAAAAATGATTTTCCTCAGTAAATACAGTACAGTATTTGGTCAGACAGGGATGATTAAGGATGTATTGGGGACAAGTAGTGATAGGTCTGAGGGCATAAAGTAGCCGACAGGTTCCCTTTAAGGTTTTTTGGCCACTGCAACATTAATCCACCACGACATCCATCTAAAACAAAATAGTAAAAATCATCAACTTAGGGCACAAAAACGGAAAAAAAAAAAAAAAAAATAGCCTACATAGTCCCATATCCAAGAAATTAAAAATGTGACAAGTCTCGAAAAATAGCAACACAACCAAAAAAAACCAAAAAAAAAAACCATAATAATATTACATAATTATATTATAGTATATATTTATTATTTTTTATTTTCACCACTTAAAGACAAAAAAAGCTAACGAATAAGGAGTATATCTCCAAAAATGCGTATAGCAGCCCCACAGGGGCATCTGTATGTTTCACATTTAAGGAAATAAAGGAAATAACCGCAAGTGGCAGTGGATTCTATCTTTACTAAAGACAAAAGAGCCACATGTTTAGTGTAATTGTACTTACTTTGAGAATCATAATGCCAAAATCAGTTTTACGATATAGTGAGCATGGTATATAAGAAAGCAAAGCAAAAACTAATTTGGAAATTGCACTTTCTTTTTGCAATTTCAAAACACTTGGAATTTTTTGCCTCCTTTCTAGTGCATCATGTGAATGAATGGTGTCAATCAAATGTACAACCTGTCCTCTAACCATTAAAAAAAAAACACAAGCCCTCATACAGAAAAAAAAATTAAAAGGTTATGACACTTGTAAGGAAACAGAAAAACATAAAATAGCCTCGTAATGAAGGATTAAGTGACTGCATAAACATAAGATAAGAAATCGGCAAGGGCATTTTATTGGATTATTTCTCATGTTTGTGAACAACTACCGTACTTACCATCAAATAAACTGAGGTCTTTACGTAATCCTGGTCCATACAGCCCTTCTAGAATGCTCTCGAAACCTGCAAAAGAAATAAGTTGGCATTGTCAGGTACAAAAAGTAAAAATTAGCTGATGGAGATGTACAAACATGAATTCAGGAAAGTGACCAATAAATCACTGGGCAGCAATGGAGGCCAAGGATCACCTCTGTGGTTTTTTCTTCTCTTACTGGACAATCCTTTGGATGGTAATAAATGTAGAGCACTTGTAGAGATTGGTCTATGCTTTCTACTTATCAGAATCAAGGCCCTGAATCTCTCTAGAAGAGTCTGGTTCAGTAAACATGTGCATCCCCATGCATAGCTAAGTGCATAAAGACCCGCTGATGAGCAATAGTTAAACACCCCACCATTTATACAAAGCCAGGGGAAGAATGGGGCGCAAAATTTGAAGATAAGGTATTCCATAGTAGTTTTACAGGTTAATGTAGACATTTGATAAAAATGCCAGGTCAACTGAACCTATGGCGGACCCCAATGTTTAGGGATCCTTGAGTTTATGAGCTGCAAAAATGTTTTGGTGCAAGTGCTTCCATAAATTTGGAGCTATTTGGCTTGGTGTGTTGGTGTACATTGGTATTGGTACATTGGTATTGGTGTGTGTCTTGATGTACATTCACATGGTGCGCTAGTGCACGATTATTGCTGCGTTATGAGAATCAGTTATCTGCGGTGAAATGCAGCGCCGTTAGCTGTCGCAACCAAGTCAATGCATTTCATAATTTTGCATTGAGACAATCCATTTTGCGTGGATCCGCTTTTGGGCTCAAAAGTAGATCCGCACAAACAAGGAGCATGACAATTCTAGGGCGTTATCTGCTGCACCAATTACTCACCCTCCCTACAATCCCACGGTGATCTCCAGCAGTGCTCTCAACCCAGGAGGCTGCTGGACCTGAGAGTTGTCTGTTTGGTGCTCGAGGACCTGCCACTGCACCATGTGACTAAGTGACGTCACTCAGTAACATGCGCGGGTCTTAGAGGCACAGACCACATAACTCACAGGTCCTGCAGCCTCCTGGGATGATTATCGCTGGAGATCACTGTGGAAGCGTGGAGAGGGTGAGTAAATAGCGCAGTAGAGAACGCCACACATGTTCACACACAAGGCTGCGTTTTGTGAGTATCCATTGTTGGTGCAGTTGCTGCACCAAAAACAGATCCTCACAAAATACAGCCAAAACGCTGTGTGTGAATGTAGCCTTAGACACTTCCATATGGCCAGGTTAGCTTTGCTCTATGTATAAAGTAGCACAGATTGGGACCGTGCTAATATTTCTACACTTTATGAAAGTATTAAACTAGGTTCACACTGTTTTTGCTGCCTTTTTACCTTGGTTTTATGCGAATCTATGCTCATCTAAACCTGCGTTTTTGATTGTGATTCAGGGGAAAGCTGTCCACACACATTGGTTTCATTTCTTTGCAGAAACTAAAAAAATTTTATTTACATTTAAGTAAAACCATACATAAAAAGCACATGGCAAACGCTCAAAGAAGTTGCCCAGTTTCAAATATTTTGGGTTCAGAGGCTGCAAACTATGAACAAAAAGGAGCCATTCATTACTCTTCTTTCACAGGCTCATCACTTGCCCCAGCTGCAGCCCGTCACGGGGCTCAGCAGTCAGTCATGCCCAGCGCTGCATAAATGGCCCAACTTGTGATGTCTGCAATGGCATCTTTAATGGCCACTTTACACGCGGCTACATTTGTAGCTTGTCACCAGGTAACTTACTGGTTGCAGTGAAATCATGGATACAAGGTTCTATCTTGTTGCTGTGTACAAATGGAATCATGTATCCATGATTTCACTGCAACCAGTAAGTTACCTGGTGACAAGCTACAAATGTAGCCGTGTGTAAAGGTACCCTTACACCCACCGACTATGTGCAATTCAAATATGAAAACCGAGATACTAGGGCATGATGCACGCTTTTCTCCGTCACACGGATGCGCGGGGGGCACTCATCAGTCAGGCTATGCTCTTACATTTGTCAGTTCAGACAAATCAAACTGGTAACAGTCCTCGCAATGTAGCCGAAGCGGAAATGGAGCACTGCTGCGATAGAGAAAAAGTTTACAGATAGAATGGCTGCCAGTTGGTGTAAACTAATCACGTGGAAAACGCAGCGCTAAAACCTCAGCAAAAACGCACTATAAACGTATTATGTTTTTGGTGCCCTTTTCAAAAGACAGCCGTGCTTGTGCAGCTGAAAACACAGCACACCAACATTCAGTGGGCACATAGCCTCAGTGTGTGTACCAATGTCAAGAATCCTCCTAAATCACCATAACCAAGAACATACAGTTGTTGGACAAAATAATGGAAACACCTGGAAAAATCAACAAAAAAGTTAGTTTAATATGGTGTAGGTCCACCTTTTGCAGCGATTACAGCCTCAATTCTCCGAGGTGTGGATTCATACAATATGATATCATTGGCCCGGAGGATCTCCACGAAATAGCACCCCAGATCATCGCAGAACCTCCGCCATGTTTTACGGTTGGGAGAAGGCAGTCTGGATGGAATGCTTCTTTCGGCTGTCTCCAAACGTACACTCGTCCGGAGGTCGGAAAATGGGGCAAACGATGATTCGTCTGAGAATATCACATATTTCCACTGCTCGAGGGACCAATTCTGGAGGTTTCTACACCACTCTAAACACTTGGAAACATTTGTCATCGAGGGCAGTGGTTTTCTAATTGCAGCTCTTCCGTGGAATGCAGATTTGTGCAGCTCCCGACGAAGAGTTTTCTTGGAAACGGAGTTCTGTAGGTGTTCATTGAGCTCAGCAGTGATTTTCGGAGCCGTGGTCTTGCGATCCTTTCTCACAGTTCGCTTTAGAGTCCGACGGTTTCTGTCAGACAACTTCGACTTTTGGCCGGACCTGTGCTTTGCCGCGGACGGTTTTCCTTCTCTTTCAAATGCAGTCATTACTTTGGAGACAGTACCTCTTGACACACCAAGCATTCGGGCACTTTCTGTTACACTAGCGTCTGCCATACGAGCACTAACAATTTGGCCTTCTTGAAAATCCGAAAGGTCTGCCATTGGTATCAGGTTCTCATTAATGTTCTTACAATTCGCAAAACAAACAGTTAATTTACATACCTATCACTTAACACAAATAATCAACTACAAAACATTAACATGTCACGGTTTGCATGTTTATAACATGTTCGAAGATTATGATGCCAAAACGTTAGGCGTCTCCATTATTTTGTCCAACCCCTGTATGTGTCCTCCCTCAACTACAAGACCATGGCCAGGAGGAGCTGAATGGTGACACTGGGCAGAAGGCTCTGAGCAAGGGTGGCCACAATCAACGCAGCAGCGGGGCACATGCATAACCAGCTGGACACTTACACTCTCATGGCCGGGGGAGAAGAGGACACATATCTCCTGTACTGGTGAACAGTGAGGATTAAGATCTGCAACCGACCTTTATTTTTTGTCCTTATGAGAACAAAAGCTGGCGGATAACTAAAAAAAACAAAGAGCAGACCGGGAAAACTACTGCCGAACAAGAGGACTATAGAGGCAGCGCTCACTCACAATGACATATCCCTGCAAAATCTAATTTATGGAGAATAAAGAGCGTTGCACGGTCTCCGATACAGATTTCATTTTATGTACTGCTCTATTAAACTTGTAAGCAACTGACCACTTATCACTTGTGTTTCCATAGGAACTGATGAATAATGTATATGACACAAATACCGTTTCCATGGAATCAGAAAATTTCTTAATACCTCTATACATTCTGCAGGTTAAAATTACCTCGTGTCAATTTGTGAAATGAAATACAAGGGAATAACACATGCATGAAAAGGTTCCTTAGATGTGGAATTTTAGCTACAGGTGCTACCAGATTTCTCACACACACACACAAAGCTGTACACATTAGATTTAGACCTGATGAGGCTGGTGTACTCATTGTGACAACACATCTTAAAATGGCTGTATAATCCCGGTGTAATATTAAAACTGTTTTACTATGAGGTTGGTAAATTTTAAAAACCGATTATACAGTCACCTGGATATGGGCTGTCCCAGCAAGTACACCAGCCTCATCAGGTCTAAAAGACAAGTGAAGTTAGCCTAAAGCGGGTTAGTTGACTATTTTCACACATAGCGCTATTTTTTGCGCTTTTTGCTGTGTTTTGCACCCGCGCAAAAAAGTCCCATAAAAACGTGTGCATTCACACACCCCGTTTTTTTTACAGGCTCACTTCTCCCCCTAAAGCGCAGGGGAGAAGTGATGAATATAGCTGTAGACTTTGCCATGAACTAGTTCTTTCTAGATACTCTAGGACGCAACGGCGGACAACAAGGGTGTGAAAGAACAATTAACCTTCAAAGCGAGGAGTATTAAAGAAGGGAGAACTATATCTATTTCTATGGAAGTTGGATTTAACTTTCCGTAAAAAGGCAGGGTCTGGCTTTAAAACAATTCTATCCTCAATCTTGTAGTGAACGGAGGGTTGATTGAGATGACCTGCAGTTAGTTTACCCGCTGAGCTGAGGTTAAAGCTACTAGTAGTACTGTTTTGAGGGTAAGATCTTTAAGGCTGCCTTCACACTTGCAGATGCATCTGCAGCGTTTTGCAGATGCATCTGCAAGTATCAGCATGCAGACCGCGGTCCCTATGTTTATAATAGGGCGCACCGCGGTCTGAATGCTCTCATTGATTCCTATATGTGAGCCGTAAGCAGGCGTATGCCTGCTGACAGGTCACACACTCCCGCCCCGCACCTTGGACGCAACATCTCGCGTCCATAGTGCGGGCGGGAGAGTGTGATCTGTAAGCAGGCATACGCCTGCTTACGGCTCACATATAGGAATCAATGAGAGCATTCACACCACGGCCGTGGTCTGCATGCTGATACTTGCAGATGCATCTGCAAAACGCTGCAGATGCATCTGCAAGTGTGAAGCCAGCCTAATTGAACTAGAATCTAGAGGCTCGAACTGATTTTTTGTGAGAGCAGTCAAAACTAGAATTAAGTGCCAGGGAGCTATTTTGGGGCCACATAGGGGTCTTGAAGCAAAAAGAGGCCCTAAGAAATCCATGGATCTAGGGGTGATCTACCATTTTTTTTTTGTTAATTTTAAATCAAAGAACACTCCTAATGCTGATACTTGTACTTAAAGTACTTGTTGAGAGTCCTTTTTGCAGAAACTCTAAAGGCCACGTCGGATACGCTTCAATATTGTGAAGGATATCGTTTGTGCGTCGTTGCGTGTAACCGAGCGATCTTTCAGTGAAAAATCGTTGAGTGAAGATTTGTGAGCAGGACCTCAAATCTGTCGTTCATTGTTCAATTAACCTGTGGCACCACTCAAACGATCTCATTCTCGACTTTGCCTATTCCTGACGCTAGATGGTGTCCATCACTGAGTAGTGTGCACGATCTCTGACGTGTTGCCAAATTTAACGTAGTTAACAAGATCCATGCTTGTGACACCACACAAGCGATATCAATAAATTCTTCTAGCAATCTCGATCACGTGACTTTTCAGGCGATATCGTGATTGAGATTGAAGCGTGTGACGTGGCCTTAAGACTTCTGAGAGAGGGACTTGCTGGCAGAGAAGTAATAGTACGATCCGAAAATTCAAGGAATTTGTCCAAACGGAAGCATAGTTAATAGAGGTTACCCTTTTTTCTAAGTAACAGGGTAGAAACTAGATTTTTGGAAAACCCCTTGTCTAATAATGGTCCCCTCTCAAGAGCCAAGCTGTCAAATGTAGGTTGTGCACCTGAGGATGACAGATTGGTCCCAGAGTCAGGAGATCGTGAATTTCAGGAAGAATCCCCGGGTCCGAGGCTGACAACATATTCAGGTAAGTGAACCAAGCCCGTTTTGGCCAAAATGGGCCGATTAATGCAACTCTGGCTTGGTCTTCCCGGATCTTCTTCAACACCAATGGGATCAGAAGAAACGGAGGGAAGACATAAGGGTGTTTGAACTTCTAATTCTGCAGAAGTGCATCTACCCCATCTGAATTTTCCCAGGGATCTAGTGGAAAAAAATCTGTCCACCTGACGATTTTGTCTGGTTGCAACAAGGTCTATTTCTGGTACTCCCCATTTTACACAAATGTGGTCAAAAATGACCTGATTTAGGGCCATTCCCACTGACAGTATGACGACTCAAAAAACCTGCGACTATATTTTCTGAGCCTTTCAATGACGAGCTGTAAGAAACAGAAGAATTTGTTCTGCTATGTGGAAGAGCCTGTGTGTTTCTAGCATCAGGAGTACTGATCTGGTATCCCCCTGATGGTTGACATAAGACACTTATGTAGTTGTTATTATGACAGGATTACTACATGTTTGTCTGTAATCTGATGTAGGAATCCTTGCACTGCCAGTGTGACTGCCGTCAATTCTTTCAGAGTGGAAGACCCCTCTATCAGTTCTGGCTCCCAACTGTCTTGTAAATACTGCTCTCCCAGATGGGCCCCCTCACCCCATCGGGCTGGCATCTGTAGTAAATAACGCTGGGTTTGGATTGGTCCAAGGAACCCCTACTCTAAGGGCCGCTTTACACACACCAACTTCTGAACAGATCTCTGGTTGCAGTGAAATCATGGACACATTGTTCCATTGTACACAGCCACAAAATGGAACACTGTGTCCATGATTTTACTGCAACCAGAGATCTGTTCAGAAGTTGGACACAGATATCTGTGTGTGTAAAGTGGCCTTTAGGGTGGTCTCTTCCGCCCACCAATCTAAGGAATCCTTGACTACTGCTGACAACTGGAATGCTGTGCCTAGATTGGTCTGTCTCTCTCCTTACACTGCTAAAATCTGGTTGTAGTTCCAGAGTGTAAAATTGGGCCCAATGACCCATCTGGTTTCCGAACGAGAGAAAGATTGCTATAAAAACCTTCTCTTTCTGAAAGTGGAACTTGAGTCAGAACTCCCTTTACCAGCAAGATGACACTTCTTGTTCTAAGTGAACTTGTTCTCCTGGCTTCGCTTGACATATCAACATCTGATTGGGGTAAAAAAGAAGAAAAATCGAGTGTTACGCCTTGAGAAATTGAGTTTCCCACCCACTGGGAGGATGGCAGTGAAGCCCATTGGGAGGTAAATTGTTGTAATTTACCCCTTACAGGTGGTCAGCGTCATTGACGCCCTGTGCTTAGGCTTGTTGAATAGATAACAACATAAACCAGGATAAAGGTTATGCCAACTCTGAAATCCCCTAGAGGAATCCCTTTACTGATTACTTCTACCTCTCCTCCTGAGGTGAAATACACGGGTCTTCAAAACCGGGGAGCCGAGGGGTGAGGAAAAATACTCTTATCTGTCCCCCCCCCTTCCTAGCCCTTCATCAAGGGCTGACCCGAAGAGGTAGTCCCCCTGACGCGGGATAGCACAGTGACGCATCTTGGATTGAGAATCAGCCTTCCACTCCTTCAGTCATAGGGTTCTGCGACTGGAGTTGGCGAGCGTGCGGGCTGCTAGCTTAATAATGTCCACCAAGGCGTCTGCAAGGAAATTGGCTGCCTTATGCAGAGAAGGAAGTGCCTCAAGGAGTTGTTCTCTCAGTCGCCTTTCTTTAATTTGAGATTCCAGATCCTGGAGCCAGTTAATGAGTGACCTTGCAGTACAAGTAGCAGCGATATTGGGTTTAAATGTACACGCCATTGCTTCCCAAGCACCTGTAAGATAGATGTCGGATTTTTTTTTATCTAGGGGATCTTTATAATGACCCCAAATCTTGAAAGGGAAGAGCCATACTGATGGAAACTGGCTGTGTTAATTTTAGGGGATTTCTCCCAGGATTGGTAAACAGTCAGCAAAACGATACTTTCTTTTTAGGACTTGGGGCACAGACTTTTTTTCTTCTCCTCGTAGGCTGCTTTCACATAACGATTTCATCAGTTCCGATGCTGTCCGATAAAAATCGGATAGCATCGGACCGATTTTGGGCCCCACGCAGCCCTATGGGCATCGGACCGAATCGGATGTGCACTAAATGCCATCCGATTTGGTCTGATCCGATTCTGTCCGATTTTATCGGTGCAAAAATCGGAGCTTGCTCCGATTTTTGCACCGAAAATAAAATCTGACAGATTCGGATCGGACCAAATCGGATGGCATTTAGTGCACATCCGATTAGGTCCGATCCCTATAACATGGGGCCCTATGGAGAAGGGTCCGAGGAAACATCTGATGTCTCCTCGGACCCCGTTTTACTGTACTGAGCATGCTCAGTACAGTAAAACTGCTCATAACTAGGAGCACAAGGGTTAAAAAAAAAATAAAGGTTATTCTCACCTCCCCCCGAGCCCCCGCCGTCTTCCGCCATCTTCTTGGAGGCTCCCGGTGTCAGCAGAGGGCTTCCTCTGCCTTATAGGACCTGCGGTGATGTCACAGTCATGTGACTGCGGGTTACCATGGTGAACCCGCGGTCACGTGACTGTGACATCACCGCAGGTCCTGAACAGCAGAGGGAGCCCTCTGCTGACACCGGCAGCCTGCGGGATCCACCGGGAGCCTCCAAGAAGATGGCGGAAGACGGCGGGGGCTCGGGGGGAGGTGAGAATAACCTTTTTTTTTTTTCACCCCGCAGGGAGCGATTTTATGCCGGAATCGGGTGCCTATTTTCCAGGCATCAGAAGGGAGCCGATGCTGTCCGATTTATATCGGACAGCATCGGCTCCCTACAAATCGTTATGTCAAAGTAGCCTTACAGGAAACACTTGAAGTTTGCGATCTTGCAGGCTTCAACTTCCAAGGTAGTTCTAATAAGCTTCAATAATCTGCCAATGTCTTCTGCTTGAAAACATGAACGGCTGCCTTCCTCTTCAGAGGAAGATAGCTCAAATGAGTCAAAGTGCACCTGCTGCCCCTCCTGGGAGCTACCACCTGAAGCATGTGGCTGTATATCAGTAACAGTAATAGAGGGGGGGACCCCATAAAGACACATCTCATTTCTTACTGTAACTCCCTTTTTATCAAGGACAATAGATGGTGTATCTTCTGCTATTGTGTGTTTAACACAGGCAGGACAAAGCTGTTTCAAATAGGATTTTTCAAGGTCTTTTTTGCATATTACACAGATCTTGTGTTCTGGGTTTTGCAACACACTTATTGCCAACAAATATAAGTGGAGACAAAACATGCCATCAATAAGATTGCCTTTTGAAAGGCACTCACCCAGCCTGATGCCAGCAACTGCCACACTAGGTGGGGCTTTGAGCTCATCCACGCTGGGTGTGCTCAGGTCCGACATCTTGGAGACGCTTTCAGGCTACTCCTGGATGTGTCTCTGGAGGAGAAGGGCTGTATTAAATAAGAGCCCGCGGCCATCAATCCGAACCTGGAAGTGCGCCGCCTCCTCCTCCGAGGGCGTGTGACGCCATCAGGCTGTGACCCAGCAATGAGTGCACAAGACACACGCACGCTCATCAGAGACGCGGGTTACTGCTGCTTGCCTCCACCGCCGGCTCAGTCTCCCACTGGGAGAGGGAGCCGAAATGCCTCCAACTGGGCCCAATTAAGGGGGATCGACGGAAGATACCCTGCAGGCTCCAGCCTACACCCTGAGCCAAGTGGCATTAGGGAATCTGGCAGCCTCCTGGCCCACACCAGTCCCATGGATCACAGGTATCTCCAGAGGTGTTCCTACCTAGGAACAGGAAACCACACTGAAGGGCTCGAGAGAGAGGGGCGTCCCCTTTTACCTTCAGTAGGTTTCCTGTTCTTGGGCGGATCCTCCTCGCACGTCACAGTGCTGTCATGGTGAGAGGGAAAATCTTATATATATGTACTGTGTAATGGCCGTGCAATGGTTCATGCAAACGTACAAGGGACATGGTCTGATCATACCACATCTCCTGGGCATGGGAGGAAGAAAGAGTAAACAGACGTATACAGCACATATATACTTGGGTGGATGCGCCGTTTTGATTGCCGGCTATTGCATTTTATATCAATATTGCGGCAACCAAAATAACAATTTTGGTGTTTGGATCTTTTTTTTTGTTACGCAGTTTATGGTTCTCATTAATTGATTTTATATCATGGTAGATCGGGCATTTATGAACATGGGAATTCCAAATATGTCATTTTTTAATACTTTTATTTTAAATGGGGCAAAAGGGGGGTGATTCTAACTTTTTTTTTTCATATTTTTAAAAACTTTATTTTTTAATTAATTCTTTATTTTACACTACCCCAAACTGCCGCAGTCCGATCGCTTGTGCCATGTTCTGATGAGCTGTAGAACATTGGGACATGGCACAAATGAGAACTGTGAGTGGTTGGCAGCGCTTGCCAACCACTCACAGGAAGTGAACCCTGATAGCCTGGGGTCCTACAGTGAACTCAGTTGCTATCAGGTGGACAGCTAGAGATCCCGTGATCATATAGCAGGATCTCCGATCTTGGCAGGGAACAGTAGTTTTCCCCCGCAGCGCCTTTGGATCGTGCTGTACAGTGAATGACAGTACGATCCAAAAGGTTAACAGCACCGATCGGTTCGCGGATCCTATCAGTTCTGTTGGCCCCACATCTCAGCTGATGAGATTAGCTGAGAATTCAGTGATATGATGTGAGCTCGCATCAAAGTGCAGGAGCCGACCCATGACGTACATGTACGTCATGGGTCGGGAAGGGGTTAAAGAAGAACTTACAGGTCTGTGAGCAAGAAATCTTGCTTGTTTGTAGATGAACAAATACTTATTTACCACCAAAATTTGAAAAAGTTTTTTCCCCAAATCAGACCGATTTTCAGAATTTGTTTTCTCATTTTGTCTCTCATAGTTGAAGGTCTACCTATGATGTCAATTACAGGCCGACCTAGTCTTTTTAAGTTGGAGACCTTGCACTATTGGTGGCTGACTAATTACTTTTTCCCCACTGTACAATGTGATGGCATGGAATACTTGTCTCATACTCTGCTGAACGTGCACCACAAGCAGATTTTGAATGAAGGCTGCAATTTGGTCATTAACCAAAATAGTTCCAATTACCGTATGTTTTCTCTACATAGTTCCAGATGCAAAAACGGTGATAGAAAGCCAATTAAGATGCTTTTTAGTGTGTAATAATTAACTGTAAAATACAATTAATAGCATACTGGGAAGAAGAAAAAAATAAAAATATATGTCTTATGCTGAATGACCCCATTACTGCTGAGGGAAGTCTTATATTTTCCTACAAAGCTATATCCGTGAGAAACCCCTGCCCCCGCGCTCTGCCTTCAGTGTATATTATCTGTACCTGTGGCTCCTAACCATTCAATGTCTCAGATAAATCCCTAGGAAATACGAAGAACAAGACACGCAGTTCTTTATCCTCTACGGAGCCCATTATAGCATTGTCCAATATTTGAGATGTTTGCCCCAAGTGACATTTCTCCCCAAATCTTTTTAGATGCTGCAATCATATTGCTAAATTCTTATTGCAACAGTCTTAAAATTAAAGGGAACCTGTCTGGTGGTTTATTATAATCATCCCTGTCTGAGCTCACAGTGTAATGTTAAAAAGGTGAAAAAAAAGCATTTAAACACATTTTCTGAGGCAGGGACTACAACTTTGAGGACGTGGTCAGTCTGGCAGGTTAATAGTTAACATTTCAGCCGAATTTTATAAGATGCTGTACGGCCTGTGTGACGTCACAATCATGTGACTACAATAGGCGGAGCTAAGTTTCCACATCCCATGATTTTGCTTGTTTAGCTCCACCCAGTGGTCACGATTGTTACATCACACAGGTCCTTTATACAGAGACGTTAATAGTGAGTTAACCGTTAACCTGCCAGAGTGACTACATCCTCCAAGATGTAGTTACTGCCTCTGAAAATGTGCATGTATAAATGCAGTCGGACAAGTGGTGCACGTGTGACTGAGTGCCTCATCGCAAATCCTACTCCAGTGAGTCTTAGGGCCGCTTTACACACACCAACTTCTGTGACCAACTTCTGAACAGATCTCTGGTTGCAGTGAAATCATGGACACATTGTTACATTTGTACACAGCCACAAAATGGAGCAATGTTTCCGGATTTCACTGCAACCAGAGATCTGTTCAGAAGTTGGTCACAGAAGTTGGTGTGTGTGTAAAGCGGCCCTTAGATTTGTAGTGGGGTCACCCACTTTGTCACAGATGGGCGAAAAGGTCATTGTGCCAAAATGTAACAACTTTTCAATGCTTTTTACACTAGAATTCTGGCATAAAAGCTTTAATGTGAAGTGTAAAGAATTTTGACTGAACTCTGTCTGCCTTTGTAAGCTCTTTATACAGGTTGTAAAGTATCAAGCACAGAAATGTTAAATTTTTACAATTTACGATAATCCAAAAACTAAATTGAGTCACGTCTTTGGTGTTTCTTCTCATTTTATGGTACTTGTGAGAATCCTGCCTGAGATTTCCCCGAGGTCATGATTCACATTTATTATTCTGCATTCCTTCTTACTTTGCCTTATACACATCCACTGAGCAGATTCTAAGAGTGAATATTTACTGACAATTATGAGTAGATCACATTGATTTACAGAACCCTCAAGTATGGCCAACGTCTAAAATATAACAATGCATAGCCTTCTATTTTATGAACTAGGCTGCAGATAGAGAAAGAATAGGTTAAAGGGGTTAGTCAAGACTTATTTTTTGCTCATGGGACTAAGAATGAACAGGCAAATAATTGCCAACTACCTGCCTGTTCTGCCTGGCGCCAATCTCTCCCGACTCAGCGGCCATTGATCACTGTTGTGCCTTCCTCTGTCATCACTTCAAGAGCACAACTTCTACTCTTTTGTTGATAGGGCGTCTCTGCCGATGGCATGTTGATTGACAGGAGCTGCCTGTCAATCAGCATTATGCTGCTGTTACACCCTGTCATGTACCTGCTTCTCAGCACTTGATGTTGGGATATGCCCGCAAGGGTTAATTTACGTCTTTTTACTCAATCCAGCACTCAACCTCTCTTCTAGACTATAAAGTGAGCAAAAATCACTTAGGGACCAAGTCCACACAAACCCCAGTTAAACAACACGCTGCCACCAAAAACAGAGTGAGGAGTCCCTGAAATATACTACCATCTGGCAATCAACAGGGTCACATTCTCTCTAAGGATATGCGTTCTTTAGTGCATACAAGGATCAAACAAGTTTTAAAGAGGACCTGTCACCCCCCTTGGTACTTTGCTGACTGAATGCAGCATGTATGCTGCATTCAGGGAAGGTGTCCACCATGTCTCTACCCCCTATTAACCTGTAAAAACACTTTAGAAAGTGTTCAGTTAAGTCCGGAGTGAGTTCACTCATCTCGCTCTCCACGCTGCTCAGATGGTCCTCCCGCTCCCCTGCCTCTGTGTGGCACCCTCCTCGCCAGCATGTCAGCGTCTCAACTCAAATAGGCGCACAGTGAGGAATAGTTAGGAGTGGGTCCCGGCTGATAACGCCCTTTTTTGTGACGTCAGCGGCAGTGCCAGCCCTGATAAAGATTATACTGCATGCAGGTAAGGAGAGGGCCACACACAGGCAGGAGGCGGCACAGAGCGGGAGGACCATCTGAGCAGCGAGGAGAGCAATATAAGTGAAATCACTTAGTGTTTTTACAGGTTGCAGGGGGGAGAGAGACATGGGGAACACCTTCCCTGAATGCAGCAGACACGCTGCATTCAGTCTGCAACGGGGGGGGGGGGTGACAAGTTCGCCCTAAGCTTTAATATAAAAATACATTGCTTGCAATGAAAAGATATAAAAAATAAAAATAAAAAAAATTTCTTCAGTCCCCTTGAAGCCCAGTAGAGGTGTCACACAGTACAACCTTTGCTTTCTCATAACCCCCCCCCCCCCTCGGTTCTGAGGTCCTGTCATCAAAATGCCTAAGGGTACACCTTTTGTGTAGATGTGGCAGACTTGAATCAATGTTACCTTACTAATGACTGCTGCTATTAATAAATGATCCCAACAAATGCACACTTCCCTCACACAACCCATGACTTGGAAGAGGTAGCGTTGCTTCTGTTGATGAAAGGGTAAATGAAAAAGGGGAAAATCGCTGACTGAGCCAGTAGAAATTGTCCTCATGCAGAATAAGGCTGGTTTCACACTACGATTTTTTTGCAATCCGACGCTGTCCGATAGAAATCGGAGACCATCGGATCCAAACTGATCCCTGCAATCGGATGCCAAATAGGCATCCGATTCCGACATTTTGCAGGATCAGTTTGCCCAGCTCCTCCTGTCATCTGCTCCTCTCTGCCTCCTGTCACCTGTCTGTCACTTGTTCTCCCCTTTTGCTCCCAGCTTCTCCCCTGGTGCTCCCCGCTTCTCCGGAAAAAAAAATAAACCATATATTCTCATCTGTCCACTAGCCCTCCGGCGTCTCCAGCTGTATCTTCTGATCCTAGGACCTCGCATGATGTCACAGTCACGTGACCGGTTACCGCGGTAACCGGTCATGTGACTGACATGGCAGGTCCTAGAGGCAGGATGTGCTGGAGACACCGGGGGACTCGTGGACAGGTGAGAATAGATGGTTTATTATTTTATCCCCTGCCGTACTTAATTTTACTTCCGCAATGTATTTATATACATTGCGGAAGTAAAATTAGATGGTTAGGAGCAGTTTTAGTGTACTGAGCATGCTCAGTACACTAAAATCGGGTCCAAGGAGACATCAGATGTTTCCTCGGACCCTGCTCCATAGGGCCCCATGTTAAAGGAATCTGATCGGATCGGATTTGGCATAATTGCCATCCGATCTGTCAGATCCGATTTTTTCCGATTTTTGATTCAGGTGCAAAAATAGGAGCAGTCTCCGATTTTTGCACCGGAAAGAAATCGGACAAAGTCGGATCGGACGCGATTCGGATGCCATTTAGTGCACATCCAAATTGGTCTGATCCCCATAGGATCACATGGGGCCAAATTCGGATCCGATGCTGTCCGATTTCTATCGGACAGCATCGGATTTCAAAAAATCGTTGTGTGAAAACAGCCTAAGCAGGTAGTAAGCAGATCCCTACTTGTTTTTAGCCCCATACACAAAAACAATACAAGTTATGGATAAAGTCTTTAAAGGGGTTGTTCACTTCTAGGACAAACTCTGCTCAATCAGCACATTTGCCTTGTTAAAGCAACACATACTCATCTTCTATGATAGTGCTGTTCCAGCGGTGTCAGGTCTCGCTCTCCCGAGGTTCACATGACGTAACATCACATGAACCCCCTGCCCAATCAGTGCCAGTGTCCCTCTTCCCTCCTTTGGAAGCAGTCAGCTGTGACTGGCCATGCAATTCCCCTTGATGCATTTGAATATTGAGGGTGGGGAAGCGCCTCACATGATATAACAACATCACATGAGCCTTGAGAGTGCAGGTACCGACATCACCGGAACAATCCCAGCACCAGAAGAGTATGTTATTTTACCGGGAAGGGAGCAAACATGCTGCTTGAGAAGAGGTTATCTGAAAGGTGGCCAACCCCTTTAAGTAAAACAAAGCAATGCTTCTTGCTAGGAATAATCTTGCTGTAGCAGAAACCTCCTCCTCGCTGCAGTCTGGAAAATATGTGGATTATTAAACACCATCCCCTATATATCACAGATAGAAATGGACAGTGAACAAAACCAAATGGACTTTGCCAAAATGCTCAGGATGCATTTCTTTGAAAACAAGAGAAAAAGCAAAATGGGTAAAAAAAATAAAAAAAAAGCATCTGAAGAGTCTCATTGTGAATAATCAAATAGAAAGGAAAGCTGGATGAACACTCTTCTCACACACAGTTTAGCAATTGGGAAAAACGCAGCTGCCAAACAGCGGATTACCTCTATGCACAAAGGTTTGGCCATGCTGCAATACCACATGCATTATTTTACCCATTGTTTATCATAGATGAGCACAATACACAGGCAGTAGAGCAATCTACAGTTATTCACAAGCTTTACCCACAGTATTGAAAACAAAGTGAAATGTTAAATTATTAATCCTTGCTTAATGTTTTATGCTTAACTTGTATCTTCAATCTTCAGCAGCACGCTGCTCCAAAGTCTCTTCACTTCCTTGTTGGTGTGGGGGCGCTCTTCCTTGAGAATAACTCTGGTAGCATGGACACATTTGGATCTAAGGTAAGGGCATGTGATTCTGTGTGACTGATATTGGGCTCTAGGTCAGGGGCTGAAAAGAAGGGGAAGGTGACCAGCTAGCTTTTTTTTATAATATAAAATTATATTAATTATTTATATATATAAAAAAATATATATATATACACACACACACACACACATACAGTACACACACATTATATATATACATACATACATACACATATACATATACACAGTGCCTACAAGTAGTATTCAACCCCCTGCAGATTTAGGTGGTTTGACAAGATGCCAATAAGTTAGAGCAAACGAGAGTAGGTTTTATTAACAGAAGCATAAATCTTACAAACCAAAAAGTTACCGTATGTTGCTCAGTTGAATTTTTATAAATTTTAAACATAAAAAAGTGTGGGTCAATTATTATTCAACCCCTATGTTTAATATTTTGTGGAATAACCCTTGTTTGCAATTACAGCTAATAATTGTCTTTTATAAGACCTGATCAGGCCGGCACATGTCTCTGGAGTTATCTTGGCCCACTCCTCCATGCAGATCTTCTCCAAGTTATCTAGGTTCTTTGGGTGTCTCATGTGGACTTTAATCTTGAGCTCCTTCCACAAGTTTTCAATTGGGTTAAGGTCAGGAGACTGACTAGGCCACTCCATCACCTTGATTTTTTCCCTCTTGAACCAGGCCTTGGTTTTCTTGGCTGTGTGCTTTGGGTCGTTGTCTTGTTGGAAGATGAAATTACGACCCATCTTAAGATCCTTGATGGAGGAGCGGAGGTTCTTGGACAAAATCTCCAGGTAGGCCGTGCTATCCATCTTCCCATGGATGCGGACCAGATGGCCAGGCCCCTTGGCTAAGAAACAGCCCCACAGCATGATGCTGCCACCACAATGCTTGACTGTAGGGATGGTATTCTTGGGGTCGTATGCAGTGCCATCCAATCTCCAAACGTCACGTGTGTGGTTGGCACCAAAGATCTCGATCTTGGTCTCATCAGACCATAGAACCTTGAACCAGTCTCAGAGTCCTCCAAGTGATCATGAGCAAACTGTAGACAAGCCTTGACATGACGCTTTGAAAGTAAAGGAACCTTACGGGCTCGTCTGGAATGGAGACCATTGCGGTGGAGTATGTTACTTATGGTATTGACTGAAACCAATGTCCCCACTGCCATGAGATCTTCCCGGAGCTCCTTCCTTGTTGTCCTTGGGTTAGCCTCGACTCTTCGGACAAGCCTGGGCTCGGCACGGGAGGAAACTTTCAAAGGCTGTCCAGGCCGTGGAAGGCTAACAGTAGTTTCATAAGCCTTCCACTTCCGGATGATGCTCCCAACAGTGGAGACAGGTAGGCCCAACTCCTTGGAAAGGGTTTTGTACCCCTTGCCAGCCTTGTGACCCTCCACGATCTTGTCTCTGATGGCCTTGGAATGCTCCTTTGTCTTTCCCATGTTGACCATGTATGAGTGCTGTTCACAAGTTTGGGGAGGGTCTTAAATAGTCAGAAAAGGCTGGCAAAAGAGATAATTAATCCACACATGTGAAGCTCATTGTTCTTTGTGCCTGAACTACTTCTTAATACTTTAGGGGGACCAAACAGAATGCTGGTGGCTTGAGGGGTTGCATAATAAATGACCCTCTGAATTAACTACCTTTTAACGCTTAAAAAAAAAGATTTTTTGTGGCACTGCATTTCCCGCTTCCAGGCTGATCTACAGTCCAAATGTCACAATGCCAAGTTAATTCCGCATGTGTCAACCAGCTAAATCTGCAGGGGGTTGAATACTACTTGTAGGCACTGTATACATACATACATATCCACATATATATCTGCAGCAAGGTCTGTATGTCAACCCCCTTCACCCTTAGGCGATCTAAAAGCCATACATTTATTTTTCTATCAATATAGATATATGAGGGCTTGTTTTTTGCCCCCTCCCGTCACATATAGTTGGCGCTGCTTTCTTTGACTGATCAGCCAAACTTATGGGCTTCTTCACATTTCAGTTTGGCTGTAATTTTCCAGTTTAACTGTAACATACACAATGTCCTATAGGTGGCGCTGTTTTGGGGACAAACATAGTAGATCTGTATACAATCCTGAAGGCTGCCATCTCGCCCATCTTGCTCTGTTAACAGACATTCTAAGTGGATTTGGAGCAGCCACACGAACATGAGAAACAGATGTCTGATTGACCTCATTGACTTGTATGAAGAGTATTGTGTGCATGCCATCTGACCTGGGCAGAGGTCATAGTGCAGGGAGGAGTAGGAACTGTCCTGCAATAGAGTATTGTGAATGGTGTATGCAATGCTAATGTGAAATGTATGACAACCTGAGGACAGGTAACCCAGACCATAAGCTTTGACAATAACCTTAATAATAAATTATTCTTATTGTCTGTTAAATAGCCTTACCAATGAACAAGAAAACCGCAAAAAAAAAAAAAAAAAAAAAAAAAAAAAAAAAACACAGGAAACATCTGGTATGGTTTTCTTTAGAAGCCTTCGATAAGAGAAAGCCACACACAAGTAGACTGATAACAGGCAGCCAAAGACTTCATGTCCACTTCTGAAATAGACCAACAGAAAATGTCCCCAGCCATATGCACAACCTGAGGTCACAATGGTCATAGCACAGCTCATTTCCGGGCCCTTTTGGGAGTATGTATACTTTGCAGTTTTGTAGGTACTGTGTCACCGCCAAAGCAGATACATCACTGATAAAAGCCTCTCGAATAGCACACGGGGCCTCGTGCACACAACATCAGGATTTGTAAACCAAATCCAGGAGTGGAACAGAGGAAATGTAGAATAGAAACCCGTCACCACTTCTGGAATTATCGCCCACTGCTGGATTTGGCTTAAAAATATGGAGTTAAACAATTTCATCAAATACTGATGGTGTGCATGCGGCTGAAGGGGTTATCATGATCTTTTGGAGAGCTTCTCTCTGCTGCCTTCTTGCTTTCATACACCGTCATCCTTCACCTAGGAGACTGGACACTGCTGATACACAGCTGGTAACCCAGGCAACTAGCAGTACACTAGAGAAAATAAAGGGAACCTGTCGAGTGTATAAACGCCATTAATCTGAAGATATGAGGTTAATAGCATGAGTCCTGCCTGGCACCTGAACATTGAACACCACTACACCTGGAAGAAAAGAACTTCAATCCTCCCGGCAGATTCCCCATTTCAGTCACGGGGGCAGTGCAGGCTTAGTCATCGCTCTGTGTATAGAGAGCAGCAGCTGTAACTGCACCCCCGGCTCTGCATACACAGAGCGATGACCGAACCTGAGCCGCCCTTGTGACTGAAACCTGAAAGTTGCCGGGAGGATTGCAGTTCTTTCACTCCTGACAGTTGGGTTCAAAGTGCAAGTTCAAAAGGCAGGTTTCAAACACTATTAACATAATAAAAATATTTATTCACTTATATAGCATTATTGATTCCAGTATATTAACCCGATATCTGCAGGTAATGGCATTTTTACACGTGAAAGGTTCCCTTTAAGAAACCCTACGTTCGTAAGAACACAGATAATTTTTAAACAAAAAAATGCAAAGTAGCTTTTTTTTGGTTTGCACTTTGTAATTTTACGCCTACGGGTCATTCCATGTCAAGTGATCCAAAAATGAATATTTTTTTTCCCTGACGTCCTCAGATTTTTAAAAAAAAATTTCTATCTGAAGAACAACTTTATCTAATTACAAAAAAAAAAGTTTTGAATTTTTTTCTTTATCTGTTAATTTTTTACAGATTTTTAAAGTTTTAAAAAAGTGCGAATTTTGGCCTGGTATGGCTTTACATTTTCTATCATATCTCGGGCTAGAAATAAGATAGAGAAACAAAATAAACACCAATCTACTCAGAACTGTCCAGGCTTTCATCAGATATGTCACAAGAGGATATTTGTTAATATTTTACCCATGTGATCGCAAGCGCAAAACTTTAAAACGCATTTCCGAAAAATCGGCGCGCTTTAAATATTTCAAAAACTGCCCATGTGTCTGCTGTGCTCTTAGCCACATCTGTACCAAATTTCAAGTTGGGATCGCAATGGGATCATATTTTAACATATTTTACTAGTAAGAGCGTCAATGGGTCATTCCATATCAAGTGATCTAAATATGAATATTTTTTTTACCTGACGTCTTTAGATTTTTTTTTTTTTTTCCTTTATGAAGTACTACTTTAGTTAATTACAAATTAAAAGTTTGGAATTTTTTTCTTCATCAGTTAATTTTTTACAGATTTTTAAAGTTTAAAAAAAGGGTGAATTTTGGCCTGGTACGACTTTACATTTTTTTATCTCAGGCTAGAAATAAGATAATGAAGTGGGAGAGGCGTCATTTTACTCAGAACGGTAACAGCTTTCATTTGAGATGTTACAAGACTATGTTTCTTTATATCAAATTCAAACTATTGACGGGCAATTGTGAAAAAATGACTGTGTTCTTGGTGATTTTTGAATTGACACTATAATAGTTAAATATTTTGCACTTAGGTCCAATGAATGCGTCCATGGGGTCAAGCTGGGACAGAGTCATCACAAATTAGCCTTATTTGCAGATGACCTGCTACTTTACATCTCCCAGCCCCTGGTCTCCATCCCTTCGGTCTTAATGGAGTTTGAACGGTTCGGACAATTGAGCAACTTTAAAGTGAATTGCTCCAAAACCGAGGCACTCAATATTTCTTTGCCTGGAGAATTGGTTTCTCATCTATCTAAACAGTTCCCATTTAAATGGAAAGTAGAAGCCATTAAGTACTTGGGAGTCCTTATACCAAAAGATCTTAAACAAATATTCAATTTAAATTATCAACCCCTTTTGACTAACGCGGAATCGGCATTTACCTCCTATAGACAATTAAAGCTATCCTGGTTCGGGAGAATAAACGTAGTCAAGATGGATGTCTTGCCCCGACTCTTATATACTTTTCAGACAGTTCCTGTTCTATTGGATAGAGGTTTCCTCTCCAAAATGCAATCTATGATCCTTAGATTTGTCTGGGGGGGCAACAGGTCCAGATTGCGAATGAATATCCTATCCTTGCCCGAGATCAGAGGAGGGGTTGGACTACCCAACATACGAGCGTACTTTGAGGCTTCCTCTCTTGTTAGAGCTCTAGATTGGCATTATCATGCGTCCTCCAAGAAATGGGTAGGGGTGGAGCAAGAGGGTTTGGGGATTCCGCTGAAACACCTGCTTTGGATTTCCCCTAAAGACTCCACAGACCTAGTACCTTTGACAGACATGACCAGAAACACCTTGAAGGTATGGCACCTAGTGACGAAAACCCTCCGCTTAAACGACAGACTTAGCCCTTTGACTCCCCTTTTTTCCAACCCATCTTTCCCACCCAGATTTGACAGGCAGAGATTTTTATGTTGGCGGATTGTGGATGACACCCGAGTAGGACAGACTCTGTCCAGTGGTGGTTTGCCCCCGATGGCAGAGCTACAACTCAAAGAACCTACGAGACCTCTTAAGTGATTCGAATTTCTCCAATACAGAGCATAATTATATTCAGCTGACCACTCTTGCAGGGTAAGATTGACGCCCAACGTATTGGAGAGGTTATTCCAACTGGAGGCTCCACCGAGGCACAAAATATCATTTCTATACCAGGCCTTAGGGTCCATGAGAGAGCAGGGCACCCTTTACTTCCAACGTGCTTGGGAGAGGGAATTGGGGTGTAGCATTTCAGAAGCTAATTGGCAGAAATGCTTTATATTTACTCACTCACTAGCTAGCGCTTGTTCTGCACAAGAAAGAAGCTATAAGCTGCTCACTAGATGGTACTTGTGCCCGACGACACTCCGGAACATGTTCCCTGGAACCCCTGATACCTGCTGGCGCTGTGAGGAAGAGAAGGGTACAATGATACACATTTGGTGGAGTTGTGGGAAAATCCGACGGTTCTGGTCTGAGGTATTCAATGCATACGCCCGGATAACAGGTAAACAAGCCGAATGCTGCCCAGAATCGGCAATGTTATCCATTTTTCCAGGTCCTATTGGGCTACAGAAGAGGGATATTCTCCGCTTTTGCATCTCGGCTGCTCGTGCTGTGATCCCGAGGTTCTGGAAATCAAGCCAGGCTCCATCTCTACTTGATTGGTTCAAAGAATTGATGGACATATATCGAATGGAGGAGCTCGCAGCTGATGCGTCGGGATCTCGGAACAAATTCTTAGGGATTTGGGTTGAATGGATTCTTTTTCACGACTCTGCAGAATTTAGGAGTATCTTTTCCAGCACAGATAATATGGCTCGACCTCTGGCTGATGGGGAGCCAGTGGGATGAGTACCCTTTCTCCTTCCCATACCTCACCCGTCCCCCCCCCCTCCTTTTTTTCTTTTTTTCTTACGTGGCTTTTCTTTCCCAGTATAACTTTTTCTAATGGTTTTTGTTTCTCTTCTCTCTCTCTTCTTTTCTATCTCTCTTTTCTTCCCATCTGATACATTCAGTCTAGGTATTTCCTTTCTACGCCTATACCTTCAGAATTCTAGTGAACATTAGACAGGTATCGAAAACTCTGAGCTGTGAGTAGATCATTAATATTTCGGCCTTCCTTTCCGGTACACCAGTCGCTAGACTATTCCAACTAGGCCTCAACGGGTAATGACCCACTTACGTGGTCAACCTGTTAGAAGGGGCCAAGTAATAAAAATCATTCTGCTGGGGCTGCTTGTCCCCTTGACATCAGAACATCTCAAAACCCTGAGAAAGGTTGAATACTTGAGTGTTTGGAATTATATTTAGATTGTAGTATATATTGCACCAGAGATAAGCGCAAAAGTAAATTTGCAGCTTATCTTAAAGTTACTAATAACTTTGTGAATTCTCTTTTTGTATATTTTATATGTCTCAAGATTTTGTTAAAAGATTGAATGTATGTCTTTCATATGTTTTTTCAAAATTTAATAAAAATGAGATTAACCATAGTTAAATATTTTAAAATATGATCCCATCACGATCCCAACTTGAAATTTGGTACAGATGTGGCTAAGAGCATAAAAGACACATGGGCAGTTTTGGAAAATTTTTATTAAAATGTTTTTTTCGGAAATGCGTTTCAAAATGTTGCGTTTGCATTCGCATAGGTAAAAAATTAAAATTAACAAATATACTCTTGTGACATATCTGGTGAAAGCCTGGACAGTTCTGAGTAGAATGGTGTTTATTTTGTTTCTCTATCTTATTTCTAGCCCGAGATAAAAAAATTTAAAGTCGTACCAGGCCAAAATTCACCCTTTTTTTAAACTTTAAAAATCTGTAAAAAATTAACTGATGAAGAAAAAAATTCCAAACTTTTAATTTGTAATTAACTAAAGTAGTACTTCATAAAGGAAAAAAAAAAAAAAAATCTAAAGACGTCAGGTAAAAAAAAATATTCATATTTAGATCACTTGATATGGAATGACCCATTGACGCTATTAATAGTAAAATATGTTAAAATATGATCCCATTGCGATCCCAACTTGAAATTTGGTACAGATGTGGCTAAGAGCAAAGCAGACACATGGGCAGTTTTTGAAATATTTAAAGCGCGCCGATTTTTCGGAAATACGTTTTAAAGTTTTGCGCTTGCGATCACATGGGTAAAATATTAACAAAGATCCTCTTGTGACATATCTGGTGAAAGCTTGTATAGTTCTGAGTAGAATGGTGTTTATTTTGTCTCTCTATCTTATTCCTAGCCTTAGTTATGAGGAGAAACGTAAAGGCAGGCAACAGCGAAATTCACACTTTTTCCGAACTTTGAAAATCATTTAAAAAAAAAATAAATTTTTTAAAAAATTTTTCTCTTCACATTTTGCATTGTCTGACATGCTATTATCAAATAACAAAATCTCAAAGGAATTAAAAATATAGAGGTAATAATCATTGGTTCACTTGACATGGAATGACCCCTTTTAGACGTTGACAAAACTCCTTTAAAGGGAACCTGTCACCTAGTTTAAGCCCCCCCAAGCTGTTATAACCTGTCCCTGCACCTTCCTATTACTAATCTAACTATCCCCCTTTGTCCTAACTGTGTGCTGTGATGGTGTATAAAAAGCATTTTATATTTACAGGTTGTTATGGTAACAAAGCAGAAGGCTACTAGCGCCCCTGGACGTCCTCTTTCGCTCTTGGTCCCCTCCTTGATCCTACTTTATAACGCCCCGATGGGCGTCTGCATTCCCTTCTGTACATTCTCCTCTTTTGAAATGCCTGACCCTTTTCATAGTATTGTGCCAAGCCGGAGCGTCATATCCGGCCCGGTGCATTGTGGGGCTGATCACATGGGACGGCCTGGCTTCAATATGCACACTGCTTTTATAGATGTCAATAGGAGTTATGGTGAAGGTGGTTAGGGCTCTGTGCACGGTTTACAGCCAGTGATGCTACCGTAGTAATGACTGATATGGAGGTGCTGGATGTCGGACCCTCAATCTGATATTGATAATTTATCCTATAAATAAGGCACCGACATTTCAGTCATGGACCTTATGGTGGGTTTACACGTTGCGATATCGGAGTCCGATTTCAATGAAAAGTCACGTGGGTCGATCGTTGGAGCCGATATCGTTCCTGCGTTGTATGGTGTGAACGTCCAATATGATGCAGGAACGATGTCAATGCGATATCGGGGATTGAATGAGCGTGCTATCCAATACTCCGATATTGAATAGAGATTGGAGCCGGATCGTGCCGTGTGACAGCCCAACTACGATGCCATGTTCAACGTCACCCATTCACTCCCATGTTTAATGGTCGTTCCTGGGTTGGGGGGGCGTAGACATCGTACGGACGTTGTATTCCGATATCGCAGCGTGTAAACCTGCGATGCGGGAGAAACGTGCACTAAATGCACGCTCCCGCGCCATTGAGTTGCGATATCGCAACGATATTGAAACGTGTAAACCCACCATTGGAGCACGTCTGGTTTACCAATTCATGGAGCTAAACACACACACACGAAAACAATCAACTAACAAATGTTACTTCAGGGGAAATGGTGCATCAGTGTCTGCGCTGCTGAAATCCCAAGAAAACGATCCGGAAACCATATGTAGGTTGCATCAAGCATCCATTCATTCCTTTTACTACGCGTTTCGGCACTGTCCTAGTGCCTTCCTCAGGGATTCCTGAGGAAGGCACTAGGACAGTGCCGAAACGCGTAGGAAAAGGAATAAATGGATGATTGCTGCAACCTACATATGGTTTCCGGATCGTTTTCTTGGGATTTCAGCAGCGCGGACACTGATACACCATTTCCCCTGAAGTAACTTCTGGATGGTTCCCACGTGCATGTGGAAGGTGAAAGTCCTGCAGCAGCTGCATTTAATGCTAAATGCTTTTACACCAGTTGTGGGTCTCACAACTGTGCTAGGTGAGTGAATTCATACCCACCACATACATTAGTGTCACTAGTGATAGGGCACTATTGCGCCTCTTGTTTCCCCCCCCCTATTTTTTACTTTGAACTAACAAATGTTAAGAAACTAAAACACCTAAACACAAGGAAAGAATGCATTAAAGTCTAGGAATAAAATGGAAGGAAAGAACAAGCCTGAAATTACACGAGGGTGGTTAAGGCTGGCTTCACACTTGCAGATGGATCTGCAGCGTTTTGCAGATGCATCTGCAAGTGTGAGCATGCTGACCGCGGCCCCTATGTTTATAATAGGGCGCACGCGGTGTGAAAGCTCTCATTCACTCCTATATGTGTACTGTCAGCAGGCGGATGCCTGCTGACAGATCACACACTCCCGTCCGCACTGTGGACGCGAGATGTAGCGTCCATGCTGCGGGCGGGAGAGTGTGATCTGTAAGCAGGCATACGCCTGCTGACAGTACACATATAGGAGTGAATGAGAGCTTTCACACCGCGTGCGCCCTATTATAAACATAGGGGCCGCGGTCAGCATGCTCACACTTGCAGATGCATCTGCAAAACGCTGCAGATCCATCTGCAAGTGTGAAGGCAGCCTTAAAGAGATTATTCTTTAATTTTCAGTTGCAGACATTGTTTAGTTTTGTTCAATTTGTGCAATCGAACAATAGTCTGGTTAATGTGTTACTTGAGAATCATTTCTGACACTTGAAAAAACAATAAGGAAAACTTGGCCAGCCTATGTTTACTTAGAAGGTAATTAAAAGAATTGAATCCACAGTGAATAAACCTGAACATTCAGAGAATCTGGTCTCCAACCAAAATCTTGGGAAAGGAAGAAAATAAGGGAGCTTACAAAAAAGAGGGAAGAAAGCGGATTTACAATGAAATGCAAAGACCCAAGGACACTTCAGAAGCAGAAGAGAAAAGTGATGAGCGCAAAAAGCACTAAAGAGAAGAAAAAATAATGTACCGTATATACTCGCGTATAAGCCGAGTTTTTCAGCCCAAAATTTGGGCTGAAAAGTTCCCCCTCGGCTTATACGCGAGTATACAGAACTTCAGGCTTCCCCCGGAGGTATACAGGCCCCTCCATCAAGATCCAGGGCCCCCCCCCCTTGCGCGGCAAACCTGTAAAGTAAAATCATACTTATCACTGTCCTGTCGCGCCGTCCCGCCGCTGCCGACATCACGATCCCGGGCTTCATTCCGCGTCTTCTGCCTTCCTGTGGTCGCGGGCAATGACGTCATTGCCCGCGACCACAGGAAGGCGGAAGACGCGGAATGAAGCCCGGGATCGTGATGTCGGCAGCGGCGGGACGGCGCGACAGGACAGTGATAAGTATGATTTTACTTTACAGGTTTGCCACGCAGGGGGAGGGGGGGGGGCCCTGGATCTTGATGGGGGGGCCTGTATACCTCCAGGGCTGCTGCTGTATACACCCCTGGGGATGCTGCTGTATACTACCACGGAGGATGCTGCTGTATACTACCACGGAGGATGCTGCTGTATACTACCACGGAGGATGCTGCTGTATACTACCACGGAGGATGCTGCTGTATACTACCACTGGGGATGCTGCTGTATACTACCACTGGGGATGCTGCTGTATACTACCTCTGGGGATGCTGCTGTATACTACCTCTGGGGATGCTGCTGTATACTACCTCTGGGGCTGCTGCTGTATATACCACTGGGGTATATACCACTGGGGCTGCTGTATACCACACTGCTGGGGGCTGTATACCTGTGCTGGGGTCCACCCTCGGCTTATACACGAGTCAATAGGTTTTCCCAGGTTTTGGGGGCAAAAGTAGGGGGGTCGGCTTATACACGGGTCGGCTTATACACGAGTATATACGGTAAGTAAACAAGAAGAAATCAGGGGACTTAAGGCTAAAAACTGAAAAATCCACATCAAAAGTAAAGTTTCAGAGGCACAAACTACACAAAACAGACTGATTTAACCATACACAACTTCTGCGACGCCCCCTGACGAAGGAGGACCGACATGCGCATTGGGGCGCAAGGACCTGGGTTATAGGACGCCATCACTAGACTCTCCCCTGCCATATTTAAGGTATATCCTACTATGTGATACATACAACATTCCATAGTGAATGTGTACTTTCAATGGATGGCAAGGGTATAACAGTGTACATTGAGCAGCATGGTGATGTAAGCCATAAGCTATATCCCCTGCGGAGTGTTGCTTGGTTATAATGTCATGTAGCATGTGATAAAGGACTGCAAAGGTTTAACAGTGCATATTGGGCAGCATGGAGGTGTAAGTTACAAATAACATCGCTTGATGCCACTTGATTACAATATTATGTGTCATGTGGCAATAAATAGATAATTACCATCCAATCTGGGTATCTTTGTACATTCAAAGATTTACCCACTGTTTCTATACATTGCAGTCCTGTACATATGGTTTTGAAGTTATACCCTTCAGTAACATCACTCAGTGTGTATCACACGAATTATGGGAGGGTCTGGTTTGTCATAAGAGCGAGCATGTCACTTACACCTGACACTTTTGAGTGTGTAGATATATCAATTAGACTCAAAGTGAATGTAGTTTTTTGATAGTAATGATGTATAAATAATGCTACATAATATTTTGATGTATACAATATCATGTGACCTCTGCCATACTATGTATACAGTCCGAATACCCTGTCACCATGTCTGTATAGCACATTGCACTTTATATTGCACTTTAATAAATATGAATTCAACATTATTCATGAGTTGTGTCGCAGAAGTTGTGTATGGTTAAATTGTGGGTATTGCGACCACCGAATATTGCAGTCCGGGTACAGTTTGGGAATTGAGGATTCTCAAAAATGTGTATGAGAATTGTTTGGAGTTTTGTATTAATTACAAAACAGACTGGCATGCTGTACTAAATCCAATAGGAGTCGTGCACTTCAATGTATCTGTCGCATCTTTCAGTTGCAGTGTGCTGACGGCAGTATATTTGTCATAATTCACATCACTTTTTGGTGTAAAGTGTGATTAATTTGTGGTTACAATCTGTCCAAGCCCTGATCACTGCAAGATTGCAAAATTGAAAAAGCCAAAATTGTGTTTTTTTTAAACGCAACTTATTGTTCACAAATTTCTGAATAGATTTAACCAAAAAACTGAAAATCTGCTTGGTCCGCTGCTTGCATCACATACTCTGAACAGTTGCAAAGTATAACATCACTGCCATCTATTCACAAGTAGGAAACAAATCCATAAAAGGGGACTAAAGTGTACACTTTCAGATTTGGTTTGAGGGATTTTAAAGGGAATCTGTCAGTTATCGCTGTCTGCAGCTTCATAATACTATTCTAATCATCCCTGTCTGAGCTCAGAGTGCAATGCTAAAAGGTGAAAAAAAAAGCATTTATACACTTACATTTTCTCATGTAAATGAGGCACAGTCTACATCTAGGAGACTGTAAGTCTGGCAGGTTAATAGTTAACATTTCAGCCGAATGTCAAAACATACTGCGAGACCTGATGGGATGTTACAATCATGTGACTATAACAGGCGGAGCCAAGTTTTCATAGAGTATACTGACTTGGCTCGCTTAGCTCTGCGCACTATGGTCACATGATCATCACATTACACAGGTCCTTGTGACAAGAGAAGTTAAAGGGAACCGGTCACCTCCCCCCAGGGCATTTTATACTGTTCCCAGCAGGTTATACAGCATATAAATGGGGTTGTAGTAACCCCTGTATGTGCCCAGAGTGACCATACATACCTGTGATATGAAGTTATATTCTGTGCACAGATGGCCTCCTATTGAGTCACGGAGGCAGCTATTTGGGTCATGATGATGAAACGTCTCACCACCCCTCCAGGCTGGTAATCCCGACCTGCATCGGTAAAATTTCCCGTCCCCACCTCTGGCTGGCGCATGAGCGACAGGAGCACTCGCGCCGGCGCAGTGGAGCGGGTGTCTGCGGGCCATAGAACAATGCTGAAGTCTAGCGAGACTTCGGCATTGACAGCGGCGCCTGCGCAATGGAGCGAGTGCCCGTGCATAATGCAGAAGTCTCGCGAGACTTCAGCACTGACCACGGCACCAACGCATGCGCAGTGGAGCGGGTGCCGCTGTCAGTGCCAAAGTCTCACGCGATTAGTGAAGTCTCGCGAGACTTCATCACTTCTATGGACCGCAGACACCCGCCCCCCCCCCCTCCACTGCGCCGGCGCGAGTGCTCCTGTCACTCATACGCCAGCCAGAGGAGGGGCGGGAGATTTGGGGCGACGAGAGGTTTCACCAACATGACCCAAATAGCTGCCTCCACGACTCAATAGGAGGCCAGCTGTGCACAGAATATAACTTATCACAGGTATGTGGGGTCACTCTGGGCATATACAGGGGGTTACTGGAACCCCATTTACATGATGTATAACCTGCTGGGCACAGTATAAAATGCCTTGGTGGGGGGGGGGGGGGGGGGATTACAGGTTCCCTTTAACTTCACTTGTCATAAGGACCTGTGTGATGTAATGATCATGTGACCACAAATCATATCTTTACTTTAATGATTCCCTGTTTGATTGCTGAGAAAGTGTCAAAACCCCTGGAAAACAAGGCAGCAGGTGATTGATGTATGCAGCACTGCGTCACTATTTAGAGTTGTTGTTTTTTTTTCCTCCTCCCTGGGCATGGCTTTTGGCTGTAAGCCGCCCCCGCTGCAATCTCTATTTTCAGTTTCTGGCTCCTGCGCACTGTCGCTATACTCCAGCTCCTGACTAAACTGAAAGAAGTAGAGATGAAAAGGAGGGCGAGAGGTTTTGCCTTACAGCCGAAAGGCATGTCCACAAGGGAGAAAAGAAAAAAAAAACCTTCACATCGTGACGCAGTGCTGCACACATCTGCTGCCCTGTTTTCCAGGAGTCTTGTGACCCTTATCTGCAATCAAACATGGAATCATTCAAGTAAAAGTATGATTGCATTCAGCACTGGTTTCACTTCATAGCATTCAAACCTGCTGGTTGGTTCCCTTTAAAGCTCATATGAATGGCGTTCCTTAAAGGGAATGTCCTTTATTTAGAACATGCAGTATTCTTTAGTGACTTTTTTTTTATAAATCGTATTTATCACAGAAAATCATTTCTGCATAAAAGAACATGTGGTAATGTCAAAAGCATGTGACTGTGATGGGTGGTTATAGTCATATGACCATGATATCACACATGTCCTAAAGAATATGAATTTAAGCATTACTATAGTTGAGTGACATATCTTAACTACCCAGATGACTGTTTTGGGCAGCTAGCTAATGAAATCATGCAAGTCTCCAACATGCTTTAAAAAAAAATAAATAAATAAAAATAAAAAAAAAAATCAATTATATTGTAATAGTAATGGTCACTAATGAACAGCACATGATATAAATAACATTGGTATTGGTTTAATAACACAAAAGGACATGACCAGTTCCTTTTAAACCCCTTTATAACTTCACACAAAGTGAAATTGTAGATCTTTGCCCTATTGAACAACCAGCAATGCCCTGCATAGGTGCGAGGCTTCGGGCACCGTGGTTGTGGCGTACAGACGTCAACCACTTAAATTGTAATTAGAAGAGGCAGGATTTGAAGGGAGCGGGGCGGTGCTGATCACAACCTGGAGACGTCCATTGTACCGGACTGTACAATTTACATGCAGAGCAGGAAGAGTATAAAAGGCTTTTAGAGGTATGTATAGGCACATCGGAGCATAGAAAGGCAGGAACCCCATTTACATGATCTTAAAAGGTAATGGGCAGGGTTTATACACAAAAAAAACCATGGTGACAGGTTCCCTTTAAACAAAGCATTGACCACTTAAAAGCAGAATGTCGGCATAAAATGACTGTTCAAGCCAAGCACCAGCACTTGGTGCTCCTACACTGGGTGAGCAGATCAAAGCTCATTCTCACCTACATGTTCTCCATTCATCTCCATGGACAGCAGTGGTAGATATAAAACAAGTAGGTTGTGTGTACTTGACTGCTTTCCCTCACCACATGTGCACAGAGCATCTGTGGTTTGTTTTAACAGTCATTTGTGCTAACAGATTGCTCAAAGAACTACGGTACGGTAATTACATCCATAGTCCCTCCAATTCCATAGGACAACTGATCAATTTGCATTTTTATAGCCCAAAATGTGTGAATGTGTGTGATGTTAGCTTATGTTGTGAAGTGAATGACCCAGTTATACACCTGTTATCCCAGGGCAGTAAAGCCCCCAGGATGGTACAGCCCATGTGTGTGTCCTATGTAATGCATGACTGTTCTAAAGACTAGGTGCACCCTGGGTTCATGCATTTAACTTACAAAGTACAGGGTGGGCCATTTATATGGATACACCTAAATATAATGGGAATGGTTGGGGATATCAACTTCCTGTTTGTGGCACATTAGTATATGGGAGGGGGGGAACTTTTCCAGATGGGTGGTGACCATGGCGGCCATTTTGAAGTCAGCTATTTTAGATCCAAATTTATTTTTTTGAATGGGAAGAGGGTCATGTAACACATCAAACTTACTGAGAATTTCATAAGAAAAACAATGGTGTGCCTGGTTTAAACATAACTTTATTGTTTCATGAGTTATTTACAAGTTTATGAGCACTTATAAATTGTGTTCAAAGTGCTGCCCATTGTGTTGGATTGTCAATACAACCCTCTTCGCCCACTCTTGACACACTGATAGCAACACCACAGAAGAAATGCTAGCACAGGCTTCCAGTATTCGTTGTTTCAGATGCTGCACATCTTGTATCTTCACAGCATAGACAATTGCCTTCTGATGAGTGATGAGGCAAAGTTAGTCAATATCAGATCAATAGCGGTGGTTTTGTTGATAACTTCACCATTCACAAACGTTTGCCTCATCACTCATCTGAAGGCAGTTGTGGGAGTGGGAGAAGAGGGTTGCATTAACAATCCAACACAATGGGCAGCACTTTGAACATTTTATACGTGGTCATAAACTCTTAAATAACTCATGAAACAATAAAGTTATGTTTAAACCAGGCACACCATTGTTTTTCTTATGAAACTCACAGTAAGTCTGATGTGTCATATGACGCTCTTTCCATTGAAAAAAAAAAAGTTGCATCCAAAATGGCCACCATGGTCACCACCCATCTGGAACAGTTTCCCCCCTCCCATATACTAATGTGCCACAAACAGGAAGTTGATATCACCAACCATTACCATTTTATTTAGATGCATCTATATAAATGGCCCAACCTGTATAGGATTTTACTAATGAATATATTTTCCTGTAGGCTCCCACACACCTGCTGGAGGCCAAAAGTGTGTTCATCTTGGCCACAAGGTTAAAAGGATTTTCCCACTTTCCAACATTAGTTTTTATCCCTAATACTCCCACCACATTCATTAAGTGTTATGGTCCTTGTAAGAAAACCACCCGGCGGCACCATTAGTAAATATATACCGATCAGTGGTCATTTAATAGTCCGTATACACAGGCAGAGCACAGTAAATGAACACTGAACAATCAGTAAGATACAGTGCACATAGGCTGCCATTGTTGTCAGCTGCCCAGGTCCTGTTTAATGAGGACGATGTGCTGCTGAGAATGTCACCCAATCACTGAGTGTTTGGCCCACTTATCCGCAGCCCGTTTATACTTTAGTGCACCGTCCACCCAACACTTACAGAACACAGTAAGCGAGCTCGCTGTTGTAGTCCCCGATGTCTGCATATAGTACAGGGGTTGCCATTATGTAAATGGTACTTGTGAGTATTTCTACGGCTAAATACCACCCCTTTTTTTCCTCTGTTGGCTATAAATGAGGATGTGTTTTTGTTGTCTGTTCAACCCGTATTTGGGATGTTTATTGATTAATTGATAAAACACTCATTACATAATACAAGTATTTTTCGGTTTATAAGACGCACTTTTGTTCCCCAAAATTTTTGGGGAAAGTGGGGGGTGCGTCTTATAATCCGAATACGGATTACACTGCAGGGGAGGCTGGGGGCAGCAATTGAGAGTGTCCGGGGCTGGAGTGGGCTGGCTGCGGGGCTGCAGAGAGAGCGGGAGATCTCCTGCTCCCGCTCATTTAATATGCACTGCCGCTGTCCACCTCTCAGTGCTGAAGTTGCACTGAAAGACTGACGGGGGGAGCAGTGCATATTAAATGAGCGGGAGCAAGAGATCTCCCGCTCTCTCTGCAGCCCCTCCATATGCCCCCCATGTCCTGCATACCGCCGCTCCACATAATACACCCACCCCCTCCATATGGTGAGCCCCAAACCCTCCCCCCCCCCCCCGTAATATGCTGCTTCCCCCTCCATTAAGAAGATGGTCCCTGGCCCTGCACTCCCCCAGTCATTAATATGCCCCCCACGCTGGCCAGCGGCAAATAAAATAAAAAAAGCCTCCTTCCTCACCCTCTGGCGATGAGCGACAAGCTCACAGCGTCAGCGCTGACTCCCGGTCTCCATGGTGCTTGGCTTCTTCCGCTCATGTGATCGGGCGATGATGTCATCGCTGTATGCCCGATCACATGAGCGGAAGAAGCCAAGCACCATGGAGACCGGGAGTCAGCGCTGACGCTGTGAGCTTGTCGCTCATCGCCAGAGGGTGAGGAAGGAGGCTTTTTTTATTTTATTTGCCGCTGGCCAGCGTGGGGGGCATATTAATGACTGGGGGAGTGCAGGGCGAGGGACCATCTTGATGGAGGGGGAAGCAGCATATTACCGGGGGGGGGGGGGGGGGGGAGAGTTTGGGGCTCAGCATGTGGAGGGGGTGGGTGTATTATGTGGGGCGGCGGTATGCAGGAAATGGGAATACATGTCTGTAATAGGGTACATGTCCCATCAATAGGGGACGTGTGCCTGTAGTAGGGGATGTGTGCCAGCACAAGGGGACGTGTGCCAGCACAAGGGGACCTGTGCCTGCAATGGGGGACGTGTGCCAGCACAAGGGGACATGTGCCATCAATAGGGGACGTGTGCCATCAATAGGGGACGTGTGCCAGCACAAGGGGACGTGTGCCAGCACAAGGGGACGTGTGCCAGCACAAGGGGACGTGTGCCAGCACAAGGGGACGTGTGCCAGCACAAGGGGACGTGTGCCATCAATGGGGGACCTGTGCCATCCATGGGGGACGTGTGCCATCCATGGGGGACGTGTGCCTTCAATAGGGGACATGTGCCTTTAATAGGGGACATGTGCCTTCAATAGGGGACGTGTGCCTGCACTAGGGGATGTGTACCTGTAATCGGGGACGTGTGCCATCCATGGGGGACGTGTGCCATCCATGGGGGACGTGTGCCATCCATGGGGGACGTGTGCCATCCATGGGGGACGTGTGGCTTCAATAGGGGACGTGTGCCTTCAATAGGGGACGTGTGCCTTCAATAGGGGACATGTGCCTTTAATAGGGGACATGTGCCTTTAATAGGGGACATGTACCTTCAATAGGGGACGTGTGCCTGCACTAGGGGACGTGTGCCTGCAATAGGGGACATGTGCCCGCAAATGGGGACATGTGCCATCCATGGGGGACGTGTGCCATTCATGGGGGACGTGTGCCATCTATGGGGGACGTGTGCCTGCAAAAGGGGACGTGTGCTTGCATTAGGGGATGTGTGCCAGGTCTGGGGGTTGTGCGCCAGCTCGGGGGTTGCGTGCCAGCACTGGGGGACGTGTGCCATCAATGGGGGACGTGTGCCATCAATGGGGGACATCTGCCATCACTGGGGGACGTGTGCCAGCACAAGGGGTCTATATCCAATATAAGGGTGCCATATCCAGATTAAGGGGGCTAATTCTAGGATGGGGGGCTATATCATAGGATGAAGGACCATGTAATAGGATGAGGGGCTATGTGGGACATAAACCCTATATGATTTGTTAGACGGACACTGGCATTATAAGACGGACCCCATTTAACATTAAAAATTATTTTTTTTCTCTTTTTTTTTACCAAAATTGGGGGTGCGTCTTATAAACAGGTGCGTCTTATAAAGCGAAAAATACGGTAATCTGTGGGGGTTATATCTCAATCTCCATAATTTTTCAACAGGGAGCGTCATACTTGGGACTCCTCATCATAGTACAGGGGATGAGTCTACACTTGTCCTGCAAAACAAGAGCTACAGCAGGACGTGACCAGCGGCGGCTCTGCGCAAACATTACCAGGCCAGGTAGTATGGAGAGTTGATGTCAGTTGCATATTTATTTATTTTTATTCTATGTAACCCATGATATGCATTGTGGGATCACCTACTACATTTTCATTGAAAGGTGTTTTTTTTTTCTTTTTGGGTCATTCCATGTCAAGTTAACCAATGATTATTACCTCTATATTTTTAATTATTTTGAGATTTTGTTATTTGATAATAACATGTCAGACAATGCAAAATGTGAAAAGAAAAAAAATAAAAAAAAAAACAAAAAAAAACAATATTTTCAGAATTTGGAAAAAGTGTGAATTTTGGTGTTGCCTGCCTTTACATTTCTCCTCATAACTCAGGCTAGAAATAAGAGAGGAACAAAATAAACACCATTCTACTCAGAACTGTACAGGCTTTCATTTGATATGTCACAAGACTAATGTTTAATATGTTAATAATTTTGTTATATTTTGTTAATAATCTGCATATTCATAAAGGCTCATCAACATAATGAGCTGGTCTATGACTCACTGCATGTCTAACATACACAATCTGACACGATAATAGGAATCTATAGAACCATTACTAATGCTCCACAGCTCAGACCACTTTGTGCTGCAAAGTACAGTATACATATTAAAATTATTAACAAAATATTACGAAACAGTCTTGTGACACATCAAATGAAAGCCTGTACCGTTCTGAAAAAAATTATGCCTCTCCCACCTCATTATCTTAATTCTCTTCGATGTTAGAAAGTGATTTATTAAAATACTCTATTGGTAAATCAGGAGTTATAAAATCCTCTGTGTTGGAAGTTACAGGTACTTCACAATGTTCTGCCTGCAGAGTAGCTTTCTCTTTTACAAGTTGCTTTCTACAACTGTCACAAATGTTCATGCTGCATTGAGTGATGAATTTATAGCAAACATCCAATCTTGGACCGGCCTAAAATGTTTTTCTTGCTGGGTGTCTAGTTTTTTAAAGGGATTTGGCACTTGTCCAAAATCGCATAGTAGATGTCACACAGGGAGATATCGGCAGGCAACGCAACTACGATGTTGTACGCAACTTTTGTGTGCTGGGTATGAGCAACCCCGCAAACTAGCATTAACATTGGAGTGAATGGGGGAAGTTGCATTCCAAATCATAGTTGCACTGTCACACAGCACGATCATGCCAGATCGCATATACAATATCATACGGTTGAAGGGCTTACACAATCTTCTTGCAATATCGTACCTACGATTTTTTCAAGTCGCATTGCTTTTTTACACGACAATGAAGCAACGGTATCAACTGCAACGACCACACCAGGTGACTTTTTGTCAATGTTGCATTGCAATATTGCGACGTGCAACGGTGTCCTTAGGGCTAGCGCACACAACCTTTTTGTCTACGGATAAATGCTCCGGTTTTGGCAGCTTTTTTCCACTGAGTCTTCACTATATCTGCATTAGTTTTTTTAATCCCTAGTGAAAACGATGGCAGAGATATATATATATATCTCATAGGCGGCCGTCACACGCATCAATTTCTTGAATGATATCGCTTAAGCAATCTGCTTTTTTGATCGCTAAGCGATATCGTTTGTGCGTCGCTGCGTGTAATCAAGCGATTTTACAATGTAAAAATCGCTTGATTGTTTGATCGCAGATTTGTGAGCAGGACCTCAAATCAAGCGATAATCGCTTGAACAATCTGCATCATCGTGGTGTGTGACACCACGATGAACGATCTCCCAGCGGCAGAGCTTATGCTGGGAGATGGTATCTATGGTAAACGTCGGGTTACTAAGCGCCGCGCGGCGCCTAGTAACCCGATGTGTACCATAGTTACCAGCGTTCTCGCTGGTCCACATCGCTGGTGAGTCTGCCTGTGTGACAGCTCACCAGCGATGTGAACAATATGGTTAGCGATCGCACGTGCATGTGATCGCTAACAATATCGCTCACAAGATTAAAGCGTGTGACGGCCGCCATATATATATAACCTATAATGTAGTGATAAATGCTGTGTTTCTTGCAGTGATCAAAAAGTAGTGCAAGTGTTGATTTACTCACTCAAGAGTTTCAAAAAACACTTTGTTTAACCCAGTTATTTCTAGCCCGAGATATGATGAAAAAAAAAAAAAAAAGTGAAGCCATACCAGGCCAAAATTTGCGCTTGTTTAAAACTTTACAAGTCTGCAAAACATTAACTGATGAAGGAAAAAAAAAAAAAAAAAAAAAAAAAAACACCTTTTAATTTGTAATTAACTAACAAGTTTAAATTTTGGTACAGATGTGGCTAAGGCCGGTTTCACATTTGCATTTGTTTCTGCATGCAGACACAAACGCAGGTCAAACACTGCCATACTGATGTGAACGCAGAGGAGAATCTCCACATGCGTTCACATCAGTATGGTGCCGGCCAGCCAATCAGCGAGGCAGAGATCAGCAGCAGAGATCTCGTCCTCCCGGCCGCCGCTGATCTCTGACACTGTCAGCACAGGAGATTTGAAGAAACAGCTGATCTGACAGCTGTTTAAATCTCCTGCGCCGACACCAAAGAGGTGATGTCGGTGCGGGAGATTTAAACAGCTGTCAGATCAGCTGTTTCTTCAAATTTCCTGCGCCAACACCGCAAGGGAGATTAGCAGCGGCCGTGCCCGGGAGACGAGCGGCTGCTCCAGCTGATCTCCCAGTGGCCACCGCTTATCTCCCGGGAGATCGGCGGCGGCCACCTGGAGTGATTTCAATGAGATCCGTAGCGTCCTCCTGCACTGTCATGCGGAGGACACTGCAGATGCATTGACTTCAATGCATTGTTTGTGCGCTTGCGGTCGCTTGCTGATACAACAAGCGCCTGTGAACGCACAAGAAATGCAACAGGCTGCGTTTGGAGGGCATATAAATTATGTACATCCGAATGCAACTGAACGCAGCCAAACGCAGGTACCATGTTAAACATCAGAACACAGTGCGCATGCGTTTGGCTGCATTCGGTTATGCTGCATTCCAAATGCAAATGTGAAACCAGCCTAAGAGCATAGCAGACATGCGCATTTTTGGGAATTTTTAAAATATACTTTTTTTGGAAATGAGTTTTAAAATGGTGTGCTTGTGTTCGCATGGGTAAAATATTAACAAAGATCCTCTTGTGACATATCTGGTGAAAGCCTGGACAGTTCCAAGTAGAATGGGGTTTATTTTGTCTCTCCATCTTATTTCTAGCCCGAGACAATGATAAAAAATGTAAAGCCATACCAGGCCAAAATTCACACTTTTTTAAAACTTTAAAAATCTGTAAAAAATTAACTGATGAAGAAAAAAAAAAATTCAAAACTTTTTATTTGTAATTAACTAAAGTTGTTCTTCATATTTTCATATAGAAAAAAAAATAAAAAAATAAAAATTTAAAGACGTCAGGGAAAAAAAATATAAATATTTGGATCATGTGATATGGAATGACCCTTTTTAGTTACTTCAGACCATACCTCAAAACATTTTTTCTCAACTAGTTGAAGAAACCCTTCATGACAGATCTTCAACCCATTCTTACAACAGAAACTGTATACATTAGGGAATAGATCTCAGAACTGATGAGGCTGATCTACTTGCATAAAAGTCGGTCTGTTTGGCCATGAAATAGCACCACCTAGAGGACACTGGTGGTTGTGGAGGCAGATCTAGATGTCTCCTGATTGGCCAGATTGTACCACCAAGACAGCAACCACTGCGGAGGACAGAACGGCAAAGGGGCAGAGCAAGCCAAACCAGCAACTCAGACTCCTCAATTTTCCTGACTCGAATTCCACAACTCCCTCATATATGGCTCATGTTTAAGTGAGAAATATAATGTAGTACAATGTGAACATCAGGCTTTTAATCATGATAAAATATTCAAGATATTTAGATAGAACATAATTCATAATATTCAGCACATACTGCATTGAACTACTGTACCCAATTTATTATATATTTCAGGAGTCGGTTCATATTATACCAAGTCCAACTCTGACTCCACCAAAATGGTTTCTGACTCTACAGCCCTGGGAGCAAGGCAGAATTTTTTTCTTCTTACAAAATGACGACTTTGTTGCAGCTAAAGATCTGGCCACGCAGATACAACATACGTTGTAATGGGTCAACAACAAAATCCAAACGTTTAGGATTATACATAGTCGTGAGTCAAGGACAAAGGCTGAGCTATATAATAAGTGTAATGTTTCTCTATTCCAGGAACTTCTTTTTTTTCTTCTTGAAAAGATTTCCAGCCTTCTCTGTGCAGTAAATGAGGCTTTTAGCAGCACATTTTATACATTCCACTGAAGGAGCCATTAAGGCTTTCTACTTTTTAACCCATTTGCCAAGACAGTCATGCCTGGTGCACGTAGTATCACATGATGCCAGTTGAACTGGGATCTGTACGATCTTTTTATAGACCAATAGTACATGCACACATAAGAAGCTGGATTTTATACCTTTATTAGATAACTCCCTCCTGAATTCACCATCTCCTGTATAAGGGGTGGGGGGAGACTCTAATCAGTGTTTGGACTGGACGCACAGTGAGGTGCCATACTACACAGTCTATTATACTCTATGGAGAAAGTAGGTAGGGAGGTGTAAGGAGCAGATGAAAAAAATAGGCAGAGGAGGCACAAAGGTTGGGCTGAGATGTCTAAGGCTGGTTTCACATTTGTGATTGGAACGCAGTGTAACCAAACACAGCCAAACGCATGCGCACTGTGTTCCTATGTTTAACATGGGAACGCATGGTACCTGTGTTTGGCCTCCGAATGCTGCCTGTCGCAATTTTTGTGCGTTCCCAGGGGCTTGTTTTATCAGCAAGCGCAAAAAAAAAAAAAATGCATGGATCTCAATGGGTCTACAGTGTCCTCTGCATGACAGCGCACGGGAGATCAGCTGGAGCAGCCACTGATGTGCAGCTGGGCACGGACGCCGCTGATCTCCCGATGGTGTCGGCGCAGGAGATTTGAAGAAACAGCTGATCTGACAGCTGTTTAAATCTCCCGCGCCGACATCACCTCTTCGGTGTCTTCGGGGAGATTTAAACAGTTGTCAGATCAGATGTTTCTTCAAATCTCCAGCGCCGACACCATCGGGAGATCAGCGGCGGCTGGGAGCAGGAGGATCTCTGCCGCTGATCTCTGCCTCCCGGCCGCCACCAAGATCGCTGATTGGCTGACCAGGCACCATACCGAAGTGAACGCATGCGGAGATTCTCAGCTGCGTTCACATCAGTATGGCTGCGTTTGCCCTCATTTGCGTCTGAATGCCCTCCGCATGCAGACACAAACGCAAATGTGAAACCTACCTCATTCCAGAGCTAGCTGGATTCACATTTACATCAATCCCTACAGCTGTATAATCTCCTTCATTCTGCGGCTGTTTGTGTAGTAAATAAGGAATGAGAGGAGTCCCTCTCTGTGAGCTGTGTATGGGAGACAACATAGCAACTAGTCTCCTCCCAGCAGCTTAGAGTCAATGGAAAGTTAGGAGATAAAGCCTGCAAAGGGGAAACATGGTGTAAATGCAGGATATAAGTCATATAATGGACAGGTCTAGTGTTATCCCTCATGAGCACACACAACTTGTTCTGAAAAGTTAACCTTCACATCAATGGATGACCATAGACAAATCACTGCCAAATTAGCCAGTCAGATGTTAATTGCAGCGATTCCTCACGCTCTGTAAAACTGGGTCCATCCAGAGGCCTTCCCCTCTCTAAAACGTACAAAACCGGATGCACTCGCAAGTTCCTGCAGCCCCGCTGAAAATCAATGGGTCGAAAACTGATGTGGGTGCATTCAGGTTCAGCTGGATTCACACAAATGGCGAAAACCCAGTAGTGAGAAACCAGCATTACTGTTGGGCCAAAATTTTGACCTTTACCTGTGCAAAGTTTTACAAAGTTGCAAAACAAGTCATGCCGATGTCTGATATATGTAAAGCGCTGAGGAATTAAATGGGAACTCCAGTGAGAGAGAACTTTTTAGTACAGTTCCTGCCCTCCTACATGATGAAGCAGAGGTGTACACTGCAGTTCTAGGATCTATATAGATCTCTTATAAATCGATAAAATCATACCTGCTCCTTTGCTCTGGTCCCCACTTCATGGAACCTATAATCTTCAGTATGAGAGCTTCATGCTGCTGGTGAGAAGATGAGGTGTCAGTGGCGTAGATGCTGGGAGCTGCAGAATCAGCCTACATTCCAGTGAGGAGTGATGATGATGACCCATTGAACGTTGGAGAGATAAGAAGATACCATGTCCCTATGGGGAGGGGGAGACCATGCAGAGCTGAATCGATCAATGTAACGATTTGCCTCTGCTCGTAGCCTCACAATAACAGTACACATTATGCATCATCATACAGCAGAGGATCACATCATGTATTTGTGTCTGCTAGGTTACATGATTGCTAGTTGAAGCCTGGACCCCCATCACATAAGATGGTATATCAGGGGCTGGATTGTATGTTTGAGCATGGGGGGCTGGCGGACAAGTCCCCTCCCTATACAGAAATGTGAGAGGGAGTAAATGTAGGCTGATCCTGAAGCTCCCAGCATCCACGCTCCTCGACACCCTCCTCTTCTCACCAGCAGCATGAAGCCGACACGCAGAGGGATTTAGGTTCCATGAGGTGGGGGCCAGAGCAGAGGAGCAGGTATCATTTTATTGAATTATAAGAGATCTATAGATCCCAGAACTGCAGTGTACGGCTCTGCTTCATCACGTAGCAGAGCAGGTACTGCACTAAAAATTTCTCTCACTGGAGTTCCCCTTTAAAGGCACTATATAAAAGTGAATAAATTGCTTTGTATGAACGTTGGACAATGTTTTCTAACAGGTATATAAGGAATAGGTTATGCCATTACTTTATAACGTGTGTGTGTGTGTGCGCGCGATTGCATGCAATTTGCTGGCTGCAGTGAAATCATGGACACATTTTTGTTGCTGTGTTCAAATAGAACAATGTGTCCATGATTTCACTGCAACCAGCAAATTGCAAGTGAAATTGCATGCAGTGTTGCGACGTGTAAAGGTAACCTTAAGGCTGCTTTACACGTCGCAATATCGTTCTGATATTGCACACGATTTCACGGGAGAGCGCACGTTTTTGGCACTTGTCCAAAATCGCATAGATGTTACACAGGGAGATAATGCCAAGTAATGCAACTACGATGTCATACGCTCCTCTTGCACACTGTGCCTGATCAACTCAGGGAACGACCAATTAACATTGCAGTGAATATGAGAAGTTGCACTCCAAATCGTAGTTGCGGTCACACAGCACGATCCTGCCAGATCATCAAACCAATATTGCACGGTTGAAGATCATGCACAATCCACAAACGATATAGTTTTTGCATTGTTCTTGTGTCGCATTGCTCATTTACACGACACAACACACGAACAATAACAACTGCAACGCCCCTACCACGTGACTTTATCGTAGTTGCGTTGCGATATCTTGACGTGTAAAGCGGCCTTTAGGGAAAAAATAAGACAACAACGACAAGTGATGCAACTTTCTTTCTGAACTCCTGTGTGAATAACAGATTGGACCACACACACACACACACACACACACACACACACACACACACACACACACACACTTTTAGACATCACCCAATTTTGTCATTTATGGCAGATGTTTGGAAGGGGTTAGAGGACCCAGCAGTAAGTAAAGGACATGTAAACTGCAATAGTCCACACAGACCAGTATTAATATACGGAGCTCTCGTGTTCCTCTCCATACATTGCCTATATTTGACCGCGGCTGAAGGAAATAGAAGATCTGTGGGGGTACCAGGTGTTGGACCCTCACCATACGATCCCTTTAAGCAGTTTGAGAGTCAATTATTCTCCACCAGGATAGTAGAAGCACAGTACAAGCCCCAGTTTTGGATTCATGCTGGTCTGCAACAGAAAAGTAATTCTTAAGAAGCCCTCAACAAACTTGTATTTTTTCCATTTGAGGGAACTCTGGGGAGATATAACATTTTTGTACAGTTCCTGCTCTCCTACACTATAATGCTGAGCTGCATGCTACAATTGTATTATGTTTAGAATATAAATCAGTTATTCAGTAACTGCTGCTTACCAGTCACCACTCCCATAGGGGACAATGCATCATGCCTTAGTGAGCAGCTCTCCACCTACCTTTCAGAAAGCTTCAGTGTGTCCACACTTCCTTATTCAATCACATGGCCGTGATGTTACATAAGCTCCTGTAGTAAGCTGGGAGTTTGGAGATATCTTTCTGTGCAGAGAGCAGAATGGGAGACCTGTGTCAATAGGACCTGCTGTGACATCACGCCCATGTGATTAAAGGAGGAAGTGTTTGTTCTTGGAGCACAGATGCTGACTGCAGAGGGAGGGGGGAGAGCTGCTCACTCAGGCATGACTTATTGACCGCTATGGGAGTGGTGACTGGTAAGCAGCATTTAGTGATTAATTGATATATATTAATTCTAAACTTATACAAGTGTAGGGCTAGGGCCACACTAGCATTGTGGCCTCAGTCATGGGTGGGTCCACCAAAGAGCAGGATTGCGGCAGCATTCACGCAGCGTTACTGTAGTTTAACGCTGCCAATAGAGTCCTGAGTGACGTACTCCACAGTGCAAAATTTGGGCTGAAAAGTCTCCCCCTCGGCTTATACACGAGTCAATACGGGTGGGGGCTGTGTCCGGGGCTGTGGAGGCTGCAGGAGGCGGGGGGGCTGCTGTATGAGCGGCCCCGTCACGTCGGGCCGCTCATTAAATATGCACTGCTTCCCCCTGTCAATCAGCGGCAGGGGGAAGCAGTGCATATAGCCCCCAAATGCTGGCACTCGCCCCCCCTTGTAAGGGCCCCCCCCGCTGGTTATATTACCATCCCGGTCTTCTGATCAGCGCCGCTCCTCGGTGCTCCTCGCTGCTCCGTCCGTCCGTCCTGCTGCATCCGGGATCTCCGGCCGTCGCAGGCATATGACGTCATCGCGCGACGGCCGGGGATCCCGGATGTAGCAGGACGGGAGCAGAGAGGACGGAGCGCCGAGGAGTAGCGCTGATCAGAAGACTGGGATGGTAAGAGAAGCGGGGAGGGCCCTTGCAAGGGGGGGGGGCGAGTGCCAGCATTTGGGGGCTGCTGGGGACCCCCTGGGGGCCTGCTGTATACCACCCCCGGGGGCCTGCTGTATACCACCCCCGGGGGCCTGCTGTATACCACCCCCGGGGGCCTGCTGTATACCACCACCGGGGGCCTGCTGTATACCACCACCGGGGGCCTGCTGTATACCACCACCGGGGCCCTGCTGTATACCACCACCGGGGCCCTGCTGTATACCACCACCGGGGCCCTGCTGTATACCACCACCGGGGCCCTGCTGTATACCACCACCGGGGCCCTGCTGTATACCACCACCGGGGCCCTGCTGTATACCACCACTGGGGCCCTGCTGTATACCACCACTGGGGCCCTGCTGTATACCACCACTGGGGCCCTGCTGTATACCACCACTGGGGCCCTGCTGTATACCACCACTGGGGCTGCTGTATACTACCACTGGGGCTGCTGTATACTTCCACTGGGGAGGCCTGTATACCACTGGGGGGGGGGGGGGCCTGTATACCACACTGCTGGGGGCTGTATACCTGTGCTGGGGTCCACCCTCGGCTTATACACGAGTCAATAGGTCCAGATTTTTGGGGCAAAAGTAGGGGGGGTCGGCTTATACACGGGTCGGCTTATACACGAGTATATACGGTAAGTGTATTACATAGTGTACAGTCTCAAAAAAAAAAAAAAAAAAAAAGAGAATAACGGAAATCACACTGTACAGTTTACTAGATGGAAACTTAAGGGCCCCTTTAAACACAGACTTTCCAGCGATCTGACCTGGCCGGGATTGCTGGAAAGTCTCTCTGCAGTCGGTGGTGAGCTGTCAAACAGGCAGACTCACCAGCGACCAGTCAGCAGTGGCATTGCTGGTAACCAGGGTAAACACCGGGTAACTAAGCAGCAAAAAATGGTCCTGAACGACATGCAGCGATCAGCTGGTCTTAGATAAAATGCATACATTTATTTGTATTTAGTTTTAAACATTGTATTGCTCTCACAAAATTACATTTTAAAATATGTGCTTATCATGGCTCTCAGCCAAAAAGGTTCCTGACCCCTGCCCTAAGCAGTGCCCAGAAAATATATTGCATGTGTTGACTCACCAGTGGCAGCTCCTCTCACTAATAGTGGACTTTGCTAGGGCATTTCCTCTGCAGTTGCATCCCCCCACCCCACCCCAGATTAAAACAAGGTCTGCCAGCACAGAATCCACTACAGAGAAGCTTCAGGTTCCGGCCAATAGAGGAAGGTCCCAAGCAGGAAGCCCCCCACACCACGTGACATCCATATGCACTAATAGGACAAACTGATGGTCAGGTCAAGTGCTCATGGTGGGGATATGCTGGGGTTTGTCTATGCGTATTTCACATGTGGAAAAGAACGCAGCTCGTTAGATCCAGCAAAGTGGATTTTCTTTTATGACCTGCGGTGCGATATTGAAATCTGTTATGTAAATTCAGGTTTTTCCATAAACTTGAATGAGAAGCAGAAATTCTGAACATATAAACCTCATATGCGCTTTGATTGCATTTGTGCCGTCGAAACAAAGCAAAAACTGCATGAAAAAGTGAGCTATCAAAGTATTGGCAAATCCAAAATAATCAAACACACAGGAAGGTTGGTTACAAAAAAAGTAAAAAAATAAATAAATGGGTTATGGTAATTTGTACAGCAATACAGCTGACGGTGGTTAGCATCAATTATGCCAAGTGATACTTTTAAAATCAGTGAATATTATACACAAACATTAAAAGCTACAGAAAGTTTTCGTCATTTTCATCAACTGCTAACACCAGCAGTGTACAGTCATGGCCAAACGTTTTGAGAATGATACCAATATTACTTTTAACAAAGTCTACTGCTTCAGTTTTTCTAATGGGAATTTGCATATACTCCAGAATGTCATAAAGTGATCAGCTTAACAGCAATAACTTGCAAAGTCAATATTTGCCTATAAAATGAACTTTAACCCCCAAAACACATTTCACCATCATTGCAGTCCTGCCTTAAAAGGCGCAGCTAACATCGTTTTAGTGATTGTTCCATTAACACAGGTGTGGGTGTTGATTAGGACAGGGCTGGCGATCAGTCAGTCATGATTAAGTAAGAATGACACCACTGGACACTTTAAAAGGAGGCTGGTGCTTGGTATCATTGTTTCTCTTCAGTTAACCATGGTTATCTCTAAAGAAACACGTGCAGCCATCATTGCACTGCACAAAAATGGCCTAACAGGGAAGAGTATCGCAGCTAGAAAGATTGCACCTCAGTCAACAATCTATCGCATCATCAAGAACTTCAAGGAGAGAGCTTCCATTGTTGTCAAAAAGGCTCCAGGGCGCCCAAGAAAGACCAGCAAGCGCCAGGACCGTATCTTAAAACTGTTTCAGCTGCGGGATCGGACTACCAGCAGTGCCGAGCTTGCTCAGGAATGGCAGCAGGCTGGTGTGAGTGCTGCTACACGCACTGTGAAGCGGAGACTCTTTGAGCAAGGCCTGGTTTCAAGGAGGGCAGCAAAGAAGCCACTTCTCTCCAAAAAAAACATCAGGGACCGACTGACATTCTGCAAAAGGTACAGGGAGTGGACTGCTGAGGACTGGGGTAAAGTCATTTTCTCTGATGAATCCCCTTTTCGATTGTTTGGGACATCTGGAAAACAGCTTATTCGGAGAAGAGGTGAGCGCTACCACCAGTCTTGTCTCATGCCAACTGTAAAGCATCCTGAAACCATTCATGTGTGGGGTTGCTTCTCAGCCAAGGGAATCGGCTCACTCACAGTCTTGACTAAAAACACAGCCATGAATAAACAATGGTACCAGAATGTCCTCCAAGAGCAACTTCTCCCAACCGTCCAAGAGCAGTTTGGCACCCAACAATGCCTTTTTCAGCATGATGAAGCACCTTGCCATAAAAGCAAAGGTGATTACTAAATGGCTCAGGGAACAAAACAGAGATTTTGGGTCCATGGCCTGGAAACTCCCCAGATCTTAATCCCATTGAGAACTTGGTCAATCATCAAGAGACGGGTGGACAAACAAAAACCAACAAATTCTGCCAAAATGCAAGCATTGATTATGCAAGAATGGACTGCTATCAGTCAGGATTTGGTCCAGAAGTTGATTGAGAGCATGCCAGGGAGAATTGCAGAGGTCCTGAAGAAGAAGGGTCAACACTGCAAATATTGACTTGCTGCATTAACTCATTCTGTCAATATAACCTTTTGGTACTCATATGATTGCAATTATATTTCTGTATGGCAGCCGTCACACGCTTCAATCTTGTGAGCGATATTGTTAGTGATCACATGCACGCGCGATCGCTAACAATATCGCTCACATCGCTGGTGAGCTGTCACACAGAGACTCACCAGCGATGTGGACCAGCGAGATCGCTGGTAACCATGGTACACATCAGGTTACTAGGCGCCGCACGGTGCTTAGTAACCCGACGTTTACCATAGATACCATCTCCCAGCATAGGCTCTGCCGCTGGGAGATCGTTCGTGGTGTCACACACCACGATGATGCAGATTGATCAAGCGTTTATCGCTTGATTTGAGCTCTGGCTCACAAATCTGCGATCAAACAATCAAGCGATTTTACATTGTAAAATCGCTTGATTACACGCAGTGATACACAAACTATATCGCTTAAGCGATCAAAAAGCAGATCGCTTCAGCGATATCGTTCAAGAAAGTGATGCGTGTGACGGCCGCCTATGTGATATAAACATCAGACAAACACAAATAAAAACCAGAGGGCAGCAGATCATGTGAAATTATAATTTTGGTGTCATTCTCAAAACTTTTGGCCATGACTGTATGCATACAGTATGTATTTGTAAAAAAACCACAATATATAGTACACATACTGGTGCCCACTGTATATATACATTCCTGGGGTGACCCTTTTCTGTACAGCACTGGATGGAAACGATAAAAACCTTCTGTAACTTTCAGTTACGTCAGGCTATGTGTGCACATTGAGTCTTTTGTTGCAGAACTTCCAGCACCAAATTTGCATCTCCTGGTAGAAAAAAAAATGTTTATTTCAATGCCTTTTTCATGTATTCTGGGATGGAAAAAATGCTGAAAGAATTGACATGCAGAAGATTTCTACAACAATCTGCAAAGGGAAAGAAAAAAAAAAAGCAATATTCACAAAACTTCAGGATTCTCATTGACTGCTGGCACAAGGACTTGCACTGTGTGTACACAGCCTACATCGGCAAAGTTTAAGGCAACATCCACACATCCGTGGCAGTCAAGTTCAGGTCAGGAGACACTGACTAGTCCATACATCTGAACGTGGCCCTAGTTTAACACAAAAAACGTAACATTTACTTTAAGGCTGTCCCTCTATCCTGGTCCCCTCCTAGGCAGGTTCCTCATATTCCCAATATAGTGACTGCATACTCGTATACAAGAAGGCATCTGAACAACATACATCATTCTCCCTGCAAACATTGGGCAAGTTCCCATCTCCACAATTACCACCCACTCCCGGTAGCAGAGCATTCCCTCTCGGTACCCAGACTCCTTCTTACATGGTACAAGTTGTGATCATCTCCGGTGCACAATCAGGATACAGGGAGAAGACATGGTGCAGACTACTTGAATAACATTTCGGCTAAAGAGGACTATTTTAGTCCATTAAGAGATGATTAGTGTCCTTATAAAGTCATTCCAGGACTCGATTGTCATTATCCATGAACTTTTAACCCTTTGACGCAGAAGAGATTCAGCATTCTCCATGGCTACGCAAATCACACCAATACAGGTTTATTAGCCAGCTATATATTTTATCAGTTCATCCCTTAAGGGACTCACATGTATGTCCATCTACGCACATATTAGTAATATCCAACTAAGAAAACAACTAAAAGTTTCTTTTTTCACAGCTTACGTGATATTGGCTACTCAAGAGGGTCAATATTCTATTCGACATCTTGCACATGGGCGCCATCAATCAGCTCTTCACCTTTTGTCAATCATCTGTGCACGCACTGGCATAAACATGATGAAACAATGGGACTCCCCCTCCCCCTACTAAAAAAAAAAAAATTATAAATGGAGTCTCCAATGTTTAATTATCTTCGGCATGCGCCTGCGAGGGATTCGTTCAGCAGTCCCAAGGTATGAAGATTAACAAAGAAAGCTGCCTGTCCACTAAGCAGATTCTAGAAAGGGATAGAAATGTTAGTGCTCCTTACTCACGTGAGGTGATGATCGGAGAGTGGTTACGTGCTCCCTTCTTCCCTGAAGGTGCCAGGTATTACTTTAAAGAAGAGGGGTGTGATGGCACTGGAGCAGTATACAGGGGGTTAAGCACAGTTCTGCAGCCCAGAGGGGGTCCCTGACCTATGCCTCCCTCCTACTGCAGATGCAATGGAGAGCTGTTGCTAGTAAGTGGAGCTGCAGTACATGAAGGCTTAACAGGGGGAGGTGTGCCTTCCTTATACTTAAAGTCCATCTCGGCTAGAGAAGAAGAAGCACAAGACTCCAGATGATGCAACCGAGCATATTCACAGCAATTAAGAATTTAACACAATATCCCCAATCCCCTGGAGAAGAGTCAAAAAGCCTATACACAGCGGAGCGGCGTGCCCAATGACAGAGAGCGGGCGCAGGGCCAGGGAGCGTGCTTCAAAATCAACACGTTCTACTACTTCCAAGCCAATGCCTCTGCCTTACAGCTATTATTATATTGGGTGGGGTTAGAATATTTGCAGATCCGGGCCACAGGTCGCCTCTTACTGGTAGGGATTAGATAAAAATAACATCACAGACCAACACAGGGCCGCATGTGGGATATAATCTGCACCACCCAAATAAATCCAATGATCCACAAGACTGGGATTGTGTTTAGCAGATGGGACTGCAAACAATCCTGTACAGAAAGAATAGGGGCCTTATAAGAAAAAAAAAAAAAAAAAAAGGGTTTATTGTACACGCAGAATTAGGAATATATTCCTTAATGGGTCAAACATATCATGGCCAATGTGGAGGGGGAGACTTCACCCTTTAAAGCAGATATTGGGGTTAAAATCAGCCAGAGTGGACCCTGTAAGTGCACTCAGGGTGTTTTTGCTGAGGCCAAAAACGCAGCAAATCCTGTACAGGTTTCTAGTATCTCTAGATTTATTAGCAGGAGATTTGGTGTGTTTATCACGCTTTTTTGTGCGTCTTTGCCATTGACTACCGCAAAAATGCAGAAAAGAATCGACATGCTCATTGTTTTCATAACGCAGCAAAACCTGTGGTGTTGAAGGATTCTGCAAAGAAACTAAACCAATGTGTGTGCGCAGCTTTACCCTGCAGGTAAGTAAAGACGCAAGTTTAGATTAGCATACATTAGCATAAAGTCATGGTAAAAACGCAGGAAAAAGGCAGTGTGTGCACATTGTGTAAGAGGTGCACGCATCGCCTACCCATAGTGACATGTATATGGCCAGTGGGATGACGACTGTGACCCATCCACACCACAGGGAGTGACATCAACTGAAATTAACTAAAATATGTACTATGGCACACAGGTGAGCTGGTATTCTGGAACATTACAGAGCATATGGGGTGATCAACTTGCAGATTACATCTGAAATTCAGGGCGGCACGCAGACGGGGAAACTCTGTGCTTCACCCCACTACATGGACCGTGAAGAGGAGGACAAGGACAGATTTATGTTGTACTCACTGAGACAAAAAGTATATCCAGGGCAGAGGTGACATCCGGAGTCAGGGGATATCTGGTTATCACTAAGGGGAGTATTATATAATATTACAACTCCTAGTAATAACGTACCAGACTTCTACTTCTCTTATTACAAAACACATCATCCGTTTTCTGTCAGTATATTACAACTGAGAACCTGCACAGTCAGTACAAACAATATAAAAATGGGAGACCAGGTAAACCAGAACTGTGTGCGTGTGCCATGCGTGCAAAACAGCACAGAGTGGGGATGATGGGGTAACCATTATAATAACAGGTGGTGCGATGCCCATGACAAAGCCCCATGTACATACACAGGACATCGTACATACATGCAAGCACAACCTCGTGTGCGCGCGGGACCGCGCGCGCACACACACACACACACACACACACACACACACACACGGGACCTCGTGCGCGCACACACGGGACCTCGTGCGCACACACACACGGGAGCTCGTGCGCACACACACACGGGAGCTCGTGCGCACACAACACACGGGAGCTCGTGCGCACACACACACGGGAGCTCGTGCGCACACACACACGGGAGCTCGTGCGCACACACACACGGGAGCTCGTGCGCACACACACACGGGAGCTCGTGCGCACACACACACGGGAGCTCGTGCGCACACACACACGGGAGCTCGTGCGCACACACACACGGGAGCTCGTGCGCACACACACACGGGAGCTCGTGCGCACACACACACGGGAGCTCGTGCGCACACACACACGGGAGCTCGTGCGCACACACACACACACGGGAGCTCGTGCGCACACACACACACACGGGAGCTCGTGCGCGCACACACACACGGGAGCTCGTGCGCGCACACACACACGGGAGCTCGTGCGCACACACACACACACACACACGGGAGCTCGTGCGCACACACACACACACACACACACGGGAGCTCGTGCGCACACACACACACACACACACGGGAGCTCGTGCGCACACACACACACACACACGGGAGCTCGTGCGCACACACACACACACACGGGAGCTCGTGTACACACACACACGGGAGCTCGTGTACACACACACGGGAGCTCGTGTACACACACACACGGGAGCTCGTGTACACACACACACACGGGAGCTCGTGTACACACACACACGGGAGCTCGTGTACACACACACACGGGAGCTCGTGTACACACACACACGGGAGCTCGTGTACACACACACACGGGAGCTCGTGTACACACACACACACGGGAGCTCGTGTACACACACACACACGGGAGCTCGTGTACACACACACACACGGGAGCTCGTGTACACACACCACACGGGAGCTCGTGTACACACACACACACACGGGAGCTCGTGTACACACACGGGAGCTCGTGTACACACACACACGGGAGCTCGTGTACACACACACACGGGAGCTCGTGTACACACACACACGGGAGCTCGTGTACACACACACACGGGAGCTCGTGTACACACACACACGGGAGCTCGTGTACACACACACACACGGGAGCTCGTGTACACACACACACGGGAGCTCGTGTACACACACACACACGGGAGCTCGTGTACACACACACACGGGAGCTCGTGTACACACACACACGGGAGCTCGTGTACACACACACACGGGAGCTCGTGTACACACACACACGGGAGCTCGTGTACACACACACACGGGAGCTCGTGTACACACACACACGGGAGCTCGTGTACACACACACACGGGAGCTCGTGTACACACACACACGGGAGCTCGTGTACACACACACAGGAGCTCGTGTACACACACACAGGAGCTCGTGTACACACACACAGGAGCTCGTGTACACACACACAGGAGCTCGTGTATACACACAGGAGCTCGTGTATACACACAGGAGCTCGTGTATACACACACACACACAACACAGGAGCTCGTGTATACACACATACAGGAGCTCGTGTATACACACACACACACAGGAGCTCGTGTATACACACACACACACAGGAGCTCGTGTATACACACGGGAGCTCGTGTACACACACACACGGGAGCTCGTGTACACACACACAGGAGCTCGTGTACACACACACAGGAGCTCGTGTACACACACACAGGAGCTCGTGTATACACACATACAGGAGCTCGTGTATACACACAGGAGCTCGTGTATACACACACACAGGAGCTCGTGTATACACACACACAGGAGCTCGTGTACACACACACACGGGACCTCGTGTACACACACACACGGGAGCTCGTGTACACACACACACGGGAGCTCGTGTACACACACACAGGAGCTCGTGTACACACACACAGGAGCTCGTGTACACACACACAGGAGCTCGTGTACACACACACAGGAGCTCGTGTATACACACACAGGAGCTCGTGTGTATACACACACACACACACACAGGACCTCGTGCATACACACAGGACCTCGTGTATACACACAGGACCTCGTGTATACACACACACACACACAGGACCTCGTGTATACACACACACACACAGGACCTCGTGTATACACACACACACACACACACACAGGACCTCGTGTATACACACACACACACAGGACCTCGTGTATACACACACACACACAGGACCTCGTGTATACACACACACACACAGGACCTCGTGTATACACACATACACACACAGGACCTCGTGTATACACACATACACACAGGACCTCGTGTATACACACATACACACAGGACCTCGTGTATACACACATACACACAGGACCTCGTGTATACACACACAGGACCTCGTGTATACACACACAGCACCTCGTGTATACACACACAGCACTTCGTGTATACACACACAGCACCTCGTGTATACACACACAGCACCTCGTGTATACACACACAGCACCTCGTGTATACACACACAGGACCTCGTGTATACACACACAGGACCTCGTGTATACACACACACACACACACACACACAGGACCTCGTGTATACACACACACACAGGACCTCGTGTATACACACACACACAGGACCTCGTGTATACACACACACACAGGACCTCGTGTATACACACACACACAGGACCTCGTGTATACACACATACAGGACCTCGTGTATACACACATACAGGACCTCGTGTATACACACATACAGGACCTCGTGTATACACACATACAGGACCTCGTGTATACACACACACAGGACCTCCCCTTTGCAGACACAGGAGTTGCAGTAACCTCTCGCAGTGCGGAAGTGACACCCGGAACACTCGACCTCGTTGGACCGTGCCACCCTCATGGGGAGGGGGGAGGTGACGAGTTTGGAACCGGTCGTTCCCAGAGTGTAACAGGACGTTGCCACTTCTTCCGGTGGGGGGGGGCGCCTCCCGCACCCGGTGGTGCAGTCCAGGAGTACAAGTTTCGGACTATGACCAGTAACGGTCTGGGCGGACCGTCCCACCTCCTCCGGGGGGAGTTCGGACAGTTGCAGTGACGCCCCCGCTCCGGTCACACGGCCGCCCGGGCCGCTCTCAGCCTCAGCCCGCAGGTGATCTGCTCTCAGGCCAGAACTCTGGGGTTTGTTTTGCTCCTTGCTGTCAGTTGTGTGACTCCGGAGCGGCGCCTCCTCCGGTCAGGCGGACAATCCTCTCGGCAGCACGTCCTCACTTACCTACACAGTGGATGAGCCGGTGCCGCCAGGAGTCGAGTTCCCGCCGGAATCCCTTCCTCTCCGCCGTGCACCGAGGGCTCCGGCACTGGGCAGCCATTCTGTCGGTTCCCTTTTTCCATCTGCGTCTGACGTCACCGCTCGTCACTTACCATTCACTCCTCGCACACGCGAGGGGCGGGGCCGGCGGTATGTGATTGACAGGAGCGTGTTCCTGTGTGGGCGGGGTTACGTGTGATTGGCAGGTGGTGGGAGGCTGTGGGGTCCGCGGTGTGTGACCACGTGACCTGCGCACTCTGTGAGGTGAGGCAGAGCTGGGGGTATAGGGGAACACCTCCAGACTGATATACAGCAGCTCAGCCCTGAGGACGGTGGATACTGCTATAATGGTCAGAGAGAAGATCTCTGCCTTCACAGTCACAGCCATCACACCTGTGCTGTGCTGCCTTTATAGTCCTTTCACAATTCACCATCTACATGTGCCACAAAGAAGTTATAAATCTCACAGCAAAAGAATCCTTTTTTTTATCCTTTCAACATTAATTATTCCCTCAATTAGTATTAGTACCCACCATATGGTATTAACCCCTTCAGGACCCAGCCTATTTTGACCCTAAAGACCTTGGCCATTTTTGCAATTCTGACCAGTGTCTCTTTATGAGGTAATAACTCTAGAACGCTTCAACGGATCCTAGCGATTCTGAGATTGTTTTTTCGTGACATATTGGGCTTCATGCTAGTATTAAATTTAAGTCGATAATTTTTGCGTTTATTTGTGTAAAAATCAAAAATTTGGCAAAAATTTTGACAATTTCACAATTTTCACATTTTTTATTTTTTTTTCTGATAAACCAGAGAGATATGTGACAGAAAAAAGTTATTAAATAACATTTCCCACATGTCTACTTTACATCAGCACAATTTTTGAAAAAAAAAAAACTTTTTGGTAGGACGTTATAAGGGTTTCAAAGTTCATGAGCAATTTTTCATTTTTCAACCAAAATTTACAAAACCATTTTTTTAGTGACCACATCACATTTGAAGTCCTTTTGAGGGGTGTACATGACAGAAAACACCCAAAAGTGACACCATTCCAAAAACTGCACCCCTCGAGCTACTCAAAACTACATTCAAGAAGATGATTAACCCTTCAGGTGCTTCACAGGAACTAAAGCAAAGTGGAAACAAAAAATGGATATTTTAATTTTTTTTTATCAAAAATGTTCTTTTAGCCTCAATTCTTTCATTTTCACATGGGCAACAGGATAAAATGGATCTTAGAATGTGTTGTGCAAATTCTCCCGAGTACATCGATACCTCATATGTGGTCATAAACCACTGTTTGGGCGCACGGCAGGTCTCAGAAGGGAAAGAGAGCAATTTGAATTTTGGAGCTAATTTTACATCCAAAAAGTGAAATGGCGCTCCTTCCCTTCTGAGCCCTGCTGTGTGCCCAAACAGTGGTTTATGACCACATATAAGGTATCGGTGTACTCAGGAGAAATTGTCCAACAAATTTTAGGATAAATTTTATGCTGTTGCCATCTGAAAACGAAAACATTTAGGCTAAAAGAAAATTTTTGTGAAAAAAAAAAAGTACTATTTCGATTTCACATATCAATTTCTGAAGTACCTGGGGGTTCAAAGTGCTCACTTTGCAGCTAGATATGTTCCCTGGGGGGTCCAGTTTCCAAAATGGGGTCACTTGTGGGGGAGCTCCAATGTGGAGACGCACAGGGGCTCTCCAAACACGACATGGTGTCCGCTAACAATTTGAATGCAAAATGAGCTCAAATTGTTAGCGGACACCATGTTGCGTTTGGTGAGCCCCTGTGTGTCTAAACATTGAGGCTCCCCCACAAGTGACCCCATTTTGAAAACTAGACCCCCCAGGGAACGTATGTAGTTGCATAGTGAGCACTTTGAACCCTCAAGTGCTTCACAAATTGATCTGTAAAAATGAAAAAGTACTTGTTTTCCGCAAAAAAATTTTTTTCCATTAATTTGTGAAGCACCTGGGGGGTCAATATGCTGACTATCCATCTAGATAAGTTCCCTGGGGGGTCTAGTTTCCAAAATGGGGTCACTTGTGGGGGAGCTCCAATGTTTAGGCACACAGGGGCTCTCCATATGTGACATGGTGTCCGCTAACAATTGGAATTGCTAGCGTACACCATGTTGCGTATAGAGAACCGCTGTGTGACTAAACATTAGAGCTCCCCCACAAGTGACCCCATTTTGGAAACTAGACCCCCCAAGGAACATATCTAGATGCATAGTGAGCACTTTGAACCCCCAGGTGCTTCACAAATTGATCCGTACAAATTAAAAAAGAAAATTTGTGTGGAAAAAAAGTATTTTTACCTTATTACGGATCAGTTTGTGAAGCACCTGGGGATTCTAAGTGCTCACTATGCATCTAGATAGGTTCCTTGGGGGGTCTAGTTTCTAAAATGGGGTCACTTGTGGGGGAGCTCTAATGTTTAGGCACATCGGGGCTCTCCATACGCAACCTGGTGTTTGCCAACTATTGGAATTGTTAGCGGACACCAGGTCGCGTATGGAGAGCTCCTGTGTGCCTAAACATTGGAGCTCCCCCACAAGTGACCCCATTTTGGAAACTAGACCCCCCCAGGGAACATATCTAGATGCACAGTGAGCACTTTGAACCACCATGTGCTTCACAAATTGAGATGTATAAATGAATAAAGAAACTTTTTGTGAATAAACATACTAGTCTAGTAGTTGCAATTCGCAGCATGGGGGACCCATGGGGCTCTGCCATATTTTTGGTCCAGCCAGGTACAACTTGGCAGCTACGGACTGCCACCAGCCCCCAGCTGCCTCGTCATACCTGGCTGGAACCAAAAATACAGCGAAGCCTATTTTTTTTTTTTTATTTCTAGAATTATTTCTAGAAAAATAATGACACAGGGCTCCGCCATATTTTTGGTCCAGCCAGGTACAACTTGGCAGCTACGGACTGCCACCAGCTCCCAGCTGCCTCGTCATACCTGGCTGGAACCAAAAATACAGCGAAGCCTATTTTTTTTTTTTATTTCTAGAATTATTTCTAGAAAAATAATGACACAGGGCTCCGCCATATTTTTGGTCCAGCCAGGTACAACTTGGCAGCTACGGACTGCCACCAGCCCCCAGCTGCCTCGTCATACCTGGCTGGAACCAAAAATACAGTGAAGCCTATTTTTTTTATTATTTCTAGAAAAAAAATGACATAGGGCTCCACTATATTTTTGGTCCAGCCAGGTACAACTTGGCAGCTGGGGGCTGGAATCCTCAGCATAGAGAGGCCCAAGCGTTCTGGACCCCCCATGCTGCGAATTGCAGCCCGCAGCCACCCCAGAAAATGGCGCATTTATTGAAGCGCCATTTTCTGGCGCTGTACCCACGCTCTTCCAGTTGCCCTGGTGCCGGTGGCTAACTGGGTAATAAAGGGGTTAATGCCAGCTTTTCATTGGCAGCTGGCACTAAGCCCGAGATTCATAATATAGGGCTAATGTTAGACCCGCCATTAGGAATCTCTAGTACGGTAAATAGTCAATAAATACACACAGAGAAAAATCTATTTATTTGAAAAAAAAAAAAAAACCAATTCGGACTCCATCTTTATTATAAAAAGATCCGACGTAGTCCACAACGAAGGTCCCACGATGCTCGATCGCTCCGACGTAGTCCATAACGAAGGTCCCACGACGTTCGATTGTCTCCGACGTAGTCCACAACGAAGGTCCCACGACGCTCGATCGCCTTTGCTTTTAGATCGCTACTCTGGAGCCTGATCCGCCAGCATGGTGATCGAGCTGCAGAAAGTGATCTGACACCCCGGGCGCAGTGACCCACTATGTGCATCCCTGCGCCTGGGCTGTTAGATCGCTTTCCACAGCTCGATCCCCATGCAGGGAGATCGGGCTGCAGAGCAGCGATCTAAGGGCGCCTTCACACTGGCGTTACCCTCCGCAGCGTTCTGCGGAGGGGAATCGCCATGTGTGCGCCGCGGCCGCCAGCTCCTTTCTTTAGAATGGGAGCGCACGTTGCTGCGCTTGACAGCGCATGACCGTGCGCACCCATTCACTCCCATATGTGATCTGTGCGCAGGCATCCGCCTGCGCACAAATCACACACTCCCGCCCGCACCAGGACACAACATGTTGCGTCCTGGTGCGGGCGGGAGTGTGTGATTTGTGCGCAGGCATCCGCAGGCACTAGATGTGGGGGGGCACTTAGGACTTACAGGAAGCGGGGGCAGTCAGGAGGAGGCGGGCGGCAGGAAGAGGAAGCGGGAGGCAGGGACAGGAAGCGGGCGGCAGGGACAGGAAGCGGTGGGGGAAGGGGGGTAGAAAGATGAAGGGGGGGCAGGAAAGAGAGGTGGGGGACAGGGGGGGGAGTTATAGGATGACAGGGGAGATGATCATAGGGTAGGGAGAGCGGCGGCAGGCAGGGAAACATGACAGGCGCGGTGATTTTCACTTTCACTTTTGAGCGCCAATCACCGCGCCTGTAGCCGGGGGGGTAGGAGTGGGGGCAAATCGACCCCCCCTGGGGTGTAGTACAACTCCCCATGTACCTGCAGGCCGAGTGACAGGTCAGCGAGACCCTCACTCGACCTGCAGGAGCCCGATCATTCCATGGTCCAGGGGGTGGGCCAAGGGTCGGGAAGGGGTTAATTCTCCATTGCACCTTCAACAAGAACTGGTGCCACCTCTGTGCCCCCAAAAGGGAAGAATAGTGCCACCTCTGTGCCCCCCAAAAGGGACTAGTGCCACCTCTGTGCCCCCCAAAAGGGACTAGTGCCACCTCTGTGCCCCCCAAAAGGGACTAGTGCCACCTCTGTGCCCCCCAAAAGGGACTAGTGCCACCTCTGTGCCCCCCAAAAGGGACTAGTGTCACATCTGTGCCCCCAAAAGGGAAGAATAGTGTCACCTCTGTGCCCCAAAAGGGAAGAATAGTGCCACCTCTGTGCCCCCCAAAAGGGACTAGTGCCACCTCTGTGCCCCCCAAAAGGGACTAGTGCCACCTCTGTGCCCTCCAAAAGGGACTAGTGCCACCTCTGTGCCTCCAAAAGGGAATATCTCACCTCTGTGCCTCTAAAAGGGAATACTGCCACGTCTGTGCCACCCAAAAGGGAAGAATAGTGTCACCTCTGTGCTCCCCAAAAGGGACTAGTGTCACCTCTGTGCTCCCCAAAAGGGACTAGTGCCACCTCTGTGCCCCCCAAAAGGGACTAGTGCCCCCCAAAAGGGACTAGTGCCACCTCTGTGCCTCCAAAAAGGGACTAGTGCCACCTCTGTGCCCCTCAAAAGGTACTAGTGCCACCTCTGTGCCCCCAAAAAGGGACCAGTGTCACATCTGTGTCCCCCAAAAGTGACTAGTGCCACCTCTGTGCCCCCAAAAGGGACTAGTGCCACCTCTGTGCCCCCCAAAAGGGACTAGTGTCACCTCTGTGCCCCCCAAAAGGGACTAGTGTCACCTCTGTGCCCCCCAAAAGGGACTAGTGTCACCTCTGTGCCCCCCAAAAGGGACTAGTGTCACCTCTGTGCCTCTAAAAGGGAAGAATAGTGTCACCTCTGTGCCCCCCAAAAGGGACTAGTGCCACCTCTGTGCCCCCCAAAAGGGACTAGTGCCACCTCTGTGCCCCCCAAAATGGACTAGTGTCACCTCTGTGCCCCCCAAAAGGGACTAGTGTCACCTCTGTGCCCCCAAAAGGGACTAGTGCCACCTCTGTGCCCCCCAAAAGGGACTAGTGTCACCTCTGTGCCTCTAAAAGGGAAGAATAGTGTCACCTCTGTGCCCCCCAAAAGGGACTAGTGCCACCTCTGTGCCCCCCAAAAGGGACTAGTGCCACCTCTGTGCCCCCCAAAAGGGACTAGTGTCACCTCTGTGCCACCCAAAAAGGACTAGTGTCACCTCTGTGCCACCCAAAAGAGACTAATGCCACCTCTGTGCCTCCAAAAGGGAATTTCTCACCTCTGTGCCTCTAAAAGGGAATAATGCCACGTCTGTGCCTCCAAAAGGGAATAGTGTCACCTCTGTGCCCCCCAAAAGGGAAGAATTGTGTCACCTCTGTGCCACCAAAATGAATAGTGCCACCTCTGTGCCCCCAGAAAGGGACTAGTGCCACCTCTGTGCCCCCAGAAAGGGACTAGTGCCACCTCTGTGCCTCCAAAAAGGGACTAGTGCCACCTCTGTGCCTCCAAAAAGGGACTAGTGCCACCTCTGTGCCTCCAAAAAGGGACTAGTGCCATCTCTGTGCCTGGAAAAAAGGATGAGTGCCATCATTGTTTGTACGGATGAACGGGACCCCTTCAGGCATCTGGAAATTGCACCCAAGGATTAACCAGACTTCTGCAAGTCCACAATTCTCTTCCTGATATCTTGACTGATTTCTTTAGATTTTCCTTTGATGCTACACAACTAAGCAGTGTGTTTCAAGTGTGCATTAAAATACATCCACAGGTGTGTCTTTAATTATCTCAGAAGCTGCTAAAACTATCAGCAGCTTCCAAACACTTATCATCATCATATGGTCTGTCCCAAATTGTTTAAAGACATAGTAATCTTGGTGTAAACTTGTGAATTTGCAGAAATAAAATTACATTTACCATTCTCATTATCCTTTTATGTGGCAAATCTTAATAATTGTGGCAATTCTAATTGACGTAAACTGGGAAAGGTTTATTCTGATTTCATGTCATATAGTGAAAAGAAAACGTGTCTTTTCATAAAGTGTATGTAAATTTCTGGTTTCAACTTTCTATATTTAAATTTGGTATCAAAATAACACTAATGACCCATAAGAAGGAAAGGTGTGCTCCTGAGCTGTGGTATTGAAACAACCCCTTTAGAAATACATATGCTATATATATATACGAGGGGTGATGCAAAAGTAATGATAATCAATGCTAAACACAATAAATATAGTTAAAAAAAATATATATTTTTCTACATAGTCTCCTAACAAGTCTATACATTTAGTCCATCTCTTTTCTAAACTTAGAATTCCCTTTGAAAAAAATTATTGATCTTGACCCTCAAAAAAATCCCCAACAGCGGTTATCACGTCGCTATTGTCATCAAATTTCTTGCCCCGGAGGTGTTCCTTGAGCCGAGGAAAGAGAAAGAAGTCACTGGGGGCTAGATCTAGTGAATAGGGAAGGTGTTCCACCAGTTCAAAGCCCGCTTCTTGAATGGTAGCCATGGCAACTGCAGCTTTCTGAGCCGGCACGTTATCTTGGTGAAACAGCACTCCAGCCCGCAGTTTGCCACGCCTTTTCTCCTTGATAGCCTCCCGCAATCTTCTTATTTGTTCTGCGTAGTAGGAGCCTGTAAAGTGGCTCCCTTCTCCAAATAGTCCACCATAATAATTCCTTGAGCATCCCAAAAAACGGATGCCATAACCTTCCCCGCTGATCTTGACACTTTGAATTTCTTCGGCGTCGGTTTGTCGGTTCGTTTCCATGTCAACAATTGTTGTTTAGTTTTGGGATCAAAGTGGTGGATCCAGGTCTCGTCCATGGTCAAAAGATGTGACAAAACATTTTCCTTGTCTGCTTGGAACTTTTCGAGATTTGCTATTGAAATGTCAACTCGTTTCTTCTTTTGCTCGTCGGTTAACATTTTTGGCACCCAACGCGCGGAGACCTTTCTCATATGCAATTCTTTTGCAAGGATTCTTTGAATACTGCCATATGAGATCCTTGTGACCTCAGCTACATGCCTGATAGTCACTCTTCGATCTGCCAATACAACGTCTTCAACTTTTTTCATGTTTTCTTCATTGAGGGACGTGGATGGGCGTCCTTCACGATGATCATCTTCCGGCGATGTTCTACCCAGCTTAAATTCCTTGGCCCAGCGTGCAACTGTGGAATATGGAGAAGAGTCCCCAATGTTTCTATCAAGTCGCTGTGTATGTCTTTGGTAGACACATTGTTCAAGCAGAGGTATTTGATGACAGCGCTGAGCTCGTTTTTTTTCCATTTTGATGCTCACTCCTCGGCAGTTCATATTCAAATGAATGTAGCTCCCGGGAATCGTGGCCCATTTAAGTGATTTTTTTCCTGGACTAGTGGGTACCTAAGAGAGAAGAAAACATTTTATCTTAATTTCTGTGTGCAATAGAAATAACTGATTACCATTACTTTTGGATTGCCCCTCGTGTGCATCTATGTATTATTATATATATATATATATATATATATATATATTAGTTGTGCTGAGAAGTTTATACCCCAGCAGACTCTTTGCTTTCTTGACCTTTTTTTCAGAGAATATGAATGATAACACAAAACCTTTTTTTTTTTTTCACTCATGGTTAGTGGTTGGGTGACACAATTTATTGTCAATGCACTATATTTTCTCTTTTTACCCACGACACGCGCTAAAACACACATCCATGCTCTTATAATCTCCCGCCTTGACTACTGCAACCTCCTTCTCAATGGCCTCCCGGCTAACTCCCTCACACCTCTCCAGTCTATCCTCAACTCCGCTGCCCGACTAATCTACCTGTCCTCCCGCTACTCCCCTGTCTCCCCCCTCTGCCTAGCCCTTCACTGGCTCCCCGTCTCCAAGAGATCCCAATTCAAAACACTAACCATGGCGTACAAAGCCATACACAACCTGGCCCCACCATACATCTCCGACTTGGTCTCCCGATACCTACCCTCATGCAACCTCCGCTCCTCCCAAGAACTCCTCCTCTGCTCCCCCCTCATCACCTCTTCGCTCAACCGAGTCCAGGACTTCTCCTGGACATCTGCCTTACTCTGGAACTCCCTGCCCGAACACGTCAGACACTCTCCTACCCTGAGTAGCTTCAAGTGTCACCTAAAGACTCACCTGTTCTGTCAAGCCTACAACCTGCCATGAGACCCAGGAGACCGCCCCATACCTGACATTCCCCCATCCTACTGTATCCTAACCCGCCCCTCATAGACTGTGAGCCCTCGTGGACAGGGTCCCTGCCCCTCCTGTACCTGTACGTCCTGATCGCCTAGATTTAGTGTACTTGTTCTTGTCTCCCTTATCCTCATGTAAAGCGCCATGGAACCTAATGGCGCTATATAAATAAATAAATAATAATAATTTTTACATCATAATGACAACCAAAAACATCCAAATGACCCTGATCAAAAGTTCACATACCCCAATTATTAATACTGTGTATTGCCCCCTCTAATATCAATGACAGCATGAAGTCTTTGGTAGTTGTGGATGGGGCTCTTTATGGTAAAGCTGCCCATTCTTCTTGGCAAAAAGCCTCCAGTTCCTGTAAATTCCTGGACTTTCTTGCATGAACTGTGCAGTTCAGTATCTCAATGATATTGAGGTCAGGAGACTGAGTTGGCCACTCCAGAACCTTCGTTTTGTTCTGCTGTAGCCAACAACAGGTCGACTTGGCCTTGTGTTTTGAGTTTATGTCATGTTAAAATGTCCAAGTACGTCCCATGCGCAGCTTCCAGGCTGATGAGTGCAAATTTGCCTCCAGCATTTGCTGATAACGTGCTGCATTCATCTTTCCTTCAACTTCGACCATGTTTCCTGTGCCTTTGTAGCTCACACATTCCCGCATCATCAGCGATCCACTTCCTTGCTTTACTGTAGGAATGGTGTTCCTTTCATCATAGGCCTTGTTGACACCTCTCCAAATGTAACGTTTATGGTTGTGGCGAAAGAGTTCAATTTTTATCTCATCACTCCAAATTATCTCGTTCCAGAAGATTGGAGGCTTGTCTCTGTGCTGTTTGGGTATTGTAGGCTAGGTACTTCGTGGCATTTGTGCAGTAATGGCTTTCTTCTGGGGACTTGATCATGCAGCCCATTTTTTTCAAGTGCCTCCTTATTGTGCATCTTGAATTGGCCACACCGCTAGTTTTCATCTTTGCATCCCAAACAATTTTCCTGGCAGTTGTGACCGAAATTTTTGTTGTTCTACCTGATCGTGGTTTGGTTTTTACAGAGGCCCTGACTTTTTCTATTTGTTTTATCACATTTTGAACACTGCTGATTGGCATTATCAATTCATTGGATATCTTTTTGTATCACTTTCCTGTTTTATACAGTTCAACTATCTTCCCGTAGATTCGTTAACAAATCCACATGTATGATGCCAGAAATATCTACAGTGTTGGCCAAAAGTATTGACACCCCTGCAATTCTGTCAGATAATACTCAGATTCTTCCTGAAAATGAATGCAATCACAAATTCTTCGGTATTATCTTCATTTAATTTGTCTTCAATGGAAAAAAACACAAAAAGAATTGTCCTAAAGCCAAATTGGATATAATTCCACACCAAACATAAAAAGGGGGTGGACAAAAGTATTGGCACCCTTAGAAAAATCATGTGATGCTTCTCTAATTTGTGTAATTAACAGCACCTGTAACTTACCTGTGGCACCTAACAGGTGTTGGCAATAACTAAATCACACTTGCAGCCAGTTGACATGGATTAAAGTTGACTCAACCTCTGTCCTGTGTCCTTGTGTGTACCACATTGAGCATGGAGAAAAGAAAGAAGACCAAAGAACTGTCTGAGGACTTGAGAACCCAAATTGTGAGGAAGCATGAGCAATCTCAAGGCTACAAGTCCATCTCCAAAGACCTGAATGTTCCTCTGTCTTTTTGGGCAAAGGCATCAACATAGAGTTTACAGGAGAAAAAAAGAGGCATTCAAAGAAAAGAACACGGTCCCTACAGTCAAACATGGTGGAGGTTTCCTGATGTTTTGGGTTGCTTTGCTGCCTCTGGCACTGGACTGCTTGACCGTGTGCATGGCATTATGAAGTCTGAAGACTACCAACAAATTTTGCAGCATAATGTAGGGCCCAGTGTGAGAAAGCTGGGTCTCCCTCAGAGGTCTTGGGTCTTCCAGCAGGACAATGACCCAAAACACACTTCAAAAAGCACTAGAAAATGGTTTGAGAGAAAGCACTGGAGACTTCTAAGGTAGCCAGCAATGAGTCCAGACCTGAATCCATAGAACACCTGTGGAGAGATCTAAAAATGGCAGTTTGGAGAAGGCACCCTTCAAATATCAGGGACCTGGAGCAGTTTGCCAAAGAAGAATGGTCTAAAATTCGTTTTAAAAAAAATCCACATGTTTTGATGCCAAAAAAATATCTACAGTGTTGGCCAAAAGTAAATTTACACCCCTGCAATTCTGTCAAAATAATACTCAGATTTTCCTGAAAATGAATTTTCAAAACACAAATTTTCGGTATTATCTTCATTTAATTTGTCTTCAATGGGGAAAAAAAAAAAAAAACAAAAAGAATTGTCCTAAAGCCAAATTTGGGGAAAAAAAATTTCCCCACCAAACATAAAAAAGGGGGGGGGACAAAAAATATTGGCACCCTTTGAAAAATCATGTGATGCTTCTCTAATTTGTGTAATTAAAAGACCCGTAACTTACCTGTGGGACCCAAAAGGTTGTTGGCCCAAAAACCCAAATACACTTTTCAGCCAGGGTTTACAAAGGGGGTTAAAG